>CM053030.1:261316573-261585425 GCA_028564925.1 Lithobates sylvaticus
CGCACAAGTCCTGGAATTCCTGCAGTTAGGCCTGGACAAGGGCCTTGGGTCGAATACCCTGAAGGTTCACGTCTCAGCCCTTTCGGCAATGACAGGGGTAAGGTGGGCGCAAGAGCCGCTCATCGCCCAATTTCAGAGGGCCTGTTTGAAATTAAGGCCTCCTAGAAAACCGACCTTCCCAACATGGGATCTTTCGGTAGTACTAGACTTCCTGGCACACGAACCATTCTTACCAGTGGAGGATATATCGTTATGGGATCTGACGCTAAAAATCACCTTCCTGATAGCAATCACCTCGGCCAAGAGAGTTTACGAAATGCACGCTCTATTGGCAAAAGAACCATACTTAACAGTCTATCCTGACAAGGTGGTCCTGAGACCTTCAGACCGATTTGTTCCAAAAGTGGCTTCCTCCTTCCACTTTAATCAAGAAATATGTCTTCCCACTTTAGCTACAGAGCAGGGCAACCCGCACATCCGCTAGACATAAAAACTAACATCCTGGCTTACCTTTCAATGACACATGACCTAAGGAAGGCAGAAAATCTCCTGGTAATACCTTATGGTGCCAGAAAAGGACAAGCAGCAACATCTCGTACTATCGCAGCCTGGCTAGTAAAGATCATCAAGAGGGCCTACTCATCTAACCAAGCACAAGTACCTGAGGGCTTAAGGGCACATTCCACTAGGGCAGTGGCGACCTCCTGGGCAGCTTTCTGCAAAGTCTCAGCGGAAACAATCTGTAAGGCAGCTACTTGGTCCTCAAGAAGCACGTTTATGTCTCACTACAAAGTGGACGCCGCTAGGCTGTCCACGGCAGAATTTGGAAGGGCTATCATACAGTCCAACTCCTCGATTCCTTGTAAATAAACCTTGTTTTTCTCAGCCCCACCCAGTTTGCGAGTTATTCCCCATGTGTGTATGCTGCCATGATGCGACAGGAAAACGGAAAATTGTATACTTACCTTCCGTAATTTTCCTTTCCTGTTGCATCACATGGCAGCATACAAATGCCCACCCGCTGAGGTGAGGTATCTGGTTACTGAGAATGTAGGGACAGGGGTCCTCTCAAGGTTTAATAGCTACGCGGTCCTATCAGGTTGTGGGGGGCGGAGCCACAACCCCATGTGTGTGTATGCTGCCATGTGATGCAACAGGAAAGGAAAATTACGGAAGGTAAGTATACAATTTTCCGTTTTTTGCAGGAAAAAAAGCTATTTAAAATTACTCGCGGCTATAATGAATTGCCGGCTCCCGTAATACAGAGAACAGTCATTACCAGGCTCTTCAGGTCTGGTATGGATATTAAGGGGAACCCCGGGTCAAATATAAAAAAAATTACGTGGGGTTCCCCCTAAATATCCATACCAGACCCTTCAGGTCTGGCATGGATTTTAAGCGGAACTCCACGCCAAATAAAAAAAAAATGGCGTGGGGGTCCCCCTCAAAATCCATACCAGGCCCTTATCCGAGCGCGCAACCTGGCAGGCTGCAGGAAAAGAGGGGGGACCAGAGAGCGGCCCCCTCCTGAACTGTACCAGGCCACATGCCCTCAACATTGGGAGGATGCTTTGGGGGTCTGTGACCCCTCAAAGCACCATGTCCCCATGTTGATGAGGAGAAGGGTCTCTTCCTCACAACCCTTGCCGGTGGTTGTGGGGGTCTACGGGCGGGGGGCTTATCAGAATCTGGAAGCCCCCTTTAACAAGGGGACCCCCAGATCACGCCCCCCCGTTTGAAATGGTAAGGGGGTACAAAAGTACCCCTATTTCACAAAGAAAGTGTAAAAAATAGTTAAAAAACACACAGACACCGTTGGGAAAAGTCCTTTATTAAAAAAAAAAAATAAAAAAAAGATTCCAGCGGTGGTAATCCACTCTTGCTATCCAGCGATGGGTGGTCTGTTCTCCGGGGTCCAGCGATGGCTGATCTCTTCCGACGTCCAGCGCTGTGCGTCCTGTCTCCACGGAGACACTGAGGGAATTCCGTCTGCAGAGGAGGATCGGGCCACTGCGTCACCTGACCCCGCCCCCCTCTGACGCAACGCAAGGGGGAAGCTGGTATTCCCCTGTGACATACGGGTGACCCCGCCCCCCTCTGATGTAACGGGAACCTGCGTTGCATCAGAGGGGGGCGGGTCACCCGTATGTCACTGGGGAAACCCAGGCTTCCCCAGTATTGTAAGGGTGACCCCACCCCCTCTGATGTAACGCAGGTTTCAGTTACATCAGACCCCCACAACCACCGGCCAGGGTTGTGGGGATGAGGCCCTTCTCCTCATCAACATGGGGACATGGTGCTTTGAGGGGTCACAGACCCCCAAAGCATCCTCCCAATGTTGAGGGCATGTGGCCTGGTACGGTTCAGGAGGGGGGGTGCTCTCTCGTCCCCCCCTCTTTTCCTGCGGCCTGCCAGGTTGCGTGCTCGGATAAGGGTCTGGTATGGATTTTGAGGGGGACCCCCACGCCATTTTTATTTAAATTTGGCGTGGAGTTTCCCTTAAAATCCATGCCAGAACTAAAGGGCCTGGTAATTGAATTTGGGGGGACCCCCACGCTTTTTTTTTTATCAATGACTTTCAATGACTGTTCTCTGTATTACGGGAGATGGCAATTCATTATAGCCGCCAGTGATTTTATATAGCTTTTTTTCCTGCAAAATGACACTTTGTGCAGGGACAGTTCTAAGCACGGAAAACATTCGCCCCTTTACAGGAATACTATACACACCCCCTAGGTATGAAATTTAAAGGAATATTACACTTTTATTGTTTCACTTTAAGCATTATTAAAATCACTGCTCCTGAAAAAACTTCAGTTTTTAAAACTTTTTTTGCATTGATACATGTCCCCTGGGGCAGGACCCAGGTCCCCAAACACAGCCTTTAAAATTAGCACTTTTGATTTTGAACGTTTGAGTCCCATAGACTTTAATAGGGTTCTAAAGTTCACACGAGCTTTAGGTCTGTTCGCAGGTTCTGGTGCGAACCGAACAGGGGGATGTTCGGCTCATCCCTATTAAAAGCATATACTGTAAAATGTATATGGTGAGACAGTTAATCAACACTGCAGGCTCCTGTATATCCTCATTGTGGAAATCATCCACTCTTCCCTCCCAGTCACTCTGGTTTTGCAGGATTGAGGATATAAAGCAAATGGAGAATCTGACTAGTGTTTTAAAGGTTACAGAGGAGAAAACTTGTAAACTGTGGTTTCACTGAACTGCATACTCCTGCACTACAGGATTCAAGCAAAGTCTCGCAGGCTGACAGCTTTTCATATTTCATATAATAATAACTTGTGAGGCTCAGAACACCATAGATGATGTGTAACTAGTAAGCTCTTTGGTATCCCACGTGTCCAGTGTCAAGTAGGGGAGTGGGGTTACCCCCACCACCTCATCTATTTTCCCTCCACTTTTTACCTACATCCCTTTCACCCTCCTTTTTTTTTACAAGACTTACTTACCCACAATAAACTCACTGTCTTCACTCTAATTCATCCCAAAGGTGTTCTATTGGGTTGAGGTCAGGACTCTGTGCAGGCCATTCAAGTACCTCCATCCTAAACTTACTCATCCATGTCTTTATGGAACTTGCTTTGTGCACTGGTGCTCAGTCCTGTTGGAACAGGAAGGGACCATCCCCAAACTGTTCCCACTAAGTTGGGAGCATGAAATTGTCCAAGATGTCTTGGTATGCTGACATCTTAAGAGTTCCCCACACCATAATCCACCACGCCTTAACAACCCCACACCATAATTGACCCTCCACCAAATAATTTGGACCAGTGTACAAAGCAAGGTCCATAAGGACATAGGTAAGTGAGTTTGGGGTGGAGGAACCCGACAGAACACCTTTGGGATGAATTAGCGCTGAGACTGCAAGCCAGGCCTTCTGGCTTGCAGTAAGTGCCTGACCCCACAAATACGCTTCTGGAAGAATAGTCAAACATACTCCCTACTGACTAAGACTGGAATGTCATTAAAGTTATTGTGCATGGAAAGGCAGGCATCCCTAGATAGATAGATAGATAGATAGATAGATAGATAGATAGATAGATAGATAGATAGATAGATAGATAGATAGATAGATAGATAGATAGATAGATAGATAGATAGATAGATAGATAGATAGATTTTTCTATTCATCTTTTCATTCAATGATATGAAGTTTGCCAGTACTGTATCCTAAAAAAACAACCCCACGCCATGACATGAGCTTCCCACCTTCAAACTTCACTTTTGGTATGGTGTTTGTGGGATGATGTGCAGTGGCATTTGACCTCCAAACATGAAGAGAAAGGATATGTAACAAGTGGAGCAAGAGCCTCCAAACATGGTGTGTATTATGGCATCTAAAGGCCCCTTTTACACAGACTTTCCGATCAGGTCCGCCTGTCAGTTTTCTCAGGTGGAGCTGGACAGACGCTATATTCACTCCTATGGAACAGCGTATGTCAGTGGTGACATGTCCTCTGACACCCACTGCTATCCTATCTGATCCTGTCAGTGAAATCCAAATGGATGGTGACTCTATTTTCCATCCGTCTGGAGGATAGGATCGGATGGGATTGAATAAAAACAGACAGTCGTTTTCGTACGATCTCCCCATAAAGGAGAAAGGGGCTCTGACAGGTCAGTCTCAGCATAGTGAGCGGAGACAGACCTGTCATCTGCCTGCTCAACGGGGGGCAACGGATCGATCCCCCTCTGAGTAAGCGGACAAGCCCGTGTGAAAGGACCTAAAGAGTTTAATTTTGCTCTTATCTGACCAGACTATATTCTCTCAGTATTTCACAGGCTTGTCTAAATGTTGTGCAGCAAACTTTAAACGAGCTTCAAAATGTTTTTTCTTCAGCAATAGAGTCTTGGGTGGTGAGCATGCACACAGGCCATGGCGTTTGAGTGTATTACTTATTTTTTTCTTTGAAACAATTGTACCTGCTAATTCCAGGTCTTTCTGAAGCTCTCCATAAGATTTTGTTGGCTCTTAAGAAACTCTTCTGATAATTCTTTTCACTCCTCTGTCATAAATTTTGCGAGGAGCACTTGGTCGTGGCCGGTTCATGAAATTATGTTCTTTCCACTTCCGGATTATGGCATAATAGTGCTCCCTGGAACATTCAGAAGTTTAGAAATCCTTCTGTAACCAATGCCATTAATATGTTTTGCAACAATAAGGTTGAAAAGGTCTTCAGAGAGCTTTTTGCTTTTACCCATCATGAGATGTTTCTTTTGTGACACCTTGATAATGATAGACCTTTTTATAGGCCATCACTTGGGTTGAGCGAACCCGAACTGTAAAGTTCGGGTCCGTACCGGACTTTTGGGTGTCGGGACCCGGACCCGAACCCGAACTATTGGCTGTAAGTTCGGGTTCGGGTCCGGTGTTCGGCGATGTATTGGCGCCTTTTTAACAACTGCAGGGCAGCCAATCGACGCTAGTTTCACTAGTGTGCCCTTAGAAGCCATCACAGCCATGCCTACTAATGGCATGGCTGTGATTGGGCAGTGCAGAATGTGACCCAGCCTCTA
Organism: Lithobates sylvaticus; assembly: GCA_028564925.1. Taxonomy (NCBI): domain Eukaryota; kingdom Metazoa; phylum Chordata; class Amphibia; order Anura; family Ranidae; genus Lithobates; species Lithobates sylvaticus. Next base: position 261,322,109 of record CM053030.1, read on the forward strand.
TATATAGTCCAGACACACAGCACACAGCGTCATTCTGCTATAGACAGGTTCCTGTGCTGCTGAGAGAGAGGATTTTAGGAGTTAGTGTGATAAAGTCAGTCAGTCAGTCAGTCCACATTCCTTTAATTTTCTTCAAATTAGTTAGATCAGTGAGCGATCTAGATAGCTAGGAGTAGAGTAGGGAGTTTCTTTATTAAGGAAAAGAAAGAGGCAGAGAGAATTATTGAAGAGATTCCTAAATCAATTGTACCCTGGCTGGGGTGCAGTGCACAGTCTTTTAACAGTGCCATGAGGCCAGTGCCAGACAAAATATAAAAGTTTTACCTGCAAGCTCAGTGCACCATTAGGACCAACACTGCATATAGTAAGAGATACACCATAGTCTGTGTGTATTCTGCTATTTGAAAAACAGAATTGTGTTTTTTTTTTCCCCAATAGCATTTTCTGCGGGTTCATACACACTTTAGATACTGTCCGTGTATTCTGATATTGGAAAAACGTTGCAAAAAAAATTAATTTTTTGCTTTTTTTGCTTTTTTCCCAATAGCATTTTCTGCGTGTTCATACATACACGCTGTAGACACTATCCGTGTATTCTGATATTGGAAAAAAACATTGCAAAAAAAATTAATTTTGCTTTTTTTTCTTTTTTCCCAATAGCATTTTCTGCATTTTCATAAACGCTTTAGATACTGTCCATGTATTCTGATATTGGAAAAACATTGCAAAAAAAATTAATTTTGCTGTATTTTTTTTCCCAATAGCATTTTCTGCGTGTTCATACATACACGCTGTAGACACTATCCGTGTATTCTGCTATTGGAAAAACATTGCAAAAAAAATAATTTTGCGGTGTTTTTTTTTTTTAGACCCAATAGCATTTTCTGCGTTTTCATAAAGTATTGTATAATACAGTGTATTATCTGAACGTGTATTTAGCACCGCAGGGGGTGTTATCACAGACAAGCGCAGCCGCCTGTCCAGAGCCAATCTGGACAAGCTCACGTTCATTAAAATGAACCAGGCATGGATCCCACAGGACTTGGCCGTACCTTGTGCAGAATAGACACATATACCGTTGTTCTGACGAAAACTGTCTTGCTATCGGATAGTGTCCGGCCACTTACTGCGCAGGTGCAGTGCTTGCGCAGTACGGAGGACAAGGAGATTCACAAAATCTCCAAAGATGAACGTCGCCTGCGCAGTGAGTGCAGGTTCGAGCCCGACCATCCAAGTGGACATACGATAGCACATAGTAACAGGGCCCCTCACGGGCTTGCTTGGCTAGGCTTCAACCTCGGATGATGTGGCTTGAACCTGCAGTCGCATCGTCTTCGGAGAGTTTCGAAATCCCCTTGTCCTACGTACTGAGCAAGCGCAGTACAGGGCGGACACTATGCGACGGGGGACAGAATTCGACACATCATTCACCACTAGCCTTACCCAGCCATTGTTGTATTTTTGAACCAGTGTTGGCTACCTCGTCCTCCTCCACCGCCGCTTCCACCTACACCGCCACATCCACCGCCACCTCAACCTCCTACTCCATTTGAATTTCGTCCTCCTAGGTCAAGATTATCATTTTTTCATTTTTTTTAATTTCCAAGTATTTTATTTTCCCACTATCTTATCCATTAAATTGAATAATTTTTTTCCAGAAAGTGCGTATTCTGGGGTATTCCCACCATATGTGTGGCATCGTGCCGTTGAGTTTCTGAGGTTCTTAATGACTTCCTGTACCTCTTCTGCTGAGAAGGGGGCCTCCAGCATTTTATTTTTATTTTTTATTTATTTTTTATGTTATTTTAAGTTATTTCCCTATCCACATTTGTTTGCAGATCACTTGCCATGCTTTTAACAACATTTTGTGGCCATTTGCAGCCCTCTAGCCCTTTCTATGACTTTTTTTACAGCCATTTTAGTGTTCAAAAGTCCGGGTCCCATTGACTTCAATGGGGTTCGGAGTTCGGGGTCAAGTTCGGGTCAAGTTCGGTCCCGAACCTGGACTCTTTTCCGAATTTCGGCCGAACCCGCCGAACCCGAACATCCAGGTGTCCGCTCAACTCTATCCCTAACCAAAAAGCCCCCCACACCCCACTAAATGAATTGTTATTCACCCCGGACTCTATGAACTGTGTCATGAATATGTTATTCCCCCCAGCTCTGATCAACATAGTGACTGATACATCTGCCTTAAGCACTAGAATTACATCTCTTCACAGCATTATTTCATGTTTAATTATGGATTGCCTTATTCATCAATCAACTTTATGAACTTTTCTCTATGCCAAGTTACAAACCCTGGGTCACAGCATATAGAGTCATGATGACTGGAGGATCCCATTGATTATTATACAAGGACTAAAGTGCTGAGTCCATGCCGGGCTAATTTGAGCAGTACTGGGTGGTTATTGTCCACAGTAAAAGGAGGAGAGAGAAGTGCCAAGACAATCCTTTAAACAGCTTAGGGATTTATTCAGTATATACTGTAGGTATAAGACAACACTAAAAACTTGCGTGAAAAATGTTGGAGCAGCGGGGGGCGTGGCTAACCGCCGAGCTTGATGGACGTCTGATCCCACAGCTCCTGCACCGACCGGAACGCTCACGGCCACATCGCCGCTCAGAACAAGCAGAAAAGCCCCTAATTACATGGGTACGTGCCCCACAGCCTCTGCTATGCCTCACACGAGCCGCAAGAGGAAATAATACCAGCCGCCGAAACGGATGACTGATTACTATTCACAGCCGCCGGACACAGGAATCCAAGATGGCGCCCGCGGCCCTGCACAAAATTCCTCAAATTCCTCAGCCTACACAGATCTCCCTGACGCTGAAGACCCAGAAATTCCACATCAGCAGCACACATCAGAGTCTCCCCTACAATATGCTCCCTCCTCAGCCAGCAACAGCCCAGCAAAAGCGAGGATGCGACTGGATTCTGCAGACATCCACACTGAGGTAAGCCCTGCATCCCTCATTACCTCACAGCAGCCATCTGCTATAGCGGCCTTCCCCACATCTGACCAGCCTGTCCTGGACACTACCATGAAGGAGATGCTCATCTCTCTTCAGGCATCCCTCCAGAATGACATAACATCCATGTTCACTAAATTCTCATCCCATATGCAGCTTGTGGGCAACAAAATCCAACACATTGAAAATCACATGGGTGACATGATGGCCACTGTCAATGATCTTGTGGATGCTCAAGATCACACACATGATGAACAACAATGGTTGAAAGCCAAAATGGCGGACCTCGAGGACCGCTCTAGACGTAACAATGTCAAGATCAGAGGTATACCCGAATCTGTCCTCCCAAATGACCTCAACTCATACGCCAGAACCATGATCACCACTATACTGCCTGATTTATCGCCAATGGAGACCATAATTGACCGCATACACTGCATTCCTAAACCGCCACACCTAGCTGCAGCTATACCCAGGGATGTCTTAATGAGAGTCCACTTCTTTCATGCTAAGGACCAGCTCCTGTTTAAGACCAGACATCTGAGTAAACTTCCAGAACCGTACACTAACCTGCAGCTATTTGCGGACCTGTCTCAACACACTAGACAACTACGTAGGCAGCTCAACACCATTACCAAACCGCTATTCAACCACAAAATCCCGTACCAATGGGGTTTTCCCACTAAATTAATCGTCACCAGGAATGGAACGAAACATATCATCACCACAGTCCAGGAAGGTATTCGGCTCCTCAAACAGTGGGATATTGTCCCAGAAGCACCCGACGCACTGCCCACCTCACGCAGGGGAGCTACGCAACCCTCTTATCCTGATTTGCCACATAATGCACGCTGAAGCCACTCAACAGGCGTTGTGAATCAACATTATGCACCACTCTATCCGGTCGGTGCCCTGCTCGCGCAGCTTTCACCACAAACTCTTACCCCGCTCAGTTAACACAGCCTAGTGTTATCAGGCTGTTGGAAGCAACAGTTTTACACCACTCTGTTATTGTCTGTTTAAAGATAAATGTAGTGTTCTAATCTACTTTCCTCCTTCTACCCTTACCTCCTCCGGTTCGCCTCCTTCTCGAGAACACCCTCCTACAACGAATCCCAGGAACTCGCCTCAAGAAACACAAGAACGTTGAAAAGAGAACCTTCCAATTGTACCACCCAATACACCTGACATTCACACCATCTACGCAAGATGCCAAAATTTCTCTCACTCAACACCAAAGGGCTTAATCACCCGGCCAAAAGATCTTCTATGTGGAAGACCGCCACTGACTCCAAATGTGACGTCCTATGTCTCCAAGAGACACACTTTAAAAAACTGGCTGAACCCCACTGCACCAACCGCCACTTCACCCACATTTTCAAATCCTCTGGTCCAGACAAGAAAAATGGGGTTATGATAGCAATCAAAAATACCATTGCATTTACACTCCACAACAGCATGGAAGATGATGAAGGGAGATATCTAGCATTGGACTGTACCCTAGACAAAACCAGATATACAATCGTTAATATCTACTCCCCTAACACCGGCCAAATCAGATTCCTATCCAAACTGATGAAAAAGCTTGAGAAATTCAGACAAGGTTGTTTTATTATTTGCGGAGACTTCAATATAGTACCAGACAATTCGATTGATGCTTCTTCACGCACATCCAGACTCACATCCCCCATGAATGCTTTCATAAGGAACAACAACCTATACGACGTCTGGAGATGCCACCACACCACGGAAAGAGACTACTCCTTCTTTTCTACCAGACACAATTCGTACACGCGGATTGACTATTTTCTAGTTGACAAATGGACACTAACCAGCTCGACGACCTCAGATATAGGCACAATATCTTGGTCTGATCATGTCCCAATATCACTTGTAATAGCAGACCACCCCAATCCCTCCAGACACACAGTGTGGAGAGCAAATGCAGCCATCATTCACTCCCCCGAACATTCCGTCTACATACGTAATCATCTAGAGGAATTCTTCAAATTAAATATTGGCTCACAGCGCCTAGACACCATTATGGCTACGATACAAAAATTGGATGATCAAAACCAATCCAACCCTGACCCCAAACTTAGAGACCAACTAATTCTCCTTAGGCAAGAACTTAGAAACCTACTTTTAGGATCACATTCCAATATTCACACTAAACTCAAGGCCCACTACTACACTACAGGCAACAAGGCAGGGAAAGCACTTGCACTCAGAATCAAAGGTCATTATACTAAATCCAGAATAACACACCTCTTCCACCCAGCTACAAACAAAAAACTTTTTGACCCTCAAGCTATAGCCGACGCATTTAGCCATTACTACCACACACTATACAATCTAAAAGATGACACCACCACCAACCACTGCAGATATTAACTCGTTTCTGCAACATCTCACGGACCTAAACGCACCTTTTACCCATCTAGAGATTCAAAGTATCATATCAGCCTTACCTTCTAACAAATCCCCAGGACCAGATGGCTTAACAAACGAATATTACAAGAAATTCAGTTCTACACTAGCTCCTCACCTCTCCCAAGTGTGCAATGACGCTGCCTCCTCCTCTTCTCTCCCAAATGAAATGCTGAATGCTTTAATAATCACTCTACCGAAGCCAGGGAAGGACCCTACCACACCCCAAAACTTTAGGCCAATCTCACTGCTTAATATTGATACGAAAATATATGCCAACCTCATAGCAAATAGACTGGTCCAAATTATGCCCACACTTATCCACCCGGACCAATCTGGGATTACAAAAGGAAGGCAAACATACGACGCCACAAGAAGGCTCATTAACATAATCCACCATGCAGAGACCACCAGAACGCCTTCTCTGCTCCTATCTCTGAATGCAGAGAAGGCGTTCGACAGGGTCCACTGGACTTATTTAGAAGCCACACTCCATAAATTCGGATTCCAAGGCCATATACTGTCAGCGATAATGGCCTTATACTCCACCCCATCAGCCCAAGTATACACGGAAGGGATGGTCTCCCGACCATTCCTAATAACTAATGGAACCCGTCAGGGGTGCCCACTATCCCCACTTATCTTTAACCTTATTATGGAACCCCTGGCGGAACACGTTAGAATGTGTAGAGGGATCACAGGATTCAAAATCGGACAAGTAGATCATAAAATTAACCTATTCGCTGACGATGTTGTAATGATGCTTACTAATCCCATGTCTTCCCTGGCTTCGGTACAAAATGTTCTAATGCAATTTAGTTCTGTCTCGTACTATAAAGTTAACGAAAGTAAATCCTATATATTAGACCTGGGCATGGATGCAATTACCAGCAATATCTTACGCAACCAATACGCATATCCTTGGGCGGATAATGGCATATCGTACCTAGGCATAACACTCACAAAATCAACCTCTGGCTTATTCAAAAACAACTACTCTGCGGCCAAACAAATGCTGTCCACAGAAACAACCAAACTAGCCAAATATGAACTATCCTGGTCAGGAAGGCTGGCGGCCTTCAAAATGCTTATTTTGCCTAGAATGCTTTATATATTTCGCACTCTTCCCATCCCCTTATCCACCTCCTACCTTAAATCGCTACAAACTATTCTTACTACTTATATATGGCAAGGTAAAAAGCCTAGAAGCAAGCACTCTACACTCATCAAACACAAAAATGTGGGCGGAATGGGTTACATCGACATTCGGGACTACTACCTAGCAACCATTCTCTCCCAACTCCAGGAATGGACCAAAGTCCACCACACTACTTTATGGGGTGACATAGAAAATAACGCCACACCTGGTCCTAGTCTTCAACTCTGGTTATTTAGTACCACAGCCTCAACCAGAAATCTGCGCTTGTACTCACCAACCATACAGGCATCTATTAAGGCCTGGAAAATACTACACGCACATAGGTGGTTACACTCTACCACGAAACAATTGCAGATACCACTACAAACTCTCCAACTCTTATCCCCGGATCTTACCCTCCCCAAGTGGCTCACACCACATGCATCTTTCACTGCAGAACTTAGAACATTGACTGATCGCAAAACATTCTCTGAGATGCAAGTAGCCTATAATGCACCTACCTCGGACTTTCTCACTTACCTCAGGATCAGAACATGCCTATCCACATACACGTGCATTGAAGGGGCTTTACCTACCAAGCTATGGAAATTTTATTTCTCCCAAAACTGTAATACAAAAGGTATCTCAATTGTATACTCTTCACTACAGGAGAAAAATACATTTTACAAGTCCAAACCATTCACAGATTGGGAATCGGACACACAAATGCAGTACTCTGAGACACAATGGCAACAAGCGCTAAGATCAGTCTATAAAGCCACACGCTCCACAACCCTGTGGGAACTGACGAACAAAATCACGCTTAGATGGTACCTCACTCCTCACAGACTATCTAAGTTCCAATCTAACGCCTCTCCGCTTTGCTGGAGAAACTGCAACCACACTGGCGACTTAATTCACATCCTATGGCAATGCCCGAAAATACAGACCCTCTGGATAGCTGTAACTCAACTCCTACGAGAATTGAGCCAAACTGCCGTAACCCTCACACCACAACTCGCTATTCTCAATGTAATTCCTGACACTATCCCACGTACATTTCGCACCATCCTTACTCATGTCCTTCTAGCAACCAGATTGCTTATAACCAGAAACTGGAAATCATCATCTATACCAACCATCTTAGAGGTAATCACTTTAGTCCATTCACATTGCACCTATGAACTTATAGGATCAAGAGGGCTTGCCTCGCACTCCAATACTAGACTACAATGGCTTCAATGGCAAACTTGGTACGATCATAAGATTACATGACTTTCCTTCTGAACATGTATGTATAAATCCTGTTACTACTATACGATTTCACATCACTGAACCTGGTTCTCGAGACTCCTACCCCTTAACACTCCTCCCCCCCCCTTCCTTCCCCTATACCCTGCCCTCCCATCCTCTACTATACTAATTCATGGTACACCCCTTAGTAATGCTTATACGATGTCTGTTTTCTGGAATTTACATGTGTGTACCGCTGTTATCAACCATTTCTGTTCTGAATTGCCCTACTGGACTTCACTGGAAATGTATCCTATGTTACTGTTCTTTGTGAAAAACAATAAAAATCTATTTGGAAAAAAAAAAAATGTTGGAGCACTTGCAGAGTGCTAGAGAAGGTAGGAGCTTCCACGTGCAGTGTATTAGGAGCACAGGGCCACGGGGAGTCTTTATTGAGGGATCCATGAGTGCAATTAACCACAGCTGGCCAATCAGAATGCGTTTCGAAGGCACGACCTCGCCTTCTTCATCAGCTGTGATGAAGAAGGCTTGGCCGTGCCTTCAAAACGTGTTCTGATTAGCCAGACAGCATGTGGGCAGCTCCCCAGTTTGACAGCCCTGGATCACTCCCACCCAGAGACACACAGCTGACGTCTCCACGAGGCTTAACGAGGCTCCAGCTGCAGCTAACACATGGCGCTCGTGGATCCCTCAATAGAGACCTTCCACCTGCTATAGCACTCTACCAGTGCTCCAACATTTTTCATGCAAGTTTTTAGTGTTGTTTTATACCTATATACAGAATAAATCCCTAAGCTGTTTAAAGGATTGGCTTGGCACTTCTCTCTCCTCTTTTTGCTTTCCTTTTGTTCACAGTGATCAGGTTCCCCAGCCCGCACCTGAAGCAGCCTCGCTCCCTTTACAGCTGATGAGAGCAGACGTGTGAGGAGTGAGCTCCCTCACACTCCCTCACCCCGCCCGGACCTCGCAACACAGCGCCAGAAACTCCCTGCTTGATGAGCTGAGGATGCCGATTTGAAAGGAACGCACAGCCGGAGGGGAGCGAGGGCGGCACAGATCGAGCAAGACATGCTCGAAGCTACACATGACTTAGCTCCCGGCTCTCTCAGGAATCCTCATACACACTCATTATCTCTCAGCAGGAAGAGGCATGCTGAGACTGGGACTTGGCAGCCCGGAGCCCGGAGTTTAGAGGCAGCAACACAGCATGAGGATCAGTGAAGGAGTGAACGGTGGGAAGACTGAGTAAGGGGGGGCTGATACACGCCACCCCCGCTGCCCCTCTACATCTAGTTATATGATCAGCATACCGGAGCAGTGAGCAGTGAAAGTGCTCAAAACAATCAGAGCCCCTGGAGCTTTATGCATGGACACTCGGACATTGCTACCTGATTCCAGGACTCTATAAGGTAATATCCACTCATATTACACAGCCCACAGCTGAAAAACCCACTGAAGGCTAAGGCATATGTAAGCCCACAGGTATTTAAAAATACTCAAAATAAAGGACGTATGATGCATGTACTGACTAATCCTGCAAACCCTGCTTTAACACCAGTATACATTCTGATGTAAAATAAACCATATTATATAGACAGTGGATTGCTGGCTTACCCCCAATAAGGCTATACTGGAAAAGAGGGGAAGGTGCACCCTAATTTTGGGCATGCTGAGCCTTGGTAACTGAATATGGAGCTTTGAATGCATTGGAGATAAGTGAACTGTTATTAAGGAGGTACCAACTTGAATTTTAATCTGCAGAATAATAAAGATAAAGACACAGGATTACCATTGGATAACTGCTTAAGCATATCCCCCCACCAACCCCCCCCCCCCCCCCCCCCCGCACAACCCCCCCTTTTTTTTTTTTTTTTTTTTTTTTTTTGGGGGGAGGGGCCACAATCATAAAAAAGCTGAGGTAAAGGAAGAGCAGCCTCAGAATAGTGCGCACAGGCCCGTTGGAATGGCCACCCGAAAGCGTGCGGCACAGCAGCCGAGCGGAGGGGGAAGGAATACGGATGGGGGGCTTAGGGCTTATATGACTTCCCAGACCCCACAGTCCCCTCAGAACCCTCAGGGTGGGAGCACGGCAGCGGGACTTAAAAAACAAATAAACAGCTCCCCTGAGGCTGCAAGAAGACAAGGGACGCAGGAGAACGGTGGCAGAGGCTCCCCAGGACTAACATCATACAAAATACAACCCCACAGTAAACTATCTGGAGGTAGAGGTAGACATCTGTTGGAGGTGAGCCTAGCAGAATCAGGGGCGACATATCAGAGAGAACGGGAGGCAGTGATGGAGCAAGAAGGGAACCCACACACAATATGTACCCCTAAAAACACGAAAGATCATGAAGGGAGGAAGGATATATGCTTAAGCATGGACAGAGGCAAGAGGGAATTTCCCGAGCCGGGACACACTCCCTCGGAGGCAGGAGAAGTAACATTGGAACAACCAGGGGTAGAAGGGCAAGGGATGCACAGGAACACCCCAAACTATCTCACCCATTCCCCCAATCCCCAAGATCTTCAATATGCCGTCCCGGACAGGGAAGACACAGATCTACCACAAAGTTTAACAGATAATTTAATTGGAGAACAAAGAGAGGAAGACTTAAGAGGAAAGGGGGAGTCAGAAGAGAGGGATATAGGGGGGGAAAACCCCCGGGCGATGGAACCTCTGAAAGAAAAATTACAAGAGCCAATGATAAAACAGACAGACGGGAAGAAAGGGAGAACGGGCAAAGACCGGGATTCGGAATTCACCGAACTAAGAAATCTGATAAAAGCTCTACCAACAAAAGAAGACATACAAGGCCTAATAGCTTCAGTGAATAGGGCATGCAAGCAGTCAGCAGAAGAATTAAAAGAAGAGATAGGGGCGGTGGGCTACCGAGTGGAAAACTTGGAAGCGGAACAGGATGAGATAAAGCTTACAGTAGGAGAAGTACAAGGGCTTATTAAGAAACAAGAAGACACAATGAACTCTTATAGAGACCAGTTAGATGACTTAGAGAACAGAGACCGCCGCCAGAACATCAGGATAAAAGACCTACCTGAGGCCCATAGTAATAAGGACTTACCCGAAATAGTACAGAGGATCTTTCAACAAATAGTGGGGCTCAACGGGAAGGAGTATATCGAGATAGACAGAGTACACCGCATAACTTACCGGGCTACCCAGACAAGACAGAATAAAGAAAGGCCAAGGGATATAATCTGTAAAATACATAACTACACTGAAAAAGAGAAGATCATGAAAGCAGCGCGAGAATTAGCAGTAATTAATTTTGAAGGGGCGGAGATTTCACTATATCCCGATATCACACGAAGGACATTAATGCAGCGTAGGATTGTACGCCCCCTGTTGGACGCAATGAGAAAAAAGGAAATAAGATATCAATGGGGATACCCTTTCTCACTAATAGCAACAAAAGACGGTAAAACTGCGGTGTTACGTACTAAAGACGACTTAACAAAGTTTTGCGAAACATTGGAATTACCTCAAACAGATTTTGAGGACTGGAGAGTAGACACTAAGATGAACACAAAACAACCCCCCACGCAATGGTCTACTGTGACAAAGAAATAAGGAGGGGAAGGGGTAATAGGAGCTATACGGGCCCCCCCCCCCTCCTCTCAACCCTTGACCCCCCTTTTTTTTTTTTTTTTTTTTTTTTTTTTTTTTTTATCTCTTCGCAAGGACTATACAAGAAATTAAATGATGGTTTTTGCTGTTAGGGGTCTATACAATGCAATAATAATCTCTTCTCACTGCTGGTATCCCCGTTTAAGGGGTAAGGTAATAAAGGCGTTAGAGGGGGGTAGGGATGGGGTGAGGGGAGGGAAGGCGAATGGGAATAATAAAGGGAGAAAAGGCGTATTATAAGAAGACGAATAAAAGCAAAAGGTCCAGGCGGGGAGGGGGGCTCTAGGATAAGGGTGGGTTAAACTTTAGTATTTTCAATACAATTAGGACGGTCCGGTGGCCGGACTTGTAATCCGCAGTATGCGGATAAAAGGGAGGGGGAGGGAAGGGCAAGGGTTGCCCGAGCAGGGGACCCCCTCTATTAGTGGGCCCGGGATAGGGAAAATGGGCCGAAAGGGAATAGGAAGACAGGCTGTGGAACAGAAACTCTCAGAAAGAAAAGAAAAAAACCCCAAAGGAAAAAAAAGATAAATAGGAAAATGTATTTCAAAGAAAAACCAGAGGATGTATAAGATGGTGAAAATAATGACATATAATGTGAGAGGGCTGAACTCTCCCAAAAAAGGGACCGCCTGTGGCACGAGGTGAGTCACCAAGAGGTGGATATAATCTTCCTTCAGGAGACGCACTTCGGGCCAGGACCGATCCCCAAACTACCGGTATTCACATATAATCAATGGTTCCATGCTGTATCCCCAATAGCGAGAGCCAGAGGGGTATCCATAGCCCTCGGGAAAACCTGCCCCATGAGGATAACCGAGGTGCAGGCGGACCCGGAAGGAAGGTTTATATTTATAAAAGGGACTCTTCTGGGATCAATTTACACGTTGGCATCTATATATGCACCAAACGTGGGCACGGCAGAATTTTTATTAAAAACCTGGAAAAAGTTAGACGGGTTTAAGGAGGGTTGTGTGATTCTGGGAGGGGACTATAATATAATTATGGACCCCGACCTCGACACCACATACCAGAGAACGGGACTACCATTCAAGATATGGAAGCGGATGAAAGAATATCTGAAACGAGTGCACTGGGTGGATACCTGGAGAATACTCAATGAGGGAAAAAGAGACTACAGTTATTTTTCTAAGACCCACGCAGTGTACTCAAGGCTGGATATCTTGATGGTAGACCAGTATTATTTGGACCACGTACAAGAAGTGAAAATAAAAGCTATAACAATCTCAGATCACGCTCCAGTAGTTATGAGGTTTCGTCCGATATCTGGAGGTCAAAAGGAAAGAATCTGGAGATTAAACGAGTCACTACTAGATGACAACCAGATATCGGAAGAAATAGAAAAAAAACTGGTGGGATATTTCGAAGAAAATAGACCGGGGGAAACATCAGAACAAGTAAGATGGGACGCCCATAAAGCAGTGGTAAGAGGAGTTTTAATAGCCCAAGGAATCATGAAAAAGAAAGAAAATAAAAAGGAGCTGGAGGAACTAACCAGAAAGATACATAAAATGGAACAGAAACATAAAAGTAGTATGAACCTGGAAGAGGCCAGACAGCTGGAAAAATACAGAGTAGAATATAATTTGTACCTGGATAGGAAAACGCAAAACAAATACAGATATGCGGCGCATAAATTTTATGAAAGCGGGAATAAGTGTGGCAAGTTACTGGCCAACCAACTTAAAAAGCAACAAGAAATTTCCCATGTACACGGTATCCAATCCAGGGACAAATTAATAATAGACACCAAATCAATAGCAAAAGAATTTGAAAATTACTACAAAAAATTATATAACATAAAAATGGAAGGAGAAGATGGGGATAAGAAGGAACAAGCTGAAAAAATTAGGGAGTGTATCAGAGAGTCTTCCCTGCCGAACCTGGCACGAGAAGTGGTAGAGGGGATGGAAGTGCAGATAACCGAGGAAGAGGTAAAAAACACAATAGAAAGTCTCCCTAACGGTAAGAGCCCAGGCCCTGATGGGCTGACGAGTGCATACTATAAAAAATTTAAAAATATATTGGCAACACCGTTAAGCGAATACCTTAATCAGATAACAGTCAATCAGAAAATGTCCCCAGAATCCCTGACAGCCTTTTTGACAGTAATCCCAAAACAAGGAAAAGATCTGAAACATTGCTCTAACTACAGACCCATCTCCCTGTTGAATACAGACACGAAACTGTTAGCAAAGATCTTAGCAAACAGACTACAAGAAAAAATAATTCGGGTGGTGCATTCCGATCAGACAGGCTTTATGGTAGGGAGAGAAGCAAAAGACAACACTATAAGAGCAATACACCTGCTACATTGGATGCAAAATGGACCCAAAAAGATCCCAAGAGTCATTCTGTCAATGGATGCCGAAAAGGCCTTTGACAGAGTGAACTGGGGCTTTATGTTAGAGGTATTAAGGGAAATGGGACTGGGAGAACGGATGATGGGATGGATAACCGCACTATATACCGGACCAAGAGCACGGGTTAAAGTAAACGGAGCACTATCAGAAGGATTCGAAATAACAAATGGAACAAGACAAGGCTGCCCACTATCCCCCTTACTCTTCTCATTGGTACTAGAGCCTTTCCTGTGCAAAATAAGGGAGAATAGGAGGATAAAAGGAGTAGAAATGGGTTTCAAGGAATACAAGGTCTCAGCATACGCTGATGATCTACTGTTCTTCCTGTCAGATCCACAAGAGTCAGTGAGAGAAGTGATGGAGGAGGTGAGGAGATTCGGAAATCTCTCAAATTTTAAGATTAACGTAGAGAAATCAATAATACTACCCATACACTTATCCAAAGACCTGAGATCAAAAATACAAACCAATTACCCATTTAAATGGGAAGAAAAATCACTGTTTTATCTAGGTGTACATATCTCAGCAGAAGTAAAAACAATGTTCGAACAAAACTATAGCCCTCTGCTAGTAAAGGTAGAAGAAGACCTGAAAAAATGGAAAGGAAAGATAATAACTTTATTTGGTAGAATAAACACGATAAAAATGAATATAGTGCCCAGGCTTCTATACGTCCTATACACACTACCAATCCCAATACCCCAAAAATTTTTTTTAAAAAAATACGGGAAATATTCATTGCCTTCATATGGGAAAACGGGAGAGCAAGGCTAGCACATAAGACTATGTAGGAATAAGGGAGAAGGAGGGGTAGGCTTACCAGACATCTTAAAGTATTATAGAGCAATGACACTAGTGAGAATCTTGAACTGGTGTCACGATCAGGATAATAAAGCATGGGTGTTGCTGGAAAAGAATTTGGCAGGCAGAGATCTAGCAGGGGCACCATGGATACCAACTAAAGATAGGGGGCTATCGGTATGGACATCACCATTAACGAAGAACACGTTGTCGGTGTGGGACAGTGTGAATAAAACAGGAAGATACGCCCCGAAAATATCACCCTTAGCCCCACTGGGTGGGTACCCATGGTTCCCTCCAGGCGAGGAAAAAGGAGCGTTAGGACCCTGGGAAATAGAAGGAAACACAATGAGTCTAAAATATGCCCCGGAAGGGGTAATCCTGTCACAGAGGGAATTAGAACTAAGGTTTGGAAGCACGAGCTGGACGGGCTGGAGGTATAATCAAATGAAACAGTTTTACAAGAAAATAGATAAACAAACTCGATCACAGGATTCCTTAACGGTGTTCGAGAAAATGTGTATAAGTATATTAAAGCCCAACCATTTGTTATCCCAGATGTATAAAATAGTACTCAGTGAGGAAAAAAATACAATACCACACTTTATAAGGGAATGGGAAAGAGAACTAGGGTATAAATTCACGACACTACAAATAAAAAAGGTAATTGAAGCCACCTACTCATCGTCAACAAGCTCAGCCACACAGGAAATGTCATATAAATTTTTAACCAGATGGCATAGAACCCCTGCCCGATTGGCACAAATATACCCAACCGCAGAGAGCTCCTGTTGGAGAGGATGCGGAGAGAAGGGAACTCACCTCCATATATGGTGGACCTGCCCTGAGATAAAGAAATATTGGTGTGAAATAGCCCCATGGATCAGGAAAATGGAAAAAGGAGGGAATGAAATGAAACCAGAAAAATATCTGTTCCATGGGGCTATGAACACCAAGGCAATATATAAAGAAAATATGATACAGCATTTACTGAACGCAGCCAAGAAACTAATACCAAGAAATTGGAAACAGATCAAGGTCCCAACACTGGAGGACTGGAAAAGAGAGGTGGATAAAATGCAAGAGGCAGAAAGATGGGTATATAAAACAAGAAATGAACAAGAGAAATATGACGCAATCTGGGAGGGATGGGAAGAACAGGCCAAGGTAATAGAAATTGAAATACAAGCTAGGAAAAACGAAGGGGACTGAAGTAAAAAGACGGGGAGGAGACCACAGCCTGGGCAACCTACTCGGGGAAGGTATAAGCTTGTCTTTTTTGCGATGTGTTTTTAAAAATTAGTAATGTACAAGGCAAAGCTGAATACAAACTTGATGGATGCTTGTTGTGGGGGGAGAGGGGCGCTATCGGCGGCCATGGACCATTGGGTTGTGGAGCAGATTAAAACCTTTTAAAGGTTTTCCTCCTTTTTTTTTTTTTTTTTTTCTCACAAATATAAGACAAATCACACATGATAAGGTAGACATAAGGAAGGGGTATAAGGAGAAAATAAAATAACACATAGATGGAGTGGTGTGCAGGGGAAGGAGGGGTGGGAGGAGGGGAGAAGTAATGGGGGGAGGCTGAGAAGGGAAACTTGAGATAGGAACACGGACGGTGGAAATCGGGACATGCACTTTTTTATAAAAAACACTTAGGGAGGAATGAGTCCCCTCCCCCTATTTAAACAAACACATATGGATACACGCAGGTGTGTGTATATATATATGCATGTATGTGCAGGCGTATGTGTATGTATGTGCATGTATGTATGTATATGTGTATGTATATATATAAGATATTTATATTATTTTTATTTTTTTATGTGTGTATTTTTATATTTATATGTTTATGTATGTGTATGTATGTATGTGTATGTATGTATATATGTATATATATATATATATATATATCTCATCACACATATTTATCTTAATAATTTTATTTATATTATTTTTTATTTATTTTTTATCTTTTTTTTTTTTTTTCTCAACAAATTCAAGAAAACCACATTTGAGTAAGAAAGCACAAGGAGGGTATTAAAAGGAGGGTGAAGGGGGGAAGGTGAGGGGGATGATGGGAGACTTAGAATCTTAGGGGAAGACTGCAGGACAAACACACTTTCATA
Organism: Lithobates sylvaticus; assembly: GCA_028564925.1. NCBI lineage: Eukaryota > Metazoa > Chordata > Amphibia > Anura > Ranidae > Lithobates > Lithobates sylvaticus. The sequence continues at coordinate 261,338,870 of CM053030.1, forward strand.
AGGAATAATAGACACCTTTATTCGGCAGAGGGGATGACACTAATGACACGTAGGAAAAAACCAACTCCCAACACTTAGGGGAGTGGTATTACAACAACTGAATTAAAGAACTTGAACTATTTTGCAGTCTTTTTTTTTTTTTTTTTTTTTTGTCCTCTCTCTCTGCCAGCACATCCCTACGGGGACGGGGGCCGCCGGAAGGTCCAATCTCCAGACCACGGGGGTATTAAATGATGGGACAGACTAATGAAATGTAATCAGCACAATGTAAATGGTATAAATAAAATTATTAATAAAGACTTAATTATAAAAACAAAAAAAACCCCCCCCCCCCCCCCCAATCACAGACTGAGTCCCCATCACAGTCCACTCTCAATATCAAACTCCTTTACAGCACAGCCCTCCCCCTTCCCAAAGAACCCTACCTTATTCACACAAGACATGGAGCCTGGCCGCTCTGGACAATGGGCAGGACTTTTAACGTTAAAAGTGAGTGATTTATTTATGGGACTGCCCCGCTCCCTAGCAACCAATCACCCACTTCTAACTTAAAAAGTCCCGCCCTTTGTCTAGAGCAGCTGCGCTTCATGTTTTGTGTGAATAACAGGCCGGCAGTGTGGGGAGGGGGCAGTGCAGTGATATTAGAGAAGGCACGGACCTACCACACCTGCCAGGCTGCTATGTTAGTGCGGGGGGGGCGGCCGAAAAAGCCAAGAAGTCGCCGCAGGAGCGGCGCCACCCCTGCCGCCCCAAGGCCTGGCCTCAGTGGCCTTGTGGGAAATCCAGCCCTGTGTGGGGGGCTCTTGGGTGTGTGATAATGACTCTTTTTTTACTATATGCGTAATAAAGATGTTTTTTGGAGGTAACTCCCTTGAGTGTACATGTTCCTTTCTTTTTTGTTATTTCTCTTTTTTATAAATATATTTTCCTTCAAAAATTGTGACGTTTTCAATACTTATACTACCCACTGTATGTATATATATATATATATATATATATATATATATATATATATATATATATATAGATATGTTGATCTATATATAGATCGATATATATCAATCTGTATATACAGTATCTCACAAAAGTGAGTACACCCCTCACATTTTTGTAAATATTTTATTATATCTTCTCATGTGACAACACTGAAGAAATGACACTTTGCTACAATGTAAAGTGTACATCTTGTATAACAGTGTACATTTTGCTGTCCCCTCAAAATCACTCAATGCACAGCCATTAAGTCTAAACTGCTGGCAACAAAAGTGAGTACACCCCTAAGTGAAAATGTCCAAATTGGGCCCAATTAGCCATTTTCCCTCCCCCCGGTGTCATGTGGCTCGTTAGTGTGACAAGGTCTCAGGTGTGTTAAATTAGGTGTTATCACTCTCACTCTCTCATACTGGTCACTGGAAGTTCAACATGGCACCTCATGGTAAAGAACTCTGAGGATCTGAAAAAAAGAATTGTTGCTCTACATTAAGATGGCCTAAGCTATAAGAAGATTGCCAAGACCCTGGAACTGAGCTGCAGCACGGTGGCCAAGACCATACAGCGGTTTAACAGGACAGGTTCCACTCAGAACAGGCCTCGCCATGGTCGGCAGAGGTTTAAGGGGTGGGGAGTCAGCCTATCAGTGCTCAGACCATATGCCGCACACGGCACCAAATTGGTCTGCATGGGTGTTGTCCCAGAACTAAACCTCTTCTAAAGATGCACAAGAAAGCCCGCAAACAGTTTGCTGGAGACAAGCAGACTAAAGACATGGAATACTGGAACCATGTCATGTGGTCTGATGAGATCAAGATCAATTTTATTCAGGTGGTGTCAAGCGTTTGCAGCAGCAACCAGGTGAGGAGTAAGTGTGTGTCTTACCTACAGTCAAGCATGGTGGTGGGAGTGTCAAGGTCCTGGGCTGCATGAGTGCTGCCGGTACTGGGAAGCTACAGTTCATTGACGGAACCATGAATGCCAACATGTACTGTGACATACTGAAGCAGAGTTTGATCCCCTCCCTTTGGCGACTGGGCCGCAGGGCAGTATTCCAACATGATAACGACCCCAAACACAACTTCAAGATGACCACTGCCTTGCTAAAGAAGCTAAGGATAACGGTAATGGGCTGGCCAAGCATGTCTTCAGACCTAAAACCTATTAAGCATTTGTGGGGCATCCTCAAATGGAAGATGGAGGAGCACAAAGTCTCCAACATCCACCAGCTCCATGATGTCGTCATGGAGGAGTGGAAGAGGACTCCAGCTAGACAATAAATCCCTCGTCATTGGCGTTCTCCATCTGTTCCAACGAAAGAGGAGTGGTTCTGCAGACTTAATAACATTGAAAATATTGAAGAACAGATTAGCATCTCTCATGAAACACTACCCAAATTCACAGCAACATGGTACAATTGGCAATGTTTCAAATCCACAGACACATACTCTATGAATATTGGATAACAAACTCATTTTTACAAAACTAAAAATCCGAGTACTATACCCCATGACAGACTCAAACCAGGACCCTAATGCAATCAGTATAGGGAGACGGGACCAACAAATCCACATCACAAAAAAACTTTACCTCTCCAACTATAATAATAAATATCATCATTTCCATTTGAGTGTAAAAGATAGTCTGAGAAAATCCCCCCCTCCCCCACTCACCCCCCCCCCCCCCCTTTTTTTTTTCTTCTCTCTCTCCCTCTTTTTTTTTTTTTTCCTTTTCCCTTCTATACCCATATCACATCTGTTTCAATTTGTCTCTCCTTTTATATATTACCTCATTGATCACAACATTAAACACAATTTTTAGAAAATTAGACTCAATTCATAATGATTTTCACCCATTGAAGAATAACAATTCTCATGTCTATATAATCTTAATATGACAAACCAATATCATATTACAATAATTGTCTTATATATGTCAATTTCAGTCCTAAAATATTTCATGTGATTCAATGTTCTACCATTATTTTCTAAATATTATTTTGACATCATCTGTGAAAATGTATTGCTGTATGTTTTATTCACTTCAATAAAAATGTTATGGAAAAAAAAAAAAAAAAAGAAGAAGAGGACTCCAGTGGCAATCTGTGAACTCCATGCGCTGGAAAATAATGGTGGCCATACAAAATATTGATCCTTACTGTTATACAAGCTGTACACTCACTACTTTACATTGTAGCAAAGTGTAATTTCTTCAATGTTGTCACAAAATTTATGATAAAATATTTACAAAAATGTAAGGGTTGTACTGACTTTTGTGAGATACTGTATATAGATAGATATATCTATCTATCTAGATATAGCTCTGTACTGTATATATACTGTATATACTATTAGAAGAGATCTAGTGTATATACTATTAGAGGAAATCTACTGTATATACTATTAGAGGAGAGATATACTGTATATACTATTAAAGGGTGAATCTGGTAAATATCAGACTCAGAGATCAATTTTTTTTTATTTAAAAAACAAACAATGTCTTCCTTAAAAAAAAATGTAATTTTAAGAAATTTTGTTCGATTTTCTAATCGTTTTTCAATCATTTTCAACCACAGTGATGGGAAAATTTGGAAATAGAAAACTTCTTGGCCAAAGGAATTTTTAGACAGTGTATGTGGTTTTCGTTAAGAAATTACATTCATTGTAAAAATAGAATGTTAAAAACAAGTGAAAATTTCAAACATTCTTTTATTCGGTGAATGTACAAAGATTTTTCGTCTGAAAATTGATCCGTGTGGCCAGCATAAGGCTCGGTACACATCAATGCAGTTTGCTTTTGATCTGTTTCTGCAGTGCCTTTTGCTGTGCGTTTTGATGTATGCGCACGTGATTTTGCTGTGACTTGCATTTTTGCATTTTTTTGGGCCAATTTGTTGTTGGGCAGATTAACCACTTCAATACTAAGGACGTCATATGACGTCCTTGACATTGAGTGGGGATATCTGAATAATGGGTGCAGCTACAGGCATCATTCAGATATCAATCTTTCCGGCCGGTGAATCTGTGCACAATAAGAATGATCATAGCGGCAGTTCCGCCACTTGATCATTCTTATAGGCAACGGGAAGGGACGTCCCCCTCCCGCCACCATCCGGTGCTTCTCCGAGCTCTCCCGTGCCATCGGGGGCCCGGAGAAAGAATCGCCCGCCGCTGGATGATGAGCATAGAGATTTCCGGTGACCATATGGTCACCAGTCATCTCTATGACAGTCGGAGGCCCGGGCGCGACATTATGATGTCACGCCTGGTACCCAGAAGTAAACAAAGCCGCGATCACGGCTGTCAGCATGAGATCGGTGAATTTTTTTAACCAATCTCATGCTTTCCAGCCTGGAGGAGAGATGTGGGGTCTTATTGACCCCACATCTCTCCATAAAGAGGACCTGTCACTTACATTCCTATTACAAGGGATGTTTACATTCCTTGTAAAAGGAATAAAAGTGATTCAAATTTTTTTTTTTTTTTAAAGTGTAAAAAAAAAATATTTTATATAAAAAAAAAAAAAAAAATTAAAACGCCCCTGTCCCCAGTAGCTCCCGCTGAGAAGCGAACACACACGCAAGTCCCGCCCACATATGTAAACGCTGCTCAAACCACACATGTGAGGTATGTTCTAGCACTAGAACTCCTCTGTAACTCTAAACTGGTAAGCTGTAAAAAAATTTAAAGCGTCGCCTATGGAGATTATTAAGTACCGAAGTTTGGCGCCATTCCATGATTGTGCGCAATTTTAAAGCATGACATGTTAGGTATCTATTTACTCAGTGTAACATCATCTTTCATATTATATAAAAAAAAATTGGGCTAACTTTACTGTTCTGTCATTTTTTAATTTGTAAAACCATTTTTTTTCCAAAAAAAAGGCGTTTGAAAAATGATTGCGCAAATACCGTGTAAGATAAAAAGTTGAAATGACTGCCATTTTATTCCCTAGGGTGTCTGCTAAAAATAACATATATATATATATATATATATATATATATATATATATATATATATATATAATGTTTGGGGGTTCTGAGTAATTTTCTAGCAAAAAAAATTATGATTTTTACATGAAGGGAGAAGTGCCAGAATAGGCCCGGAATTGAAGTGGTTTTAACCGCCTCCCGACCGCCCACTGCATATATATACGTGAGCAGAATGGCACGGGCAGGCAAAAGCACGTACCTGTACGTGGCCCTTTAAATGCCTGCCCGTGGGTCCTGCACGCGCCGCCAGCGGCACGCGCGCGACCCGGTCAGGAGCTCCGTGACCCCGGCTGTGGGACCAGCGGACTCGATCGCCGCTGGTGTCCCGCGATCGGGTCACGGTGCTGAAGAATGGGGACAGGTATGTGTAAACAAACCCCTCCCCGCGCTTCCTACTCTGCCTGTCATTGATTGGCTGTTCCCGGTCATCGGGAAAGCCGATCAATGACGTCAGACGTCAGCCCCCCCCCCTAATGTAAAAAAAACACACACACGTCACAGCCCATAACCCCTCCCCTCCCCCTAGTGGTTAACTCTTTCACTACAACTGTCATTTATACAGGAATCAATGCATTTAAATAGCATTGATTGCTGCATAAATGACAATGGTCCCAAAAATGTGTCAAAAATGTCTGATGTGTCCGCCATAATGTCGCAGTCACAATAAAAATCGCTGATTGCCGCCATTACTAGTAAAAAAAATATATATTATTAAAAATGCTATAAAACTATCCCCTATTTTGTAAACGCTATAACTTTTGCGCAAACCAATCAATAATCGCTAATTGCAATTTTTTTTTTTTTTTTACCAAAAATATGTAGAAGAATACGTATCGGCCTAAACTGAGAAAAAAAAAATGTTTTTTTTATATATTTTTTGGGGATATTTATTATAGCAAAAAGTAAAAAATATTGACTTTTTTTCAAAATTGTCGCTCTATTTTTGTTTATAGCGCAAAAAATAAAAACTGCAGGGGCGATCAAATACCACCAAAAGAAAACTCTATTTGTGGGAAAAAAAGGACGCCAATCTTGTTTGGGAGCCACGTCGCATGACCGCGCAATTGTCAGTTAAATCGATGCAGTGCCGAATCGCAAAAAGGGGCCTGGTCCTTTGGCTGCCAATTGGTCCGGGGCTGAAGTGGTTAAAAAACATAAATTACTGCAAAAAAACATTACATGCTTTTCTGCAGCTTCTCCATTGAAGTATATTGAACCAAAAAAAGCAGTTTTAGGTTAAAAAAAAGTCCCTGACCCTTTCCAAATACGCAGTGGCTGAAAAAAGAATAGATGTGAACGTGTCCCATAGGAAACCATGTAAATGAACTGTAGTGCGTTTCTGCAAAAAGCACCAAAAAAACACATAGATGTGAACCAGGTCTAAGACATTTAGTAAAATAATGGGGTTAAAAAAAATGAAAATTAGCCCTTTATAATGCAAAAGAGCAGATAATCACTACTGTAAGGGGTTCGTTTTTATTACTGTAGAACTGTGGAAGTATAATTTACTGTAGCGATTATTTGCTCTTTTTGTACTATAAAGGACTAATTTTTGTGTTTTTTTTTAACCACATTATGTTACTGGCCGATTAATCGATTATGAAAATAGTAATCGATTAATTTTATAATCAATTAATCGATTAGTTGTTTCAGCCCTAATATATACACATACACACACACACACATATACATAAAGTATATATATATATAGATATATATATGTATATATATATAAATATATCTCAAGTATCTATATATACACTTTAATGTCAAAATAAAAATTCAGTGTATATAAGTATAACCAAATCATATTTTTCATTAAGACATTGTATATAATAAAACCCTAAGGTCAGAATGCTTCCCATTGCCCCTGGAAAAATTCAACTTTTAAATCAGAATTTCATAAAGACCACCTCCTGCAAGACCTCTATTAACCCTTTGATAAAAAAATGCCTTTCAAAGGTTATGGCTGTTGATATAATAATTTTTTTTTAAAGATTTCTAGGCATGCTGATATTTCAAAGTAGATGTAGACCTGTGAAAAATTTTAGATATTGTGAGTATATCGTATGTTTTAAAAGCCAACATATATGTTAGAAGTCCCTCAATAAATTTAGTAAAATAAAATGTTTTGGTTTGAATGGTTGGCAACTTAAATAATTATGCATATATTTAGAACATTTAGTACCGTAGCACATTAAAGCCTTCTTAAAACAGAAGGTATTCACATGTCTCATTATATCACATATCTCAAAAATAAGAGGATTATTCCTTATTTTAGGACAGTGGGTGGAACCATGCAAAACATTGCACTTTTTGTTGGTGTATAGTTCACATATATCCTAATATTATAGAAACATGCATTCCAAATTGCATATAGCTGATTTCTTTAGTCCCTACTCACCATTACCTATTTGGTTATGCTGTATTTTTAAACATTTACATAATGTAGTAGTAAGGCATAAACCAATTCCTTAGCTATACTAAAATGTTTTACCATTTTAAAGGTAGTTTTAGAAAAAGGTGTAGAAGAGAAAATCTAATTTCATTTATTGATATACTATACAATTACTGCTAAGCATTCAGCCTGGCAAAAACTGAAATCAATGACTTTCAAAAACATCATATTTTAATATGTACAGTATGCAAAAAAGTATTTTATAAAGCATATTGTAAAAGAAACTGCCAGCACAATAGCGTAGCTGTAACTAGAACTCATCTAATGATTTCAATAAAAAAAGCTTTTTAACAATTCACAGTATATGCTTTTATTCAGATAACATGGTATTTATTTAAGAAACATTCATTGGGCTGAAACATCACTAAACTGCAAATAGCAGACATATTTCTTTCTCCACTATGAAGCATCCTGGGACCCCTAGAATTTTTCAGCACTCTATAATGCAATTATTGACCGAGTTTCCTGGACACTGATGATGCCCCAGCACCCTCACATCTCTGTGATGGGCAACTTACTTATGGGCTGCTCCAGCAATAATTGCCACTTAGAGCTTCCTGAGTTCAGGTAACTCTCTAGTGGAACATGGGCAGCATGAAGGTGTTCATATGTTGAATAACACCATAACACCATTGCAAATATATTATTTATATGTGAAATAATATTTTCTGTTTTCTAACCTGTCTTTTGCAGGTTAATGTAACACTCACAGGATTTGTGTTTGTTCCAGTAGAATGTTAAAAATCTTGTACATTCAATTTGACAGGATTCGTCAAAACCAAAAACTCAACTAACCAACATTTGTAATTTTTCAGAGAATCCTGTACTATAACATGTAGTATTTATCCTATTAAAAGCAAATGTGCTTAAAAGGTATTAATTAATATACAGGTTTGTGCATTGGTTCCCCTATTCTAACGTTCCTAGCTAAGTCTTTGGATTTTACCTATGCTATTCACCAACATTAAAGCAGAGTTCCAGTCGGTTTTAAAAGAATTATTTTTATTTTTCCCACATTTTCCAAAAACTTCTGAAAAAAAAATGGCAAGACTCATTATGCCCCATAGATTATACATTGGGGTGTTTGCTTTCCTTTTTTTTTTTTTTTTTCATATTTTACTTTTATTTTTAGTTAAGGGTGGTACAGAATACAAAGTGACATAACAATTCATATATATATACATACACATACCTATATAACGACAGGAAAGTTCCAATCCAAAACATAGGAGGTACCTATACCAACCAAACATATCATACTTATATCCCCCCCTATCATTATCATTTCCCGTCTCTTATTCTGACCTGAGAGCACTAAATCTTCCATAGATCCTATCTGTCTTACTCTGTTGAGCCACCTTGCTACTGATGGTGGAGTCCTATCCTTCCAGTGCATTGTAACAGTCGCCTTGGCCATGTTCAGGAGATGACACAATATAGACTTTCAATATCTCAGTATCGGTATTTGGGAGTATTTGGGGTGTTTGCTTTCCAAATTGTGGTCATTTTGTGGGCATCTTCAAAAGTGTAATAGGTTGTCAAGTAATTACTGTATATGTGTAATGTATGCTCCTAGAACGCCTGATGGTGCTACTTGAATGTTGGACCAGGCTGTGTAAAGTCTCACACATGTGGTATCACCATACTCAGGAGGAGTAGCAGAATATATTTTGGGGTGTCATTTTTCTATGTACATGCTATGTGTTGGAAATATCTTATAAATTGACAACTTTGTGTAAAAAAAAAAAAGAAAAATTTTCATTTTCTTTCCACATTTTCCAAAAACTTCTGGTAATAAATTACATGTTCAAATGTTGTAATTTCAATGTTGTCCTTTTTCAGGGAATCCTGTTCTGTAACATGTAGTATTTTACATGTTACGGTGTGGTTTTCAATGAATCCTATTAAAACAAATGTACTTAAAAGGTATTAACATACATGTATTAATATACATAATATTGGTTCCCCTATTCTAATGTTCTTAGATAAGTCTTTGGATTTTACCTATGCTATTCATTAACAATAAAGCCGTTTATTTATCCAGCCGTTTTTGTGTTTAATAAAAGTCAGCAGCTACAAAAAGGGGAGCTGCTGACTTTTTTAATAAACACACATTTACCTATCCCACGGTCCAGCAATGCTTCCATTGTCGGCAAGTGTGGGCACCTGGCTGTGACAGCTTGCGGCTTCACAGCCGTGTGTGCACTGCGCAAGACACGCTGCGCCTCCTCAATGGCTGGGTAATCTTCTTGGACCTGTGATGTGTCCCAGAAGATTGCAGGGAGGGTAGGAGAGAGGAGGACCTCTGCTCGAGTCGCCTAGGTGGCCTGAGTGGAAGTGGGAGCTGGGTACCTGTCAAAACTAGGTACCTGCCCCCCTCAGAAAAAAATGACATGCCAAATGTGGCATGCACGAGGGTAAGGAGTGCTTAAAGTGGACCTTCCACTTTTGGGTGGAACTCCACTTTAAGTTTAGCTGCACGGGTACATTTTTTCTTTTTCTTTTTTCTTCGCTTTTCTTTTTTCTTGCCCAAAAGGTTTATGCTATGTATTTTTGCAGTTAGCTCAGCATGATGCATTAGTTGTCACCAGCACAAAAAAATATGTATATAATACGTGACTTTACCTTTAAATGTCAGATCTGCTGCAGTTATAATTCCCCAAGCAATACTGAGGGGTAAGTAGTATTGTAATAAAGAGTGTAACTGCGCTGACCTTAAAGTGATATATATACCTTACACACACTTACCAAGCAAGCGGGGGGGGGGGGGGGGTTGGAACAGAAATCCACAAGACGGAGAGGTTGCAGAGGGGGAAGCAAAAAGAAAAAGAGAAAATTTGGAGAGGGAATTTTAAAGTATAGTTTTTTCACAGGAAGAGTTAATAGCACTAGACAAGGGAATTCAATTTGCACCAAGTACATCTTTTAACCAATTTGAGGCCTTTATAGACCTACAAAATTTGTGAGAAAATTAAATCTGAAAAAACATTTTATAGAAAAAGATGAAATAACAAAGCAACAGATCAGTACTGATTACACGCATAGTCAGTTGAGAAACAGGTCTACGTTCAACCCGAAATCCAATTCTAATCAGTACATAAAAGTTTTTAGGAAAATGGTGGAAAAGGAAATTAAATGTATTAAACCAGAACAGACTAAGAAACAGGACAGAGTGTGGCAGGGTATCAAAAAATTGGAAAAGCGGAAGAACATAGTGGTGAAGCCTGCAGATATGGGGGAGGGGGGCTTGTTATTTTTAACAAAAGAGGATTACAGGAACAGGATAAACTATTTAATGATACAACAACTTACCAACCATTAAATAGGAACCCCAATAAGAAACTAAGAACTAAATTGAAGGAGTTTCTAAACAATGGGATCTCAAGTACAATAATTAACAAAAAAGAAGGCAGGTACTTGTTATCAGAGGCATCAAAAGTGCCAGTAATCAACCAGGTCCCAAACGTACACAAAAATAACACCAGACCACCAGGGAGACCAATCATTAGCGGAATTAGATCCGTCCATTCCAGGTCAGGGGAATACTTGGATGTGTTCCTACAACCTGTAGCATGGAAGGGGCAGACGTTTATTAACCGCTTGCCGACCAGCCGCCGTCATTTTACTGTGGCAGGTCGGCACGATCCCACAAACTGTCGTAGCTATACGTCGGCTCCCGGGATCGGGATAGCAGGCGTGCACTGTAAGGGTGCCGATGCTTGTGGCCGATGGTCGCGATGACCGATGGCCACGAGCGATCACGAGCATGAGGGACAGAACACGGAAGTGTGTGTGTAAACACACAAATCTGTGTTCTGTTCTGAGAGGAGTGACAGATCATGTGTTCCTATTAGCTAGGAACCACGATCCGTCACTTCCTCTAGTCAGTCCCCTCCACCTTCAGCTAGAATCACCTCCCAGGGAACACAATTAACCCCCTTGAGCACCCCCTAGTGTTAACCCCTTCACTGCCAGTGACATTTTTACAGTAATCAATGCATGTTTATAGCATTGATCGCTGTATAAATGCCAATGGTCCCAAAAATGTGTCAAAATTGTCCAATGTGTCTGCCATAATGTTGCAGTCACTATAAAAGTTGCAGATTGCCACCATTACTAGTAAAAAATAATAATAATAATAAAAATGCTATAAATCTATCCCCTATTTTGTAGACGCTATAACTTTTGTGCAAACCAATCAATAATTGCGATTTTTTTTCCAAAAATATGTAGAAGAATACATATCGGCCTAAACTGAGAAACAAATTAGCTTTTAAAAAAAAAAAAAATGGGGATATTTATTATAGCAAAAAGTACAAATTATTGTGTATTTTTCAAAATTGTCGCTCTTTTTCTGTTTATAGAGCAAAAAATACCACCAAAAGAAATCTCTATTTGTGGGAAAAAAAGGACGTCAATTTTGTTTGGGTGCAGCATCGCACAACCGCGCAATTGTCAGTTAAGGCGACACAGTGCTGAATCGCAAAAAATGGCCCTGTCAATCTTCCAGGGCTGAAGTGGTTAAAGACAGTAAGGATGTCATTAACGCACTCACAGGTAACTGTGGATGACTCCACGTTGTTGGTAACAATAGATGTGGAGTCACTTTACACTAACATAAAGCAAACCGATGCACTGGCAGCAGTAGCATGGGCTTCAAATAATCAGTCAGATTTAAAGTTAAAACAGAGAAGATTTATATTGGAGGGTTTGAGGATGGCTATGGGGAACAATTTATTTTGGCACAAACACAAGTATTATAAACAAATAAAGGGGGTGGGTATGGGTAACAAATATGCCCCAAGTGTGGCCAACATATTCCTGAATAAATGGGAGAAGGAGGAGATATTTGGAAGGTGCTGGCCACACATACAGGCATGTAAAATATTCATTGATGATATAATGATTATCTGGAAAGATAGCCAGGATGATCCAAAAACATTTGTAAAGCACATAGATGCAAATGAATATGGCATTAGGTTCACTGAAAATGTACACCAAACTGCTATCAACATCCTGGATTTGGAGATTTTTAAGAATGGCGGGCAGCTGAACACTAGAATGAACTTTAAGGATACAGAGCATTATGGAAAAAATGTTTGATTCCGCACTATGGAGATAATGGGTACCAGCAGGAAGAAATAAATCTAAAATGTGTGAAAAGTTTAAAATTAAAAAAGAAAGAGAGAACTGCTGCCCCTACTGGTTACTCCCACCTAAGTGGGGTAAATGGATAGGAAAGAATAAAAGTAGGTGTGGCACTGTTCATTTGAATCTAATGTGTTGAAGGTGATTAGTGTACTTAACGTATTAATACAAATAATCCTCATGAAAAAAAAAAAAATAATGAAAAAAAAATAATATAGATATATATATATATATATATATATATATATATATATATATATAAATATATATGTAAAGTATGTGCAAATATGCAAAAATAGTTCATAAAAAATATACAAAAATTGTTGTGTGTCCCAGACGTGCATAAATATGATTAAAACCAGATAAAAAAATCCAATAATAAAGTTCATAGTCCCAATAAAAATTATAATAATGTGTGGAAGTGTTTTGTGCTGGTGAAAGAAAATCCCACGCTGATCTATTCCCTCTTTAAACGTGATCACAGCATACGTGGCTTTTCCGTGCTCCTATTGTGACTGCACTCACCAGAAAATATTCCCCCTCCAGGGGTATGAGGCATTCACAGTTTTTGCCACTGTGTAGCAGTCTGGAAGTTTGCCCAATCCTAGGTGTCCTGGCAATGTTTCACTTGCACACCATATAGAAGAGATAAGGATCCCAATAGTGTAATATTGCAAAAGACCTTTTATTTATAAAAACATGTGGAAATGTACTCACATTCACCAAAAAATGTTAAGGCATATACTGCTGACACTGTCGCCGACAACCGGAAATGACGCAGGGACGTCTGTTGTCTCTGCTCTACTAGTTTCGTCATGCTGACGTCATCTGGAGCATACATCCGCGCCTGCTTCATTTCCTTTTATAGTGCACCGCGATCGCGTATTTGCGGCGGACATTTTTGATGAGACATTGCAGACCGAAGTCCAAAATGTCTCATCATAATATAAAGTCCGGAATGCTCCCTTTCTATACAAATCATCGGCGGCCATTTTTGATGGGATATCACAGACCAGAGTCCATGCTTAACTAGTCTGTGAGGAGCTCTGGCGGCCATATTTGATGTGATTTCTCAGGCCGAAGACTAGTTGTACCACGGCGCCATGTTTAATGGGATTTTGGAGCCCGTAGCTCACACAATAATATAAAAAATAAAACTAGATTAAGATCCCCTAATTATATTTATATACTTCACCATATATTCAATGAACATATTATATCACACCATACATTTGACATTGCCTAAGCAGACTTTTTGAATAACATAATAAATTACTGGAATTACTATAGTATTAAGACAATCCTAAATTTAAATAAGACTTTGAAGAGACCATTACTAAATCACAAAACTGGTGGATTTACTAAAACATTGTATGTGAGAATAATGGATAGAGGTGAATATTTAGAATATTATGTGTATATATATATATATATATATATATATATATATATATATATATATATATATATATATATATATATATATATATCCAAAAATAGGGGGTGGGATACTTTGGAATAAAAAGAGGAAACATTATATATATATATAAAGCATATTGATTTAAATGATAATCAAAAAAATTAAAATATATCAAAAAAATATAGCTAAAAATATGAAAAATGCATTGAATTAGATAATATTACGAATATAGCATAAGTAGAAATATTGATATTAAGAGTATAGTTAAAAATATAGTTAAAAAATATATATATATATATATATATATATATATAAAATATATAGTTAAAAAAGCGTAAGTAGGAGGGTTTGCACTAATACTGTAAATATTAAAAACTAGAAATTGGTTAAAAAACAATGTTCAGTCCTGTAGGTTGGAGAGTATCTAATTGGAAAATCCATCTTGTTTCATTCTGGGAGATTTAAATTTTCTTATTCTCCGCTCTCCAGTGCCCCTTGATCTTGTCTATACCATAAAAAATCATGCATGTGGGGTCTCTGTTGTGATAGTCTTTAAAATGTCTTGAGACACTATGTTTGTTGAATCCGTTTTTATATTGGTTATGTGTTATCGGATTCTTACCTGTAATTCTCTTGTGGTTCTCCCCAAATATTGTTTTTGACAGGGACATTCAATCACATAAGTTACGTGAGTACTACTACATGTGATGAGTTCCCTTATATTGTGGCAGGATCCATTGGCTAGTGAGGTAAACTTTGTCTTTTTCTTATTAGATTTTTTTACTAACCCTACACAGAAGGCATTTTCCACATTTAAAGAAACCTTTGAGGTCCTTGAAGATTTTAATTTGCTTTGGTGGATCTACGGCATTTTGGACCAATCTGTTCCTTAGGTTTAGCGCTTTTCTATAGATGAAAGTAGGTCTTGATGGTATAATGGTTTTTAAGACTTTGTCAGATTGTAAAATTGGCCAATGCTTTTTTATGACCATTTCTAGGGCTTTGTGTTGTGTGTTGAATCCTGTGAGGAATGCCATATCAACATGTTTGTTTTTCTTCTTCTTTTTATCATTGGGTTTGCCTTCTATCATCCATTCTCTATTCATTTTCTTGACGTTTTCTTTCAGCAACCAGAGATCACTTTTCTTGTATCCTTTTTCCACAAACCTTTTTATAATAGTATCTGCTTGGATATCATAATCTTCTATTTTGGGGCAATTTCTATACAACCTCATTAGTTGCCCTTTGGTATATTGCCAATCCACTGTCGGTGGTGGCAGCTATGGGTCGGGATATACCCGTTTTTATCTGTCTTCTCAAAGAACGTTCTTGTGTTGATATATCCATTCTCCTTATAGAGCTGAAGATCCAAATAATCCTGAAAAAGTGATGCCGTAGGCATTTTGATTAATTTCATCAAAAAAGGTTTGTAATTCATCTACTGTGCCCTTCCAGATGATTACGATATCATCTATATACCTCCGATAGACTTTGAGGTTTTCTCTTTGTACGCTGAATAATGGTTTAGAAATAAATTAGCCACACTAGGGGCATACTTAGCCCCCATAGCTATGCCCTTTGTCTGAGTAAAGTATTCTCCCTTATGCCAAAAATAATTGTGTCTTAAACCACCAATTATATATTTAATCTGTTCCTCTTTCATGTCGGTTTGATTGTATAATACCCATTCTACACTATTGAAAAAGAGAGGGTTCCCCTGGGTGGACTTTTTAGGCAACACACGTTTTAGATAATGTAGTTTAAAAAATGATATAGTAGAAAAATATTTGGGTGTAAGGAGGGTGTATCATACAAATGTCTTACATGGTGATATGAACTGACTGCATTCAGTGGATCAATGTTTTATTTTACTTTTTACTATGTCTAAACTTTAATACATATTTTTCTACTATATCATTTTGTAAAATACATTATCTAAAACGTGTGTTGCCTAAAAAGTCCACCCAGGGGAACCCTCTCTTTTTCTATTATGAAATTTGGATGTGGCACACAATAAGCATCATATCTGCCATCCACTCTTCTCTCTCTCATTCTACACTATTGATGCCATCCTCTTGTACTATGTTAGTGTACAATGAATTAAGGTCTATTGTGACCAAAAAAATCAGTTTCTTCAATTGTAAAATTTCTTAGTTCTTCAATCAATTGTCTGCTGTCTTTCAAATAGGACCTTCCTTCTTTTACCAATGGTTGGAGGTATCCATCAATATACGATCCTAGACGGGGAAAAAAGCGAGTCAATCCTGCTAATTATTGGCCTCCCTGGTGGGTTCGTCTTTGGGGACATAATAGATCACAGGCGTTTTTTCTGCCTCTGGTGTTAAAAAGGTGGCCACCATTTTCGTAAGAATTCCTCTGTCTTCCCCTTTTTTCACAAAGGATTTTAGTTTATTTTCATACTCCATCTTTGGGTTCCCCTTAAGTTTTTTATATGTGTTTGGTATGTTCAACAATTTATTCATTTCTAGTTCATAGTCCTTTTTATTTAATATCACCACCCCCCTCCCTTGTTGGCTGGTCGTATGATTATGTTTTTCTTTTTCTCAATTTCTTTGATGGTATTCCAAAATGTATTCCTCTTTGATTTGTTTATTTTTAGTTTTCTAATGTCGTCCTCAACCATTTTTTTAAAAACGACCAAACTTTCATTTTTCTGCATTTTTGGATTAAAGGTAGAGTTATTCCTCAAGTTGGAATGTTTAAAAAGAGTAACCTCCTTAACAATTGGTTTCTTGTCTCTTGAAGCAAAGAATTTCTTAATGTTCATCTTTCTCACAAACTTTCGCAAATCTACGTACGCTTCAAATTTATCAAATTTATCCTCACAGACTAGTTAAGCATGGACTCTGGTCTGTGATATCCCATCAAAAATGGCCACCGATGATTTGTATAGAAAGGGAGAATTCCGGACTTCAGTCTACAAAAATGGCCACAGAGTGTTTGTATTAATATGAGACATTTTGGACTTCGGTCTGCAATGTCTCATCAAAAATAGCCACCGCAAATATGCGATCGCGGTGCACTATAAAAGGAAATGAAGCAGGCACAGATGTATGCTCCAGATGACGTCAGCATGACGAAACTAGTAGAGCTGAGACAACAGACGTTCCTGTGTCATTTCCGGTTGTCGGCGATAGTGTCAGCAGTATATGCCTTAACATTTTTTGGTAAATGTGAGTACATTTCCACATGTTTTTATAAATATAAGGTCTTTTGCAATATTACACGATTGGGATCCTTCTCTCTTCTATATGGTGTGCAAGTGAAACATTGCCAGGACACCTAGGTTTGGGCAAACTTCCAGAGTGCTATACAGTGGTAAAAACTGTGAATGTCTCATACCCCTGGAGGGGGAATAATTTCTGGTGAGTGCAGTCACAATAGGAGCACGGATAAGCCACGTATGCTGTGATCACGTTTCAAGAGGGAATAGATCAGCGTGAGATTTTTTCTTTCACCAGCACAAAAGACATCCACCCATTATTATCATTTTTATTGGGACTATGAACTTTATTATTGGATTTTTTATCTTGTTTTAATCATATTTAAAACAAGTTATTGAATTTGGGTGGACCCCCACGCTTTTTATTTTTTGTTTTTTTTATTTTTTATCAATTACTTTTTTTTTATCAATGGCTTTCAATGAATGACAGTTCTCTGTGTTACGGGAGCCGTCAATTCATTAGCCGCGAGTGATTTTAAATTGCTTTTTTTCCTGCAAAAATGACACTTTGTGCAGGGACAGTTCTAAGCACAGGAAACATGCGCCCCTTCACAGGCATACTATAGACACCCCCCAGATGTGATACTGCAATGGTGTACTAACAGCACGCACACACTAATCCCCAGAATCACAGCACATAATGTCAGCAGTCAGCAGCACATAACACTGACACGCTGGAACACAACACAATATAGGAGGCCGCCGGCGCGGCAGCCTTTTATACTGTGGGGCGTGTACTAAACCCCCTGAGCTATAATTGGCCACAGGCATCCTGCCTGTGGCCAATTATTGCTCTCCTCACGGCTGGCTCTTTGATTGGCCAAGCATGCGGGTCACAGTGCATGCTTGGCCAATCATCAGCCAGCAATGCACTGCGACTGGCGCAGTGCATTGCGGGCCGCTCGCATCACACAAATTTGATGCGAGCGGCCCAAATAGTTCTGGGCTTGCCGAGCGGGCGAACGCCCAATGTTCGATTCGAACATGGGTTTGAATCGAACACCAGGCTCATCCCTACTTGATAGAAAGATTTGTGGGCAAGGGCTACGATAGGAGAGAATTGGTGCACACCAGAGATATAGTAGGGAGTCTAGACAGAAATACTTTGCTACAAGAAAACGCAAGAAAGAGAACCGATAATAGTAAAGTGCCCTTTGTGACAGGATTTAACACAGAATATAGATCCCTGGAGGGAATTGTAATAAGAAATTGGCCAATTATTTGTAATTACCCTCATTTAAGTAAGATTCTACCATCCAAGCCCAAATTTATTTATAGAAGGGCGAGAAGAATTAGAGACTAGAGTTGAGCGGACACCTGGATGTTCGGGTTCGGCGGGTTCGGCCTAACTTCGGAAAAAAGTCCGGGTTCGGGACCGAACTTGACCCCGAACTTCGAACCCCATTGAAGTCAATAGGACCCGGACTTTTGAACACTAAAATGGCTGTAAAAAAGTTATGGAAAGGGCTAGAGGGCTGCAAATGGCAACAAAATGTTGTTAAGAGCATGGCAAGTGATCTGCAAACAAATGTGGATAGGGAAATAACTTAAAATAACATAAAAAAATAAAAAATAAAATGCTGGAGGCCCCCTTCTCAGCAGAAGAGGTACAGGAAGTCATTAAGAACCTCAGAAACTCAACGGCACGATGCCGCACATATGGTGGGAATACCCCAGAATACGGACTTTTTGGAAAAAATTATTAACTTTCATCAGGAGACTGGGTGGGAGACAATGTGAAGGAACCGGAGGCACTGTCAGCAACCCAATCTACTATTGCATGTACTTGTCCTGGCCTCAACATTCGTACGGCCTCATTAGGCGTGCCAAAATACTGCTGCAGGCTCTGTCGCCTACTCGCACCTGAGGAAGATGTTTCACTAGTGCTTCTCGGCCTTTTGGCTAAGATCAAGTGTAGTATCTGTTCTTATCAGTTGCCAGGAGGTGGCGCTTGCTTCCGTCCCTGTTCTACGGCGAGGTGGAGCAGGGGTGGCGGTTGCTATGCAAAAGCCTGCTGGCGTAAAGGTGACCTGGAGCGGTTCGTAGCCGAAAGGGAAGCCTTCTGATGGGGATGGAGAACCACTGGGTTGGCGCTGAATGGTCGAGTCCCTGGCCTTCTGGCCTGGATTGTGGCAGCTCTAGCTCTGGTCAGTTTTTCGGGTTGGAACACCTGCATGGCAAGTGATCTGCAAACATATGTGGATAGGGAAATAACTTAAAATAACATAAAAAAATAAAAAATAAAAATAAAATGCTGGAGGTCCCCTTCTCAGCAGAAGAGGTACAGGAAGTCATTAAGAACCTCAGAAACTCAACGGCACGATGCCGCACATATGGTGGGAATACCCCAGAATACGCACTTTCTGGAAAAAAATATTCAATTTAATGGATAAGATAGTGGGAAAATAAAATACTTGGAAATTAAAAAAAAATGAAAAAATGATAATCTTGACCTAGGAGGACGAAATTCAAATGGAGTAGGAGGTTGAGGTGGCGGTGGATGTGGCGGTGTAGGTGGAAGCGGCGGTGGAGGACGACGAGGTAGCCAACACTGGTTCAAAAATACAACAATGGTAGGGTAAGGCTAGTGGTGAATGATGTGTCGAATTCTGTCCCCCGTCGCATAGTGTCCGCCCTGTACTGCGCTTGCTCAGTACGTAGGACAAGGGGATTTTGAAACTCTCCGAAGACGATGCGCAGTGACTCCAGGTTCAAGCCACATCATCCGAGGTTGAAGTCTAGCCAAGCGAGCCCGTGAGGGGCCCTGTTACTATGTGCTACCGTATGTCCACTTGGATGGTCGGGCTTGAACCTGCACTCACTGCGCAGGCGACGTTCATCTTTGGATATTTTGTGAATCTCCTTGTCCTCCGTACTGCGCAAGCACTGCACCTGCGCAGTAAGTGGCCGGACACTATCCGATAGCAAGACAGTTTTCGGCAGAACACTGGTATATGTGTCTATTCTGCACAAGGTACGGCCAAGTCCTGTGGGATCCATGCCTGGTCCATTTTAATGAACGTGAGCTTGTCCACATTGGCTCTGGACAGGCAGCTGCGCTTGTCTGTGATAACGCCCCCTGCCGTGCTGAATACACGTTCAGATAATACACTGGCGGCAGGGCAGGCCAGCACCTCCAAGGCGTAAAGGGCAAGCTCAGGCCATGTGCCCAATTTGGAGACCCAGAAGTTGAAGGGGGTAGACCCGTCATGCAGTACGTGTAGGCGTGTGCACACATACTGCTCCACCATGTTGGTGAAATGCTGCCTCCTGCTAAGACGTTCCATCTCAGCTGGTGGTGATGGTTGTTGTGGCGTGCTGACAAAGCTTTTCCACATTTCGGCCATGCTGACCCTGCCTTCCGAGGTGCTGGCGGTTCCCCGGCTGCGTTGGCGACCTCTTCCTCCTCCTCTGCCTTGGCCTTGTGCTTCCACCATACCCCCGCTGCCACGTGGGAATGCCACCAGCAGCGCGTCTACCAGCGTGCGCTTGTACTCGCGCATCTTACGATCACACTCCAGTGAGGTAGTTAAGGACGGCACATTGTCCTTGTAACGGGGATCCAGCAGGGTGGCCACCCAATAATCAGCACCAGTTAAAATGTGGGAAACTCGGCGGTCGTTGCGGAGACACTGCAGCATGTAATCGCTCATGTGTGCCAGGCTGCCCAGAGGCAAGGAAAAGCTGTCCTCTGTGGGAGGTGTATCGTCTGTGTCCTCTGTATCCCCCCAGCCACGCACCAGTGATGGACATGAGCTGGTCTGGGTGCCACCCTGCTGTGAACATGGTTCCTCCTCCTCCATCTCCTCCTCCACCTCGTCATCCTCCAGAACTGTGCCCTTGCTGCTGGACAATTCTGTACCTGGCGCTTGTTGGTGCAGGAACCCACCCTCGTAGCCACTTGTAAATGACTGCCCTGAAAGCCTTGGAAATGAACCCTCTTCCTCCTCCTCCTCCTGTGCCACATCCTCTTCCATCATCGCCTGAAGCGTTTTTTTAAGGAGGCATAGAACTGGGATAGTAACGCTGAGAACGTGGAGTACTTGAAACAGTGCAACAAGGCACACAGGTCTCGCATGGAGGCCCAGTTATTGGCAGTGAAGTGGTGCTGTTCCGCAGAGCGACTCACGCGTGCATGCTGCAGCTGAAACTCCACTATCGCCTGCTGCTGCTCGCACAGTCTGGCAAGCATGTGCAAGGTTGAGTTCCACCTTGTGGGCACATCACATATGAGACGGTGAGCGGGAAGGCCGAAGTTACACTGCAGCGCTGACAGGCAAACAGCAGCAGGGTGAGAACGCCGAAAGTGCGCACAGACGGCCCGCACTTTCTGCAGCAGCTCTGGCATATCAGGGTAATTCTTAAGGAACCTCTGGACCACCAAGTTCAGCACATGCGCCAGGCATGGGATGTGCGTCAAACCGGCAAGGCCCAGAGCTGCTACGAGATTTCGCCCATTATAGCACACCACCAGGCTGGGCTTGAGGCTCACTGCCACCAACCACTCATCGGTCTGTTGTTCCATGTCCCTCCACAACTCCTGCGCGGTGTGGGGTTTTTCCCCCCAAACATGAAAGTTTTAAAACTGCCTGCTGTCATTTAGCCCTGGCTGTGCTGAAGTTGGTGGTGAAGGTGTTACGCTGACCGGATAAGGAGGCGGTAGAGGATGAGGAGGCGGAGTAGGAGGAGTTAGCAACAGGAGGCAAACTGAAGTGCCCTGCAATCCTCGGTGGTGGAAGGACATGCACCAAAGTGCTATCCGCCTCAGGCCCAGCCGCCACTACATTTACCCAGTGTGCTGTTAGGGCGATATAACGTCCCTGACCGTGCTTACTGGTCCACGCATCCGTAGTTAGGTGGACCTTGCCACAGATGGCGTTGCGCAGTGCACACCTGATTTTGTCCCCCACTTGGTTGTGCAGGGAAGGGATAGCTCGTCTGGAAAAGTAGTGGCAGCTGGGCACGACGTACTGTGGGACAGCCAATGACATCAGCCTTTAAAAACTCTGCATCTCCACCAGACGGAATGACAGCATTTCAAAGGCGAGGAATTTTGAAATGCTGGCATTCAGGGCCAGGGATTGCGGGTGGCTAGGGGGGTACTTCCTCTTCCGCTCCAGTGTTTGGGAAATAGAGAGCTGAACGCTTCCATGGGACATTGTGGAGATGGTTGGTGACCCAGGTGGTAGTGTTGCTGGCAGATCCTCTGTTTGCGGGTTGGCAGGTGTCACTGTCACTACAGAGGTGGATGAAGAGGCCGAGACTGCAGCAGAAGAGGAAGCAGGAGGAGCCAGAGACCTTTCTTGGTTTTTGAGGTGTCTACTCCACTGCATCTCATGCTTTGCACTTAGATGCCTGGTCATGCAGGTTGTGCTCAGGTTGAGAACGTTTATGCCTCGCTTCAGGCTCTGATTGCACAGCGTGCAAACCACTCGTGTCTTGTCATCAGGACATTGTCTGAAGAACTGCCATGCTAGGGAACTCCTTGCACCTGGCTTTGGTGTGCTCGGTCCCTTGCTGCGTTGGACAGTAGCAGACGTACTGTCTAGGGGACGGACGCTCCGCTTTTGCACCCTGCTCCCTCTTCTGCTGTGCTGGTGGCTCTGTGCGACCACCGCCTCTTCCTCTGAACTACACTGGTCACCTGCATGACGTTGATTCCATGTGGGGTCAAGGACCTCATCGTCCTCCACATTATCTTCCACCCAGTCTTCACCCCTGCCCTCCTTGTCGGTCTTCACAAGGGCGAAAGCAGCAGCAGTTGGCACTTGTGTTTCGTCATCATCCGAGACGTGCTGCGATGGTCCTCCCATGTACTCATCATGAAACATAAGTGGTTGGGCATCGGTGCACACAATCTCTTCCACTTCTGGGGCAGGGCTAGGTGGATGGCCCTGGGAAACCCTGCTAACATCAAAAAGCAGAAGAGACTGCTGCATGATTTGGGGCTCAGACTGATTGGCTGATTTGCAAGGGGGTGAGGTGAAAGACTGATGGACATCGGCTGCAGGTGCCAACTCTGAACTTTCATCAGGAGACAATGGGTGGGAGACAATGGGAAGAAACCGGAGGCACTGTCAGCAACCCAATCTACTATCGCCTTTTCTTGTCCTGGCCTCAACATTCGTACAGCCTCATTAGGCGTGCCAAAATACCGCTGCAGGCTCTGTCGCCTACTCACACCTGAGGAAGGTGTTTCACTAGTGCGTGTAGCTGGCACAGATCGACCATGTCCTCTCCCTGCAACAGGAGCGCCACCAGCAGCACCACGACCCGGGCCACTTCCCCTTTTTGATGATCTCCTCATATTTTCAAAATGTATGATCTTGCCCTAAATGGGTGTTTTTGTCTATAGCAGAATACACGTACAGTGTCTAAAGCGTTTATGAACACGCAGAAAATGCTATTGGGAAAAAAAAAAAAAAACACAGCAAAATTACATTTTTTTTGCAATGTTTTTTCAATATCAGAATACACGGATAGTGTCTACAGCGTGTATGTATGAACACGCAGAAAATGCTATTGGGAAAAAAAAAAAAACACAGCAAAATTAAATTTTTTTGTGTATAAAGGTATCCCTGCGCCACCATAAACGGGTAGAGCAAATGACTGCTGCACACACTGGGGCAAATATCTGAAGCCAAAGAAGAATAGTGTAAAGGGTAGTGGTGCGCTGTATAGAACAATATGATTGTGCTAGAGAAAACTAGCTAAATAGACGTCCAGAGGTAGGTATTAGTGATGGCGGAGCTTATCCGGCAAGTGCAACCTGAGAATACAGGTAGGAACCTTGATGCGGTGCAAATAACGCAAGTTGGAATAAAATTGTATATAAAACAGGCCAAAGGCCTGGTGATTAAAATCAGTGTCCTAGTACAATCTGATCTGGGGTAGGTGAAGGTGTAATAACAGCAATGAATACAAAAGTGTGTCCAAGTTAAAAGAAACCCACAAAATAAATAAATACAATAAATAATCCAAATAGATGTATAACGGTGTAGAGCAATAAAATAGAGTAGACTGGTAAAGTGCAAGGTGCTAAAAGGAAAGAGAAAATGAGCACTAATCCAAGCTCAAAAATGTATCGGTGCTGAAGATGGCACCTAAAGTGACTAGTGATCCTCAGTGGTAAAATATCTTGTGACAAAGAAAATTACACAAATATAAATAATATAAAAATTATCAAAATTAGGTCAGCGTTATACAATGAATCATAGAAATAAACGTGAAAAAGTGAGAGTAAATGCATAAATCTAAAGTGATCAGTGCAAAGGTGGGTGAATAAACGTGCGGACTGGCGTTTTATTCACTCCAATGGGGAAATATACGCAAACGATAGAAATGCGACTGTGTGACACGCACCGTATTTAAACGGTTAACACACAGTGGAAGTCCATAAAGTTTAGTGCAATGTGACATGAACTGAGTCCAAAATTAAAATAAGGTGTAGGTGCTTGGTAACGCAGATCAGTGCGGTGCTATGAGGGGTGGTGGATGATCCAAGCGTTATCCTTCGTGCAGATTTGATGGATGGGTATCCCCTTACCTTACAGCTGTAAGGTAACACCGTAAAATGGAGGTCTCGTTTGGGTCCTGGTAGTCATTCCTGGTCTGCTGCCTTGGGTCCTATCCTGCCTATGGTATGCAGTACTGCCTCCTTATAGTGTATCCACAGTGGGGGAGCTCGCCAGTAACATAGGTTTTAAGGGAGAAAGGAAGGATACCTCATGGTGCAGTATTTCAATGTAAAAAAGGTTTATTCAATGATACAAGGAGGGTACTCACATTTAAAAGAAAATACAGCAAACAATGTAAAAACGAGCTGCGGGCTCGTATGACGTCACTTCCGTTGTCACAGTGGGATAAGCTCCGCCATCACAAAATTAAATTTTTTTTGCAATGTTTTTCCAATAGCAGAATACACACAGACTATGGTGTATCTCTTACTATATGCAGTGTTGGTCCTAATGGTGCACTGAGCTTGCAGGTAAAACTTTTATATTTTGTCTGGCACTGGCCTCATGTCACTGTTAAAAGACTGTGCACTGCACCCCAGCCAGGGTAAATTGATTTAGGAATCTCTTCAATAATTCTCTCTGCCTCTTTCTTTTGCTTAATAAAGAAACTCCCTACTCTACTCTAGCTATCTAGAATGCTCACTGATCTAACTAATTCGACGAAAATTAAAGGAATGTGGACTGACTGACTGACTCTCTTCAATAATTCTCTCTGACTCTTTCTTTTGCTTAATAAAGCCAATAGTCCGGGTTCGGGTCCCGGACAACCAAAAGTCCAATATCAGAATACACGGATAGTGTCTACAGCGTGTATGTATGAACACGCAGAAAATGCTATTGGAAAAAAAAAAAAACACAGCAAAATATTTTTTTTTTTTTTGCAATGTTTTTCCAATATCAGAATACACGGACAGTATCTAAAGCGTTTATGAAAACACAGAAAATGCTATTGGAAAAAAAAACACAGCAAAATTTAATTTTTTTGCAATGTTTTTCCAATATCAGAATACACGGATAGTGTCTACAGCGTGTATGTATGAACACGCAGAAAATGCTATTGGGAAAAAAAAAACACAGCAAAATTAAATTTTTTTTGTAATGTTTTTCCAATATCAGAATACACGGATAGTGTCTACAGCGTGTATGTATGAACACGCAGAAAATGCTATTGGGAAAAAAAAAAAAACACAGCAAAATTATTTTTTTTTTGCAATGTTTTTCCAATAGCAGAATACACACAGACTATGGTGTATCTCTTACTATATGCCGTGTTGGTCCTAATGGTGCACTGAGCTTGCAGGTAAAACTTTTATATTTTGTCTGGCACTGGCCTCATGTCACTGTTAAAAGCCAGGGTACAATTGATTTAGGAATCTCTTCAATAATTCTCTCTGCCTCTTTCTTTTGCTTAACCGCTTCCCGACCGGCCACTGCATATATACGTCAGCAGAATGGCTCGGGCAGGCAGAATCACGTACCTGTACGTGATCGTGCATGTGCCTGCCCGTGGGTCGCGCGCGCGCCGCTAGCGGCGCGCTCGCGACCCGGTCGGGAGCTCCGTGACCCCGGCCGCGGGACCAGCGGACCCGATCGCCGCTGGTATCCCGCGATCGGGTTACGGAGCGGAAGAACGGGGAGAGGTCTATGTAAACAAACCTCTCCCCGCGCTTCCTACACTGACTGTCAGTGATCGGCGGTTCCCTGTCATCGGGATTGCCGATCAATGACGTCACACGTACAGCCACGCCCCCCTACTGTAAAAAAAACACAACACGTCACACTGACTCCTCCCCGCCCCCTAGTGGTTAACCCCCTAACTACAACTGTCATTTACATAGGAATCAGTGCTATTTAAATAGCACTGATTGCTGTATAAATGACAAATGTCCCAAAAATGTGTCAAAAATGTCCGATGTGTCCGCCAAAATGTCGCAGTCATAAAAATCGCTGATCGCCGCCATTAAACTATCCCCTATTTTGTAAACGCTATAACTTTTGCGCAAACTAATCAATAATCGCTAATTGCGATTTTTTTTACCAAAAATATGTAGAAGAATACGTATCGGCCTAAACTGAGGAAAAAAAATGTTTTTTTATATATGTTTTGGGGATATTTATTATAGCAAAAAGTAAAAAATATTGCATTTTTTTCAAAATTGTCGCTCTATTTTTGTTTATAGCGCAAAAAATAAAAACCGCAGGGGCGATCAAATACCACCAAAAGAAAGCTCTATTTGTGGGAAAAAAAGGACGCCAATTTTGTTTTGGAGCCACGTCGCATGACCGCGCAATTGTTAGTTAAAGCGACGCAGTGCCGAATTGCAAAAAGGGGCCTGGTCCTTTAGCTGCAAATTGGTCCGGGGCTGAAGTGGTTAATAAAGAAACTCCCTACTCTACTCTAGCTATCTAGAACGCTCACTGATCTAACTAATTCGAAGAAAATTAAAGGAATGTGGACTGACTGACTGACTTTATCACACTAACTCCTAAAATCCTCTCTCTCTCTCAGCAGCACAGGAACCTGTCTATAGCAGAATGACGCTGTGCGCTGTGTGTCTGGACTATATATAGAGGCTGGGTCACATGCTGCACTGCCCAATCACAGCCATGCCATTAGTAGGCATGGCTGTGATGGCTTCTAAGGGCACACTAGTGAAACTAGCGTCGATTGGCTGCCCTGCAGCTGTTAAAAAGGCGCCAATACATCGCCGAACACCGGACCCGAACCCGAACTTACAGCCAATAGTCCGGGTTCGGGTCCGGGTCCCGGACACCCAAAAGTCCGGTACGGACCTGAACTTTACAGTTCGGGTTCGCTCAACCCTATTAGAGACGGAATTGTGAAAAATGTATCTGACCCCCCTTAAAAGATGTTAACCTTCTTTGACCACCAGGGTTTGCAGGTGCGCGTAATGTAAACCCTGCAGAACCACTAAAAAAGGAACAAGAAAAACTATGGGATTCCAATCAAATACAACTTAGTTAAATATAATACTGAAAAACTCATTACGGCTGTGGTTTAGACACCATCATGGGCGTCCGCAGAACTTTTTTCAGGGGGGGCATCATTTTAGGGTCACCCATGCAACGCCCCTTTTCAACAATGTCATTATCACATTATCGTGGTCAGAGACTGCAGACGTAGTACAGTCCCTAGTATAAGTAATGGATAATGGCCAACAAGCCCTCTTACCAGACCCAGTGAAACTACAGCAGTGATCCCTCCAGCTGGATGATTGATCACTCTAGGTTCTCTGGGGGCGACGCTGGTCAGTAGTGTAGCATGTCTGTACCCGGGTAGTGGCTCAGTCTTTCTCTCTCTGGTGGTGTTGGGCAGCGTGTCTCTCTCTGGTGGCGCTGGGCAGCGTGGCTCTCTCTCTGGCTTCCGCCCAGCACACTCCTCATTCTTTGTCCTGTAGCACTCTCTCCCTCAGCTTTTTTTCCAGGCTGCAGTCTCTCAATCTATCTCTTGATTGAGCTGTAGCCTCCTCCCTGTGGAAAATGGGGCCGCCAATGTTTGGGACTACATGTCCCATGATGCTCTCCTCTCCTAGGCTCCTTTAATTGGCCATCAGTTATGGCCAATAGGGAAGGAACGGAGCAGGCAGGAAGCTAGGTGGGGAACCAGGTGAGAGCCGCCGTCTCTTCTCCCTGACAGGAGAAAAGGGGGGGCGAGAGGGGGAAACCTCTGATAGCCCGCAGCTCGCATTTCTCCTGTCACATAGACGTTGAGTTCTCTGCTAGACTGAGCAGGGAAAAAGCCTGAAGTCACACTACACTGATGGGGGGCTTGACAGCGCCTTGATGGTGCACCCCGCACCCCAATAGCTATGCAATTGTGCTGAATTTAAGATTCGATCCCTGATTCCAGGGGGGGCACTTGACCCCCCACCTTGCCTCTACCTGCGGACGCCCATGGACACCATAGTGTCTCAAAACACTTTAGAAATATGCGCAATAGAGACCCACGACACCTGAAATTCTATGCTATAGATAAAGTAGAGCAAAATTGGAGAAATTCTAATTTACGGAGGGAGATATCATGTAATGAAACTTATTGGATTTTTTAATTTAATACTATGAAACTGAATGGGTTGAACTTCAAACTGGATATACATTTCTTTATAGAGGATTATTAGTTTCTATTTTTTTTATTACTTTAATTCTAGTCTTATTCTATTTTTATATTTTTTCATTCACATATTCATTATTTATTTTTTATTTTTATTTTATTTTATTTTATTTTTCATATCTATTTTTTATTTTTCTATTTTCCATTATTATTCTTATTTTTTTTTTCCCTTTTTTTCTTCATTTTTTTTTTTCATTTTTATTTGTACTTTCTACATGGCAATGTATAGAGTATTTGAGTATAGCTTAAATAGATATATTTGAATTATTGACAATATATGTGGACAGACTGGTAAAGGGGATTTGGCTCGTTTAAAGTTTTTAGGGGGGCGTGGCCTGACGCATGGAGAGGTGAGACGTGCCTGCACACAGCTCCCGGCTCCCTCGGCTCCACGGACCACATAACGGCCAGTAAACCGGCCACAAAGCATCCTCATGGGGAAAGATAAGCCCAAGGCATCTAAGGGCAGCGGTGGACATCGCCCAGGAGGGGATTTAGAGGACTATTTCAGCCGTGGAAGATCATCCTCACAGCGCCGGCCGGAATCCAAGATGGCGCCGGCCCCTCCATCCCCAGCGCGCTCTGAATCAGCTCTGCAGTCCCAGGTGAGCTCACACAGCCTGCTCTTACACCCTGAGGACACTGATTTTCCCCCCAGACTGACCAGAAGCCGCTCCAATGTCTCCCTAGGATCTGGGGAAGGGTGGGACATGGAAGCACAGATCAGATCCCTGCACAGCTACATGAGGTCCCTACCCACTAAGGCTGACTTTGAACACTGTGTACACAGGATTGAAAAGACATATAAGAAAGAGATCTCTGACCTAAGGAAGGATGTGGGGGCACGCTTTGATGATGTTGAACACACAGTAGAAGGCCTTCGGGATACGGTACAGTCACATGACAGGATTCTCAACACCCACACGGTCATGCTACAGAAACTCTCATACCAGCAGGACGACCTCGAAAATCGCAGTCGCCGCAACAACATACGCATACGGGGGATACCCGAGAAGGTTGACCCCAAGAATTTACCCGCGGCTGTGACGGCCATTTTTAACCAAATACTCCAACGCCCCAAAGATGACCTGATCGAACTGGACCGAGTGCACCGTACCTCCGGCCCTCGCACCCCTGACCCCTCCTTTGTACGCGACACCCTATGTCGCATTCACTTTTACAAAATTAAGGAGGACATCATGAGGGCCGCCAGCACACAGCAGTCAATCCTCTTCAACGGCACACCCGTCATGCTTCTCCCAGATCTCTCCCGCCAAACACTGGCTATGCGGAAATCACTGAGGCCCCTCACGCAACTCCTGCAAGCAAGGCAAATTAAATACCAGTGGCGTTTCCCATTCCACCTCCGAGTCCGCCACGAAGGTAAAGTCGCCATATTCCGCACGCTGGGTGACCTGCCGACATTCCTCAGCACTCTTGAACTACCTCAAGTCGCACTACCCGACTGGCCGTTTGCACCGACCACCCCGGGCCTACCCTACACCCCCCATTGGCAGAAGCAAGGTCGCAAACGCACCCCTGGGTCTCCACAGCACCAGGACCCCAATGACTGAAACACTCCAGTGGGCCGCCCCGGCCCTGTTGTCTTCCTCTCTTTTGCTCCCCACTGCTGGGGTTCTTCCCCTTGTGATACGCTCAGACCCATGTGGGTCGGAAATCTCAACCCCTAACTAACCCTCCTTTTCTTACAGGTTTTAAATGTATTTTACATGCCTTTTTCCCCATGTACCCCCTCCCCCCCCCCACTCCGACAATTGGAGTGCTGCACGGTGACTTTCTCCTCTACCAATGCACAGGTTCCAGGACTTGTCCTCGCACCCCACCGCCTGCTACAACTCCCCCTGTGTTATGTTGTCCTCACCAAAACTTTACAGTTACTGTTATGCTTAGCCTGTTCCTTGTACAAGGCCTGATGCACACCCATACCCCCCGTGCAACATAAATGTTATGCCTCTTTCTTGTTTTTTTTTCTTATGCCGGTTTACTGATGCACTTTTTTGAAGACCACTAAAATAGCCTTAATTAAGATGATGTTTAATACAATATCCAGGTCGCAATTGACACTGCTCCATATGTGGAGCCGAGGCGAAGGGAGCTGCCCTGCTCTGTGGTCTCGCTTTGCACCCCCCCTTTTTGCATTTTTTGTTTATCTGTCACCCCTCAGTGATCCAATAGACACTGAGGAGCGCACTGATATGTGCCTTTATAAAAGGCCTTTTTCTTTTTCGTTACTTGCCTTTTGGAGCCACCTAGTGGCCTTTTTTGTATTTGTTCCTTTTTTGGTTACTCCTTTTTCCTGCCTGACCCATTGGGCCCATCTCCCACGATTGGCTCACAACAATTATGAGTTACTTGCTCTCCTGGTTATTACAGTGGGAGACAGTGGCCATGTCTATGACTGCTGGTACCTCCTACATGAGATTCCTTTTCTACCTTCTCTATTCCTTCTAGCTTTTCTTTTCTCCTCATCTTCTTTGCCTGTACCTTCCTACCCTCCCCTCCCTCCCTTACCCTCCTTCAACAAGAACTAACTCCCGCTCCCTACCCCCAAAAAATCTAATCACAACGCCACCTATCAAAGTGACCCTGAACCTCATTCCCATAACCTCCCATGGCTAACGACGGTTCAATAACTTTCGCCTCCTTTAACTGCAGAGGCTTCAACACACCTGAGAAGCGGAGCCCGACACTCTACCATTTTCATAAAAAACGTATCAAAATTTTGTTCCTTCAGGAAACGCATTTTCGTGCAGGAGCAATCCCAGCCATACGCAATAGGTATTACTCGCAATGGTTCCACAGTGTCAATCCCCAATCCAAATCTAAAGGGGTGTCTGTTGCCTTCCATAAGTCTTTTAACCCGAAGGTTTTGGATTCTCTCATAGATGACTCTGGTCGCTACATATTTTTGAAACTGAAACTAAACGATTTTCTCTTTACGTAATGTAACTAGAAGGCAACTCCGCGCTTAGGATGGCTAAAAGGTCAGGTGTGCAGCCCGTCCTGGAAGAATTTAACCCCCTGAGAGGTAAATTGAGTGTAAAGGTATGCGTGAAAGGACGGTTGGCGCTCCCTATATATTTAAGAAATGGATGGATCTTTATAGTGAAAATGGTGATCCTTATACTAGATACCCGCAAACTCCCGATATTGTGGCGAGAGGTGATTGAGAGTAAAAGTAAAAATAAAATTAAATAAAACGATCCAGTATCTAGTGCTAGCTGGGAGGGACAGGGTGTAGTCCCAGCCCCTCTTGCAAAACCAATGTGTAAGCTTAATGACAAAAACAGTGCGTGAGCTAATTGGCTCGTAAGTTATTATAAAATTAAATTAAATTAAATTAAATCCTGTGTACCATATATCATACCATATGTGAAACAGTGCAACCTGTTATAGACAGATACCATACCATATGTGAAACAGTGCAACCTGTTATAAACAGTGATAACAAGATGACAGAAACCAGAATATGGCCCATACGGGGCTGGTGTATAAAAAATATATATGTATAGAGGTGATTAAAATGAAAAATATTAATGAAAAAGACCATGGAGACCCCAATAGAGTCTCCCAAAAAGTTATTATGATAGTCCAACCAAAAAAATAGATGGAAAATTGTAATAAGACTTCCAGTCCACAGTGTATTCCTGAATATATAGGTAAACCTATACAGGGAATTTCTACATTAAATCAAAAAGGACTTCATAGCTGCAGTTCCAATGATGATGCATAGAAGGTGATTCTTAGAAGTGACTTATGTGCTTCAAAAGATAACGGTGACTTTGTGATGTCCCCTTTTGCTCCCTCACTCACCAGATGTAGATACCCCTGCAGGGGTGAACAGCTTGCAAGTTATCAATTCCAGGTCCTCCTCGGGGTCCCCACTGGAAAGATGTCCTAGCTGATCGAGCTTATCCAGCCAATCCACCCAGAGCTCCTAGGATGCGGAAGTCCAGCAACGATCCCCCAGGGGGGGGGGGGTTATACCTCACAAGGAAGCAAGGAAAAACGGAGATCCCATGTGCATTACCAGATGTTGAATAAAATGGTGTTTATTAAAAAATTGTAAATAAAAATAAAGCAAGATTAAAAAACAGGGTATCCTGCAAGATACTCCTGTTTCCACCATACAGGTTGAGAAGACAGCACAAAAAGCGGAGGGGTATAGGGCGGTTTGCACTCCAAATGCGCTCCACGCCTCGATATCCCGCACCGGAAGTGACGTCAGCACGCCTTACGCGTTTCGTCGTCAGACGTTTTCAAAGGCTAATATCTATGTGCCTAATGCGGGCCAGGCTCGGTTCCTCTCAACGGTCCTCACCAGACTATCCTCCTTTGGAGGGACAGCTCTCATCATCGGAGGCGATCTCAATGTAGCCCTATCCCCACCCGCAGACACATTCTCTGGTAAGTCCTCTATTCCATACTCCACCTTGACACGCATCAAATCACTATTGCATTCATCCCATCTGGTGGATGCCTGGCGGATCCAGCATCCCACAGATAGGGATTACAGCTATTTTTCAGTAGCACATAACTCCTACAGCAGGTTAGACCATTTCCTCATCTCACAATCACTGCTGGACACACCTCTACAGACCTCGATCGGTAACATACTGTGGTCCGATCATGCCCCCGTCTATTTGACTCTAGTTCGCCCCCCCCGCTACCCGCCGGTGGGCTAACTGGAGACTTAATGACAATTTACTACGAGACACTGTATGTGTAGCGGATGTCTCTACAGCCATTAGAAACTTTATAGGAGACCACTCATCTGACACGACCTCCCCACTGAACCAATGGGACACACTTAAATGTGTGATACGGGGCACCCTCATACAGCACGGATCCCGCCTAAAGAAGGCCAGAGCTCATGACATACGCAAACTCCTCACTACGATAGCAGAACTTGAACCCCTCCACAAACGGGACCTGGACCCTGCCGTATATGTCCAGCTCTCTAATGCCCGCAGGGATTTACTTCAGCTCCTCGATGCGCACTCCTTAATCGCCAGAGACAAAGCACGAAACCACTTTTACTCACTAGCAAATAAATGTGGTAAGCACCTGGCTAGGGTTATACACCCTAGACCCCCACGGCATTCTATCCCTTTTATCGTTCAACCGGACCAAACAAAAACATTTAACACCTCAGGGATATCTGCATCCTTCAGGCAATACTACTCACAACTGTACAACCTCCCTCGCACAACCCCTAACGCTCGGTCCCCCCCCTCCACTGACCCTATACAAGAATACATCCTAGAGACAGCCCTGCCCACTGTTGACGAACCAGACGCGACAGCCCTTGACGAGCCCCTGGACACCTCTGAATTCCTGCAGGCCATCAAAGCTCTTAAAGTAGGCAAATGCCCGGGTCCCGACGGCTTTACACCCCGATTCTACAAAACCTTTGCCCCCCAACTTGCACCCCTACTAACAAAGGCCTTTAACTCAGTGGAAAACTCCAACCTCCCCTCAAAAGAATCCCTATCCACCAACATCTCCATTATCCCTAAACCAGGTAAAGACCCTTCCCAATGCAGCAGTTATCGGCCCATCTCCCTACTCAACATAGATATTAAACTATTCGCAAAAGTTCTAGCCACCCGTCTATCCCCTATACTACCCAAAGTTATCCATAACGACCAAGTAGGGTTTGTCCCCGGTAGAGAGGCAAGGGACAACACCACCAAAACGATACACCTTATCTCCCTGATACAACGTAAAGGTCTAAAAGCTGGCCTATTATCCTTCGATGCTGAAAAGGCCTTCGATAGGGTCAGCTGGAGGTTTCTACAGCTGTCCCTAGCTCAACTCGGCCTCGGGGTCCCCTTCATCTCTAAAGTCATGTCCCTATACTCCAGACCCTCAGCTACGGTCCTAGTCAACGGTACCACATCAGCTCCCTTTAACATTACAAATGGCACCAGGCAGGGCTGTCCCCTATCTCCCCTCCTTTTTGTCATAGTAATCGAACATCTGGCTTGCGCTATACGTCAAACCCCTCCATTCTCGGCATTCAAACCCCATCTGCCCACCACAAACTCTCCTTATATGCAGACGATCTCCTAGTCTATATCCAAAACCCACACACCTCACTACCGTCCCTTCTCAGAGAATTCCAACGTTTTGGCACCCATAGCAACTTCAAGGTCAACATAACTAAGACAGAAGCACTCAACATATCCCTCACCCCATCCACCCTATCCCTTCTAAAATCCAATTTCTCTTTCCGCTGGCAGGACAAAGGGATCTCTTACCTGGGAATCATTATACCCTCAAACCTAACCAACTTGTTCTCCCTAAACTATATCCCCCTACTCTCCCGAATACGGAAAGTCCTAGAGGAATGGGGGGGATCCCCTCTGCCGTGGTTCGGCAGGATTAACACCCTAAAGATGGACACCCTGCCCAAGCTGCTGTACTTATTCCAAACGATTCCCATCCACGTCCCCAAATCCTATTTTGCCTCCCTACGCTCGCTAGCCATTAGATTCATGTGGAGTCGGGGACTCCCCAGAGTTAAATTTAAACTACTCACGCTTCCGAAGACAATGGGAGGTACAGGCCTCCCTGACTTCGAGACCTACCATACGGCCGCTCTTATGGCCCACACACTAGAATGGTTCCCCCATCCTTTCTGCAAGGCCTCGGTGACAGTTGAACAAGACCTCTCTCCTGTAGACCTCCGGGCCCTACTATGGGGCTACAAACACGAGTACACTTGCCTGACATCCCTATCACCACTGACCTTAGCCTCTTTGCAACTATGGTATAAGAAAGGACTCAACACGCCTACCATCCAAGCTCCTCCAATCACGTTCCCTCAAGGTGGCCTGGGCGGGCCCGGGCTCCCTGACAGGGAACCACTCCCCTTGCTGGCGGCGTCCCGGAACGCAATCGGACCTCTCCCGATCACTGCGCATGCGCGTGGCCTCGTGCGTGCACGTGATGCAGGATGTCACGCCGGTGCGACGATTGCGTAGCAGACGCGACCCCGGAAGGACCTCCCGGACGCCGGGGAGGCCACTCCAGATGGCATATGTTGCCATCATGGCTCCCACGGACGGGTGGGCCTTGCGGGTACAGGAATGGTAGATGGAAGGTGATTCCCTTTCATGTTCCCTGCCCTTTTCCTCCCTTCCCACCCATCTTTTCCCTCTTTCCCTGTTCTCTCCGCCCTTTCCCCTTCTCCACCCCCATTCCCTCCCCTCCCCAGGGATGCCCTGAATTGACACCATATGGTGTTCTAATATGCACACCTGATTCTAATTAGGTACACACCCATAAATACCACATGGGGAGGTTAAGCAAACCTATCTCCATGTGATGATCCAAGAACCACGCCATACAAACACAGTGAGTAGAACCTCTCCTAGTTCCATGCTCTTCCGTTCTGGGACCAACCTTAGACACAGTATATGACCCTGTTTCCATCCCCAGACTGGGCATTCCACCCTTGGAACTCGCAATCAATACAGCACACTCTGGTTTGCAACATATGGGCCTCTACATGCACCTTGCAACCTGAGCAAGATACACCAACTCTATTAGGTAACTCTATATTGCTTGTTGGTATCTGACATACTGGTATACCTTTTTCCTGTTTATGCTTTCCCCTGTCCCACACTCACATACTCACAATCCCCCCATGGTCCCAATTCCCAGCTCCCCACACCACACTCAATGGCACCACTTCACACTTTCACCCACACACACCCCCACTCTAGGACCCCTTCATTCCAGCGACCCACAGCATCACTAGCACAGTGCCCAACTAAGCATCAGCGGCTTGACTGACATCATAATAAACCCCCTCCATTCCTTTGGCACTTCATCCCACTTACTTTTTCACTCTTTCCCCTCTTTTTTCCTCCCTTCACAGTCTTTCCCCCATTCCCTTCCCCCCTCCCCCTTCTCCACCATCCCCCCTCCTTCCTTCCCCTGTTTTTTCCTCCTTTCCTGCTTCCCCCCCCTTTTTCACTTTTTCCTCTCCCCCCCCTTTCTTTCCCCCTCCCACTTGCACACAACACCTCTCTTCGTCCCTCCACCGTCCCACCCTTGTCCCACCCCACTTTTCCCTGTCCTACCCATGTGGATGCTGCAGCATCCCTATGTCCACCTATACATGTGCATGCAATGTATTGGTTTTCCCCTCTCCCCCCCTCCCTTCCCCTCCTCTTCCCCCCCTTCCCCTCCCCCTTTTTTTCCCCCTTCCCCCCCCCTCCCCCTTTCCCCTCCCCCCTTTTTTTTTTTTTCTTCCCCCTTCCCCACACCCCCTTCTCTTCCTCTCCTCCCCCCCCTCCTTCACCCCCTTTCCAGTTCCCACTCTTTCCTTCGCTTTTCCCTCCCTTCACTCCCCCACTCCCCCCCCCCCCCTCCTCACCCCATCTGTTTCCTCCTTTTCTCCCCCTCTCCTTTTCTCCTTCCCACCTCCAATCACGAGTCTAGAGACAATAACACACAAACCTGCACCACCCATAAACACATCAATGGCACAATCACTTTTACTTCAAAAATCCTATTCCTCTCTACTACTGTTTCAAGTGTACCAGACATTGTCTAATTGTTATGGCAATCTCTTATGATATACATCTAAGTATATGATCTTGGATCCCATGACAGATGTGCAGAACAGGGGACCTCAAGGAACCCCATTTTCAACCCTTCCTCCCCTTTCCCTTCCCTCCCCTTCCACCTCCCTTCCCCTGCCCGTTTGGCCCATGTACGGATCCGTGGGTAGCCTATTCATTGGATGTGACCCCTCGTAGGTCCCGTTGTTGGATCGCCTCATCTGCCGCGCGCCCGCTGGGGGGCGCTATAGCGGGACGTTGTCTAGGACCTGGAGCACACCGACCTAGAGGGAACCCCGTCACATATAAGGAGTAATCTATAGAAATTTACACACTAGGTAAATATTTCACAGTACAATGTGATATTATGCTATGTGATGCGAAAGGTCAATTGGAGACAAATATATGCAAATGAAATATTGCTACAATATATTGTTCTTATCCTTTCTCTCTTCAAACAGACAAAACCACCTTTGAGGAAGACCCTCACTAAAACGGGTCGAAACGCGTCAGGTTCACTTTTACCCCCAACATTTGGTTATGTAAACTATATTGTTGTAAAAGCTTTTTGTCTGTTAGTGTAAATCTGTTTTAAAATTTCTGTATTGTTTTATCCATTTGGGACCCATGTCTCCTATTTTTATCTTCATTTATATATGTCACATGCGACATCTTTAATCTAATAAAGATTCATATTTTGAATATAACAATATCTTTCAGAGAATTTTCTAAAGGCTGCCTAAAAACCCCACCAATCCCTCTTGGGGGGACTTTTTCTTTTTTGTTAAGAAAGGACTCAACACTACCCTTTCCTCCGACCCAAGCCCCCTGACATCCCTTTTTGACCACCCCGCTCTCCCACAAGGAATAGGGGCAACCACCATAGGGTCCTTTAAACGCTCTGAGTGGCCACTAGCTCGCACATTTGTACACTCATCACAAGGGACCCCGGTAACCCCGGCAGGCCCCGGAGACTGGCTCACAGCCTTAGACATGTCTACGTTTACCAAACACCTATATTCCTCCTCGCAAATACACCGCAAGCTCACCAGTTTTGAGGAACTACAGTGGTGTGAAAAAGTGTTTGCCCCCTTCCTCATTTCCTGTTCCTTTGCATGTTTGTCACACTTAAGTGTTTCGGAACATCAAACCAATTTAAACAATAGTCAAGGACAACACAAGTAAACACAAAATGCAATTTTTAAATGAAGGTGTTTATTATTAAAGGTGAAAAAAAATCCAAACCATCATGGCCCTCTGTGAAAAAGTGATTGCCCCCCTTGTTAAAACATACTATAACTGTGGTTGTCCACACCTGAGTTCAATTTCTCTAGCCACACCCAGGCCTGATTATTGCCACACCTGTTCACAATCAAGGCATCACTTAAATAGGAGCTGCTTGACACAGTAAGGTCCACCAGAAGATCCTTAAAAGCTAAACATCATGCCGAGACCCAAAGAAATTCAGGAACAATTGAGAAAGAAAGTAATTGAGATCTATCAGTCTGGAAAGGGTTATAAAGCCATTTCCAAAGCTTTGGGAATCCAGCGAACCACAGTGAGAGCCATTATCCACAAATGGCGAAGACATGGAACAGTGGTGAACCTTCCCAGGAGTGGCCGGCCGCCCAAAATTACCCCAAGAGCGCAGCGACGACTCATCCAAGAGGTCACAAAAGACCCCACAACAACGTCCAAGGAACTGCAGGCCTCACTTGCCTCAGTTAAGGTCAGCGTTCATGCCTCCACCATCAGGAAAAGACTGGGCAAAAATGGCCTGCATGGCAGAGTTCCAAGGAGAAAACCACTGCTGAGCAAAAAGAACATCAAAGCTCGTCTCAGTTTCTCCACAACACATCTTGATGATCCCCAAGACTTTTGGGACAACATTCTGTGGACCGATGAGACAAAAGTGGAACTCTTTGGAAGGTGTGTGTCCAAGTATATCTGGCGTAAAAGGAACACTGCATTTCAGAAAAAGAACATTATACCAACAGTAAAATATGGTGGTGGTAGTGTGATGGTCTGGGGCTGTTTTGCTGCTTCAGGACCTGGAAGACTTGCCGTGATAAAAGGAACTATGAATTCTGCTGTCTACCAAGAGATCCTGAAGGAGAATGTCCGACCATCTGTTCGTGTACTCAAGCTGAAACGAACTTGGGTTCTGCAGCAGGACAATGATCCTAAACACACCAGCAAGTCCACCACCGAATGGCTGAAGAAAAACAAAATGAAGACTTTGGAGTGGCCTAGCCAAAGTCCTGACCTGAATCCTATTGAGATGTTGTGGTATGACCTCAAAAAGGCCGTTCATGCTCGAAAACCCTCTAATGTAACTGAATTAGGACAATTCTGCAAAGATGAGTGGGCCAAAATTCCTCCAGGACGCTGTAAAAGCCTCATTGCACGTTATCGCAAACGCTTGGTTGCAGTTGTTGCTGCTAAGGGTGGCCCAACCAGTTATTAGGTTTAGGGGGCAATCACTTTTTCACACAGGGCCATGATGGTTTGGATTTTTTTTCACCTTTAATAATAAACACCTTCATTTACAAATTGCATTTTGTGTTTACTTGTGTTGTCCTTGACTATTGTTTAAATTGGTTTGATGTTCCGAAACACTTAAGTGTGACAAACATGCAAAGGAACAGGAAATGAGGAAGGGGGCAAACACTTTTTCACACCACTGTATGTTCGCTCCAAGAAACCCCCAAACACCTCCTTTCCTCCTTATATAACCTACTACTGACCCTAGCACATGATCAACTCCCGCACTATACCAGGATGTGGTCTGCGGACCTGGGTGAAGACATCTCTGCGCCAGAATGGCAAACATCTTTTTATTTTACGCACAAGTCTACCATCTCTTGCTACTCCCAGGAAAATAATTATAAGCTCCTGTCTAGATGGTATAGGGACCCTGCAACCCTGCACAAAATCTTCCCATCAGCTCCGTCCATCTGTTGGCGCTGTGAAACCTCTGTTGGAACATATATGCATATCTGGTGGGACTGTGAGAGGATCCGCCCCTTCTGGACGCAGGTATTTGAATGTTATAATCTCGTAGCTGATAGACCAGTTCCTATCTCCCCGAAAATTGCGCTACTCGCCATATTGCCTGGGTCCTTAAAGTCGCAGAAGCAAAGATTGCTCCGTTTCTGTCCTCCGCAAGGCAACTGATACCCGCTTACTGGAAGACAAAGAACACTCCTCCACTGTCACGGTGGGTATCGATTATGAATGACACCATGAGAATGGAGGAGTTGTTGGCACTAGATAATGATACATACACCAAATTTATAGCTCAATGGTCGATATGGCTCCGCTTCTCTTCCTCTGATACCCTGCTGAACAAAATCTCGGACATTTAGGGACATAATAGACTCCCTCTTAGCCTACCCCCCCTGGACATAACCCTGACCCCCCCCTCCCCCAGCCTCCCTCCCTCCCTACCTTCCTACCCACCCCCCCACCACCCCATTTCTTCTTTACTTTACTCTATTCTTTTCTCTCTGCTCCTCCTATCTTTCCCTCTCCACGTTACTTACTGTATATTGCTACATATAGTGACTCATGAACTGCTCTCGCTAACACTACCTCCTGGACCAGAGAACAGGTTCTCTTCCCCACCCTCTGAGCTTGTTGGCGGAAATCGGCTGTGGACTATAGTCATTGGCTGGCCTTCCGCAATTATCCTTCTGTTACCATTCATTGTATACACTTACCTCATGTTATTCACTGTTTTACTGTTTTTTTTTTCTTGTGAAATACCAATAAAATATTTTCAACACTAAAGTTTTTAGGATTATTAAAGTGCAATATGCATAGGATTGTAAAGTCTTTCCAGCTGTCTTTTTTTTAGAGCGAGAATATGTTTAAACATTTAATGGTGTAGATAGGAAACAAACGAGCATTAACTGGAGCCATATATTCCGGCACCATTAGCATAAGGTAATGAGGGGTAAAGAGTTAATTACCATACCTAGGAAAAGGGCATAGAGTGGCAGTAAACTAAAATGACAAATGATTGGATGCGAAACACGTAAAGGCTTCTAAGCACGCCAATCCCGGGCGATGGAACAGCGCTAGCTAGGACCAAAAACACACTGCTGTAAAGACTCAGTGCCGGTCTAAGGCACCGGATTTGTGAGTGTATATACTATATTTTTACTCTATTGATTTAATACATTTTAAAAATATGTTTCCCAATGATGGATATCTGCTTTTTATGATGGCAGGCGACTTTAACTCGGTCCTTGATAACTCTATAGACAGGTTCAAATGCTCTAAACTGCCCCCCACCCCCCTACGCTCGTTCCTGACACAATTTGACCTGGTGGAAGCCTGGAGATGGAAGCATGGGGATAGGAGGGAATACTCATGTCAATCCAAAACTCATGGTACCTTAACCAGGATTGATCTATGCTTGGTCACGTCCGACTTGCTGAGTAGAGTGGGTGAGATCAGATACCTCCCAAGGGCCGTGTCTGATCACTCCCCCTTGATGGTGGATCTTATTTTGGGTCCTCCCTCCTCCTATCAGACCTGGAGATTTAGTCCTTTATGGTTGTCAGATGAGATAGTTGTGAACCAAAGTGTAAAGGAAAGGAGTTCCTATTGGGTGCTTAATCGACAGGAGACCTCCGTTCCGACAACCTGGGATGCCTTTAAGGCCACCACGAGAGGTTCTTTTGCTGCAGCAATCGGCCAGGCCCGCAAGGCATCCCAGTTTAAACTGCTGGACGCAGAAAAAGATCTCAGAGAGGCTGTGGCCGCATACTCGGCATCTCCCTCTTCTGAATCACATACCACCTGGAAACATAAATCAAGAGAACTGGATTTAGTTCTCTTAGAACGCACAGGATCATGGGGTCTATGGTAGCAGTTAATAGGGAGTCTAGGTCGGTCTGGGTCAAAAAGAAATAATCAATCCTCGTGTATTTGTGGTGTGGTGGAGAGTATAAAATGAAATCTTTAGTATTGGGGTGCAGTGTGCACCAAGTATCGTGTAGGGTTAAGTTAGAGAGCTGTGTTTTGATTGCACAAAGTGCTTTATATGTTATGGCCGAGGACCCCAAGGAAGAGTCAAGGGATGGGGTAAGGGCCAAATTGAAATCACCCCCAAAATACCAAAATCAGCAAATTTTTGAATTCGGGGACAAAAACAGTCACTTACTAGCATATCTGTCTAGACCTGACTATCAATCATGTAGCATTATACGGATTAAGAATATGGAGGGTATAGTAGTGGAACAAAATGAGGAGGTGATAGCCACATTTGTTCAATTCTACTCTACGTTATATGCTACCAAAGCACATTACACCATTGTGGAACTAGACGACTATTTAGCTGACATATCCTTGCCACAGCTTCAGAATGAACAGGCCGCATTGTTAGACAAACCACTGACAGAGGAGGAAATTGGGAAATCCATTCAGTCGTTTGCTAAGAATAAAATGCCGGGATTGGATGGATTCCCTATAGAATGGTATCTGAAATTTAAAGAAATGCTCATACCACATTTGCTTAAAGTTTACAATTATGCGATGAGGACGGGACAGTTACCGCCTTCCATGTCAGAGGCGTTGATTGTCCTTATTCCTAAACCCCATAAGGATCACTTACTTTGTGAATCCTACAGGCATATATCACTGATTAATTCTGACGTAAAAATCCTGGCCAAGGTGCTCGCCCGTAGACTGAACACAGTCATCACCACTATTATCAGTGCAGATCAGACTGGGTTTATCCCCGGGCGATCCACCTCTATTAACCTCCGCAGGCTGTTCACAAACCTGCAGGCTACCCATGATAAGATGGGCTCCAGGGCTATGTTAGTCCTGGATGCGTACAAAGCCTTTGATTCGGTTGAGTGGCCGTATCTGCTGGAGGTCCTGGCGAAGTTTGGGTTTGGGCCAATTTTTATCCGATGGGTACAACTCCTTTATTTGAAACCCACAACTAGATTGAAAGTGAATGCATCGGTGTCTGCTCCCTTTCTGATTAAGAGAGGCACCAGACAGGGATGTCCCTTGTCACTGCTTCTATTTACATTAGCAATAGAACCCCTGGCAGAGTTGGTGAGATCCAGTAAGGAGGTTCAGGGACTGACGATTGGGGGTCTAGAAGAGAAAGTATCACTGTATGCGGACAATATGTTAATATACCTATTGGACCCCCAATAGTCTCTCCCGGCCCTGCTGGAAATCATTCAGAGGTTTGGACACTTCTCCGGATTCCAGGTTAACTGGGATAAATCCATCCTGTTTGTGATGGATAGAGAAGCGACAGTAACACTGCCCCCCTCTACAGATAGTCACCTCCTTTCGATACCTTGGGGTCCTGATCCAACATCCATTATCCTCTTATGTAAAAATTAATCTAGATCCTCTTATTGGTAGAATGAAAAATACATTGACGACGTGGATCAACCTTCCTCTGACGCTGCTAGGCAGAATAAATATATTTAAAATGATTTTCCTCCCAAGATTTTTATATATCCTACACAACTCACCAGTGTACATTACCAAAGCCAAATTTAAGGAAATAGACTCGATACTTACCATGTTTATTTGGAAAGGAGGAGCAGTTTGGATAGCTAAGAACACTTTGCAACTACCAGTGTTGGAGGGAGGGCTGGCCCTGCCATGTCTTCAAGCATACTATGTTGCCTCACAATTGACCCATGCGCATTGGTGGTTCTATCCAGAAGCCAACA
The DNA here is from genome assembly GCA_028564925.1 of Lithobates sylvaticus. Taxonomy (NCBI): domain Eukaryota; kingdom Metazoa; phylum Chordata; class Amphibia; order Anura; family Ranidae; genus Lithobates; species Lithobates sylvaticus. The sequence goes on from CM053030.1 coordinate 261,383,083, forward strand.
ATGCAGCCACGGCCCTGGAAGCAGCTATTCTCACCTCTTACGAATCCCTTCAAAATTGTGTCCATTGTATGTCCCTTAGGGGGAGGGAGGGCACTTCTGTTTTGGCAATGACCCTCAAGATCTTTAGGCTGACAAAAATGTTACCACCCGCTGAATCCCAAACCTATTCACCTAACACCCCATTATGGGGAAACCCAAACCTGCAGGAATTTTTCCGCAGGCCCGATGGGGGATACTGGTCCCGGAAAGGAATAAAGGCAATAAAGCACTTATACGTAGATAATAGGTTCCGATCCTTTGAGGAATTTTGCCAGGACTATCAGCTGCCAAGTACAACCTACTTTTTATATCTACAGATACGCCATACAGCGGCTGCACAGTTTGGCCTGCACAATGTAAATATTCAAACCTCTCAGTTAGAATGATTGATAACGGACGAATCACATACTAAACTAGTTTCGACATATTACAGATCCTTATTGCACTCTACTACCCATAGACTAAGCAACACGGCGGACAAATGGAAGACTGACATCCTGGAGTTGAGGGAGGACATCTGGCAGGAGATACTTCCACTCCAGGTGCCCTCGGTCATCTCGTCTCGGGATAAGGTTATACAGACAAAACTACTGTATAGATCCTACTTCACACCATTATTACTATTTAAACTTAAAAAATTGTCCTCAGCAACATGCTCCAGATGTAATCTGGAGGAAGGTACATTCTTTCATCTAATGTGGAAGTGTAATAAAATCAGGACATTTTGGTCAGAGGTCACGGCCTTTATTAGCTCCTTGACTCAAATACCGAATGTGTGTTACCCACTGAGATGTTTATTGGGTTATCTCGATGATGAGGGTTTATCTAACAACATGCAAACATTTCTGAGGATAGTATTGTTTTATGCCAAAAAATCAATCACTATGCACTGGAAATCACAAGCTTCACCTACTATACCTTTTTGGCTTACTTTAGTCAACCAGGCTGTACCAATGTATAAGCTAACCCATGAGTCCAGAGGATGTCCAAAAAAATTCCTGAAAATATGGGACAGGTAGGTTAGCTCTGAAAATACTATCCCACCTGCCAACTAAAGTTCAATAGCAATAATTGACCAAAGGGCTTATAGACATAGTACTGAGTAGGGATGAGCCTAACTCCGGACCAAGATGGACGCATAATCCACTCTCTCCGGGACTCAGGGGCTCTCAATAAGCACACAGGGCAAGCTAAGCATTCCCGAGCATGGGCAAAGGTGACCGGAGCTCCTCTGCCTCCCGTGAACCCCCCGAGGCGGGCCAGGAACACTTCAAAAGCATCCCCGTGATGTTCCGCTCATCGCAGGGAGAAGGCCTCAAAGCCGAGGCCTCGCCTAAAGCACTTACCCCGCTCGGCGGCTCCGGAAGCACGGCGGACGGCGCGAACGGCGCAAACGGCCTATACGGCCCTTCTTCTCACCCAGCAGCGCCCTACCATACCCCTCCAGCCCCAGCAGCCTCACAAGCCCTCTGCTTATCTGATCTCCAAGCTGTGGCCCTGGATATTAAAGCCACACTATCAGCAGCCATCACTGATCTCAAGTCTGACCTCCAGCATGTGGCTGCAAGGATAGGAGCAGTGGAACAAACTACAGCACGTCACTCAGATGCCTTGAGACAGGTACAGAGATCTTCTGACATGCATTTATCCCACATAATTGAAATGCACCGCCATTTAGAAGACCTTGACAACAGAGGAAGGCGCCATAACATTAGAATACGCGGGGTCCCAGACGCAGCAGACCAAACCCCAATAGAGCAGACTGCCACAGCAATCTTTAACGACTTGCTGGAAAGACCCCCAGATTCTCCGATTGAATTTGAAGAATCCACCGAGCCCTCAGACCAAGAGGAAGGGACACTGACCCGCCAAGAGACATAGTATGTTGTTTGGTAAATTTCCCTTTGAAAGAAGCCATCTTGAAAAAAGCGAGAGAAAAAAACAGAGTGCTCTTCAATGGGCACGAGATCAAACTATACCAAGATCTCTCCAATATTACACTACAGCAGCGCAGAGCTCTTCGCCCACTCCTGGATCAGCTAAGAACCAGAGCAATTCTGTATAGATGGAAGTTCCCGTTCTGCCTGTCAGCTACTTGGAGAGGTCACACAGCACTGATACGCACGCCAGATGACCTACGCTCATTTTGTGAAACGCTCAACATACCTCAAATTGATGTACCCGAATGGTACAATTCCTTCTTGCCACATGACACCTGGATCGAAGTATCAAACAACACCACTCCCAGAGCCCAAAGGAACAGAGATCGGCGTCGGAGATCACCTTCAGATCAACAGCACAGAAGAGGAGCACCCCACGGAAGCCCAGGATTCTCTCCACCCAGAGACGCAGAGATCGTACCGACAGACAGGACCAAATGGACACCTGAAACTCAAATATACCCACCAGACATAGAAGTCTCATGTGAGACTCGCCTCTCCAATCATTAGATGCCTGACAACGAGACCAGTAACTTGCTGAACACCCCTTCTCCTAACCACCTGCTTGTAATATGAGCAATCCTGAAGCTGAAAGCAGACCATCAGTGGCCTTATTACCCTATGTCTTTGTTCTTCCCTACCCCCCTTTTTTGCTTTTCCTTCTCCTCTCGATCTTGTTTTTTTACAGCATTATGGTGCCCTGCGTACTGAGACTCAAAACGACACCAGACATCTCCTGCCTAATCTGGAGTGAACAGATGTCTCACGGATACGCCAGATACGCCAGATACGGGTGAACACTAAAACTCTGCTAGTAAGTACAAGATCTATTGAATGCATACACCTAAACACCTAAGGATCCAGCAAGAGAAGAACATTCATGCCAGTATACCCCTTCTCTGTGATTCATATGTTTTTTTTTCCCCTTTTTTTTTTCTTTTTTTTCTTTCCTCCTCTGCCAATAAGATCACCACACAAACCAGCTCATAGGATTAGTGGTATCCAATACATCGATCGTTCTATCTGTTCTCTCAATACCACCATAAAAGATAGCTAACAACTGACGAGAGAGGAGAGGGATATAGTTATGTTAAGTTGTTATATATAACGTTTCTACAATGTTTAAAAGTATTATAGAGGTTCAAGGCAATATGCCTACCTTAAGTTACAGTAACCTCTAGGTTATGGTTTGTCACTATACAAAACTTAATATGTTAATGAATCCTAACTTTTCTGTCAGAATTGTGAGACTTTATATACACACCTGATATGAGTAACGAATAAGGACTGATAGTCATTCTTACATATTGCTATTTACCTGACTGTATATTTACGAATGACCGTATTGGGCGCAATGTTGATCCAAACTAAGCCGACCTGTCTAACACCTACTTCAGGCAACACCATCACAAAAATATGCACCTAAATCTGAATAATCCATTGGAGAGAAATCTTCCATCCCCCAACACTATATGCTACAATCACTCGTTGAATGTCAACATACAAACTCAATTCACGGTCTAGTGGGTTCATCATTACGCCTGTCTCTTGTTTGTTATTTTTTTTTCTTTTCTCAAATATATCTGCAGAAGATACCTGTTTAAATGTTTTTTTCATAGTTCATGGTTTCATCTGAGCGCAGCAAACAGCATAATTAACATGTCATCACACACTTCTCCATATAATCATCTACAGAGCTTTCATGCTTAACCTCAAACATCCCTTAAAATTTAAATATACAACACAAGGGCACCATCTAGTGGCCAATTATCATAGTAATAGGAATTGAACTATAGTCCCTGTCCTCACCAACCCATTAGCTTACAAGAGGTTTTCCTTACACTCAATCACAGGTGGTATTTTAACCCACCTCCTAGGCGCATTTCTAGACAAAGGCTAATAATCCCTTTCTATATCTCCCAAACTCGCCATTTCTAACATAAACCCTGTAACATTAGTCTAAATATTTTCATAATTGCCCCTGAGTCCCAGAAACAAACATTAACCAAATAAAAGTAAAAGAACCAAAACACACTCTTGTATATCTGATTAGAATATAAGGAAGAGTAATTAGGCACCCATCCGTTCTTACTTAGACCTCGAACCCACACAAGGAGGGGATCTCCATCTCACTCCTTGAACCTACCGGCCCTAACTCATAGGTGAGGTTAGCTGGTCTAACTCCACCTCCGGTTCATCTACCCATCAGGAGGTAAACCTCCTTCTCCCTCCTTTCCTCCCCCCTCCTTTTTTATTTTTTTATTTTTTTTTTTTATTTATTTTTTTTTTTTTTTTTTCCCTCCTTCTCCCACTCCACCGTAGAATTCTCCTCAGGACTAGATATAAAATCAGTGATAATAATCTACCTAAGCACATACTGAACCACTTAACTAAATCCCCTATATCATAGGTATAAGGGAAAATCACCAAAATGCCTATCCATACACAACAGTCAATTTCACCATCAGTAAAACTAATATCAATAAATGCTAACGGACTTAATATACCCGCAAAAAGAACCCAATTTCTTAATGAATTTCATAAACTAAAAGCAAACATAGTATGCATCCAAAAAACTCACTTTAAAGCTAACAACATCCCCAAATTACACGACAAGAGATTCCCAACAGTATTTCATGCCACTAACCCGGAAGGGAAAACCAAGGGCGTATCAATTCTCATCTCAAAACATACCCCACTACAGATCCAAGATACAATGATTGACCCTGGGGGGAGATATATTTTTCTGAAAGGAAGAATAGGTCCTCATCCCATTACCATAGCTAACATATACGCGCCCAAATCAAAACAAGTATCCTTCTTTCGCAAGATAAAAGATCTATTAACAAGTTTTACCTCTGGCATACTTATCTTAGGGGGTGATTTCAATGTCCCTATTAACCCGATTATTGACACATCAGATGGTACATCGAGCCTTCCCTATAGAGCCCTAAAACAAATCAAACTTCAACTACAAGAACTAATGCTGCATGATGCGTGGAGAACTCTGAACCCTCAAACTAAAGATTTCACATTTTTCTCCTCAATTCACCAAAAATATTCTAGAATAGACTATTTTTTTATTTCACAATCTGACTTGGTACTATTGAAAAATTCATCAATAGAAACAATGACTCTATCTGACCACCATCCTATCACCATGACTCTGACTTTCCCAGAAAAAGAAAACATAACTAAGACCTGGAGACTTAACACCACCGTCCTGAAAGATCCCCTAGATGTAATTCATTTCAAAGATAAATTGACAGATTACTTTACCCGAAATGAAAATGACGAAACCTCAATTCTGACACAGTGGGAGGCACACAAATGCGTAATCAGAGGCGAATTTATACGCAAACTGACCAAACTCAAGAAAGAAAAAACAGGCCAAAATAAAATCCTTAATAGACCAAATCCGTACATTAGAAACAACCCACAAACGAACCGTTGCGATCTCCACATTTGAGGAATTAACAAAAACAAGAGCACTACTCTCAGAAGAGCTGAATTTAAAAACAAAAAGACAATACATTTTAAGGCACAAGATATACTATGAACAGGGGAATAAAAGTGGAAGATTACTAGCAAAAGCGGTCCAAAATAAGAGAGTAGCCTCAACTATCCATCAGATAAGAGATAAACATGGCGTACCCTATTCCTCGAATGGTGAGATTGAAAAGCAGTTCGAACTATATTACCAATCTCTATACAACATCCCCTCCAACCCCAAATCCCCTCACAATTCCGAAATTAGAGCCAGACTTATCCAAGACTTCCTCGATAAATATAGCCCACCACAAATAGCAGTGAACACAGCCCAAGAACTTGAAGCCCCCATCCATGGTGAGGAATTTGATAAGGCCTTAAAAGATATGAAAATTGGAAAAGCCCCAGGACCTGATGGCCTACCCCTACAATATTACAAAACTTTTACCAACATACTGAAACCAAGATTTTTGAAAACCTTCCAGTCACTCTATTCCGAACAACATCCCCCACAGCAACTATTAGAAGCGCACATAACCGTCATACCTAAAGAAGGGAAAGATTCTACTCTAGTCACAAACTATAGACCAATTTCCTTAATCAATGTTGACGTCAAAATCTACGCCAAAATATTAGCCAATAGACTCCTACCCCTATTATCATCCCTAATCTCCCTTGATCAAGTAGGATTTATCCCCGGAAGAGAGGGACGAGATAATACTATTAAAGCCCTAAACATAAACCATTGGCTATCTTCCAAAAACAAACAAGGCTTCTTTCTATCCCTAGATGCAGAAAAGGCGTTCGACAGAGTGGCCTGGGATTTCATCGATGCAGTACTAAAGAATATAGGCATACTACCCCAAATGAGAGCTTATATTAACGCGCTCTACTCCAATCCTACAGCACGTGTCCGTGTCAATGGCCACCTGTCGAACGCCTTTAACTTACGGAATGGTACAAGACAAGGCTGCCCCCTATCACCGCTACTTTTTGTCCTTACATTAGAACCCCTACTGAACAAAATTAGATCCAACCCAGACATCAAGGGTATCGAAATTCAAAACCACACATACAAGGTCGCTGCCTTTGCAGATGACATGCTCCTTTTCCTCTCACAACCACACATTTCCCTACCCAATGTCATCCAAGACCTTAAACTCTACCAACTAATATCCAATCTAAAAATCAACCATTCAAAATCCGTTGCCCTAAATATCTCACTACCCTCTAGCTCAGTAGATTTGTGTAAAAAAAAACTTTCCCTTCTCATGGGCCAAGCAGAATATAACTTACCTGGGAATTGAAATCCCAACTGACCTAAATGATCTTTTTAAACTAAATTTCTTACCTATCTTAAAAGAGACACAGGAGGATCTCAAAAGATGGAACTCTCTCAACATTTCATGGTTTGGCAGAGCTTCTCTGATAAAAATGACAATCCTACCTAGATTTCTTTACGCTATGCAAACGATCCCCATTAAACTTCCACCATCTTTCTTTGTCTCCTTCCGCAAAGCCTGTTCCACCTTCATTTGGAGGAGCAAACCCCCTAGAATTAAATTTGCGAGACTAAACTTACCCAAGAACAAATGAGGGATAGCACTCCCAGACTTAAAGAAATATCACCAGGCAGCTCTCCTGACGCGTATAGTTGACTGGAACATACACCGACCAATAAAGGACTGGGTGACTTTAGAACAAACACAATTTACTCATCAAATTAATCTCCTCCCATGGATAAATCCATCACACCATTCTAAAGAGATCAAATCCCATCCTCTCATAGGCCCTACCTTAGAAATATTTCACAATACCTACAAAACAGACATTCCATCACCATGGATCAGCCCACTCACGCCTCTAAGAGGCAACCCAGATTTCCCCCCAGGTAATGAGGTAAAATTTCTCACAGACCACTGGCCACACAAGGTAGTCATTGCTAAACATTTCTTCAGAAACCAAAAACTACTGACTTTGGAAGAAATAAATAAAGATAACGAGCCAAAACTAATCTCACAGTGTAACTACCTACAAATAAGAAGCTTTTTGACCAGAACTGAAACAGCCCATCTTTGGACTAGAACTCCCACGACTTTAGAAGACCTTTGCCTGAAAAAAAGCCCTCAAAGACATAACATATCGAATTTTTATAACTCTCTTTTTACGGATAGTTCGGGGTTCTCCACCGCGTCATGCCAAGCATGGGATCAAGACCTTAATCTATCTTTAACCGACGAAAACTGGGAAACCATCTTTACCTACGCACACAAAGGTTCACTGAACGTTGCCACCCAAGAGTGTGGCTTTAAAATAATCTCCAGATGGTACAGAACTCCCGATCTTTTGCACAAATTCTATCCCCAGGCCTCAGATAGATGCTGGAGATGCAACAAAGAGGAGGGCTCGATGATACACATTTGGTGGTCATGCCCACTAATCCAAAATTTTTGGAAAATGGTGCATGAAACCGTCACATCAATAACTTCAGAAACCCTAAAATTCGAACCAGCACAATACGTTATTTAACGTTACTTAACGTTACTTAAAATCACTAGCAATGTTTATGATAAATGCTGCAAAGCACTGTATCCCCTGCCATTGGCGCTCCAACACAGTACCATCAAAAAAAGAGTGGTTCCGGAGAATCAATTCTATAGAATCCATAGAAGAACTCATAAGCATCTCACAGGAAAGAATAACTAACTTTACCTCAACATGGTTTAATTGGCTAGAATACAAAGACACTCAGTCTTACAAAACTTCCATAGCATAACAAATTAAACATATCTTGGTGTACAAATCCTAAGAGAAGGTTCAGAAAGATAAGGAATGAATGCTAGTCCAATCCAATCTTGCCCCCCCCCCCCCCCCCTTTTTTTTTTTTTTTTTATCTCTTATTAACCCTCCCTCTTCCCCAACTTCCCCATATTTCAGAAAAAACATTGTAATAACCATTTGTCCATTTTATACGAAGATGTTTAGATTACAATTGAATATATATCTTGCAATATAAATGTGATGCGATTTACTACCATTAATATACCAGTTTATATTCCATTTTGTCACTTATGCAAACACCTTTTGTACCGCTATAAGCAACTGTAACACTCTACTATTGTACCGCATATAAGCAACTGTAACACTCTACTATTGTATTTTGATTTGTATGTTCCTGCTGTTCAATCAATAAAAACCTTTGTGAAACAAAAAAAAAAAAAACTGGTAATTACGCGGTCATGCAATGTTGTACCCAAACGAAATTTGCGTCCTTTTCTTCCCACAAATAGAGCTTTCTTTTGATGGTATTTGATTGCCTCTGCGATTTTTATTTTTTGCGCTATAAACGGAAAAAGACCGAAAATTTTGAAAAAAAATGATATTTTCTACTTTTTGTTATAAGAAAAATCCAATAAACTCAATTTTAGTCATACTTTTAAGCCAAAATGTATTCAGCCACATGTATTTTGTAAAAAAAATGTCAATAAGCGTATATTTATTGGTTTGCGCAAAAGTTATAGCGTCTACAAACTAGGGTACATTTTCTGGAATTTACGCAGCTTTTAGTTTACGACTGCCTATCTCATTTCCTGAGGTGCTAAAATGGCAGGGAAGTACAAAACCCCCCCCCCCAAATGACCCCATTTTGGAAAGTAGACACCCTAAGGAAATTGCTAAGAGGCATTTTGAGCCCATTGAATATTTTATTTTTTTGTCCCAAGTGATTGAATAATGACAAAAAAAAAAAAAAAAAAAAAATGTTTACAAAAAGTTGTCACTAAATGATATATTTCTCACACATGCCATGGGCATATGTGGAATTACACCCCAAAATATATTCTGCTGCTTCTTCTGAGTACGGGGATACCACATGTGTGGGACTTTTTGGGAGCCTATCCGTGTACGGGACCCCGAAAGCCAAGCACCGCCTTCAGGATTTCCAAGGGTGTAAATTTTTGATTTCACTCCTCACTACCTATCACTACCTATCACAGTTTTGAAGGCCATAAAATGCCAAGATGGCACAAAACCCCCCCAAATGACCCCATTTTGGAAAGTAGACACCCCAAGCTATTTGCTGAGTGGCATGTTGAGTCCATGGAATATTTTATATTTTGCCACAAGTAGCGGGAAAAATGACAAACTTTTTTTTTTTTTTTTTTTTTTTTTTGCCCAAAGTTGTCACTAAATGATATATTTCTCACACATGCCATGGGCATATGTGGAATTACACCCCAAAATAAATTCTGCTGCTACTTCTGAGTACGGGGATACCACATGTGTGGGACTTTTTGGGAGCCTATCTGTGTACGGGACCCCGAAAACCAAGCACCGCCTTCAGGATTTCCAAGGGCGTAAATTTTTGATTTCACTCCTCACTACCTATCACTACCTATCACAGTTTTGAAGGCCATAAAATGCCAAGATGGCACAAAACCCCCACAAATGACCCCATTTTGGAAAGTAGACACCCCAAGCTATTTGCTGAGAGGCATGTTGAGTCCATGGAATATTTTATATTTTGCCACAAGTAGCGGGAAAAATTACAAACTTTTTTTTTTTTTTTTTTTTTTTTGCCCAAAGTTGTCACTAAATTATATATTGCTCACACATGCCATGGGCATATGTGGAATTACACCCCAAAATATATTCTGCTGCTTCTCCTGAGTATGGGGATACTACATGTGTGGGAATTTTTGGGAGCCTATCCGTGTACGGGACCCCGAAAACCAAGCACCGCCTTCAGGATTTCTAAGGGCGTAAATTTTTGATTTCACTCCTCACTACCTATCACAGTTTTGAAGGCCATAAAATGCCCAGATGGCACAAAACCCCCCCAAATGACCCCATTTTGGAAAGTAGACACCCCAAGCTATTTTATGAGAGGCATGGTGAGTATTTTGCAGCTCTCATTTTTTTTTGAAAATGAAGAAAGAAAAGGAAAAAAAATTTTTTTTTTTTTTTTTCAATTTTCAAAACTTTGTGACAAAAAGCGAGATCTGCAAAATACTCACCATACCTCTCAGCAAATAGCTTGGGGTGTCTACTTTCCAAAATGGGGTCATTTGGGGGTATTTTGTGCCATCTGGGCATTCCATGGCCTCTGAAACTGTGATAGGCAGTGAGGAGTGAATTCACAAATTCACACCCTTAGAAATCCTGAAGGTGGTGCTTGGTTTTTGGGGCCCCGTACGTGGCTAGGCTCCCAAAAAGTCCCACACATGTGGTATCCCCGTACTCAGGAGAAGCAGCAGAATGTATTTTGGGGTGTAATTCCACATATGCCCATGACATGTTTGAGCAATATATCATTTAGTGACAAATTTGTGCAAAAAAAAAAAAAAAAAATAATAATAATTATTATTTTTCCCGCAACTTGTGTCAAAATATAAAATATTCCATGGACTCGACATGCCTCTCAGCAAAAAGCTTGGGGTGTCTACTTTCCGAAATGGGGTCATTTGGGGGGGTTTTGAACTGTCCTGGAATTTTATGCACAACATTTAGACGCTTATGTCACACATTACCCACTCTTCTAACCACTTGAAGACAAAGCCCTTTCTGACACTTTTTGTTTACATGAGAAAATAATTTTTTTTTGCAAGAAAAATTACGTTGAACCCCCAAACAATATATATTTTTTTAAAGCAAAGGCCCTACAGATTAAAATGGTGGGTGTTTCATTTTTTTTTTTCACTCAGTATTTGCGCAGCGATTTTTCAAACGCATTTTTTTGGGAAAAAACACACTTTTTTAAATTTTAATGCACTAAAACACACTATCTTGCCCAAATATTTGATGAAATAAAAAATTAGATCTTAGGCCGAGTACATAGATACCAAACACGACATGCTTTAAAATTGCGCAGAAACGTGCAGCGGTGACAAACTACATACATTTTTAAAAGCATTTAAACGCCTTTACAGGTTACCACTTTAGATTTACGGAGAAGGTCTACTTCTAAAATTACTGCCCTCGATCTGACCTTCGCAGTGATACCTCACATGCATGGTGCAATTGCTGTTTACATATGACGCCAGACCGACGCTTGCGTTCGCCTTTGCGCGAGAGCAGGGGGGGACAGGGGTGCTTTTTTTTTTTTTTTTTTTTTTATTTTTTATTATTGATTTTGCTTTTTTATTTTATTTTTCAACTGTTCCTTTCATTTATATATATTTTTTATCATTTTTATTGCTATCTCAGGGAATGTAAATATCCCCTATGATAGCAATAGGTAGTGACAGGTACTCTTTTTTGAAAAAATTGGGGTCCATTAGACCCTAGATCTGTCGTCTGCCCTCAAAGCATCTGACCACACCAAGATCGGTGTGATAAAATACTTTCCCAATTTCCCAATGGCGCTGATTATATCCGGCGAAATATAAGTCATGAAATGCTCGTAGCTTCCGGTTTCTTAGGCCATAGAGATGATTGGAGCCATTCTGGTCTCTGATCAGCTCTATGGTCAGCTGGCGGAACCACCGGCTGCATTCTCAGGTTCCCTGTTGGGACAGGAGAGCCAGAGAAAACCATGGAAGACGGTGGGAGGGGGGGGGCATTCCCTCCCACTGCTTGTAAAAGCAGTCTAGAGACTAATTAGCCACTAGGATTGCTTTTACATGAAAGCCGACCGCTGGCTGAAAAGAATGATACCAAGATAATGCCTAATCCTGCCGGCATCATTCTGGTATAACCACTCAAAGTCCAGCAACATACCAGTACGTTGCTGGCCCTTGTTTGGCATATATTGTAATCTTTTTTTTCATGCAGCCTGTGGGCTGAACGAAAAAAAAAGATTGATCGGTGGGTATGCCCACCATTAGAACCTCCCTTCATCCACCCACTTCTAATGATGGGCATACATGCACCATTTTGTTTTTAACTGTGGTGGTGAAATCACCTCCAACAGCGCTGGAGTCACGGATTTATGTATCGTGGGAGCAAGCGCTGTTGCTGTCAAGATAAATAAATCCGCGCTGCAGCTGAATGGCGTATCTGCTAAGCAAATTATGGTTAACAATAAAACAAAGTAACATTATAGTATAACAGTAAGATTTACCATACCTGCAAAGCAAATACCAAAAAAAACATAGTAAAAAATAAAACATTTTTTAATGCAACCTGTGCCTAAAATATATATATGCCGAAGCATGGGGGCATCCTCCCGCAAAAAAGTTATGCCGCGTACACACGGTCGGAATTTTCCACGGGCAAGCCTCCGTCGGAATTTCAACCGTATGTAGGCGGCATTAGGAGCAAATCGCTCCTCCGCCCTCTGCTGCCCCCATGCTTCGGCATATATGCTCTTTTTTTTTAACTGTGGTGGTGAAATCACCTCCTACAGCGTTGGAGTCACGGCTTTATGTATCGTGGGAGCAAACGCTGTTGCTGTCAAGATAGATAAATCCGCGCTGCAACTGAATGGCGTACCTGAAAACAAAAAAAATGGTTAACAATAAAACATTGCAGAATAGAATACAGTAAAAAGGAGAACAATAGAGAGAGAATAGAGAGAAAGAGAACAATAAAACAACTATTTTTGTTTTTTTTATTTTATATTTTTTTTGTTTTATTTTTTACTTTTTTTTTTTAAACTTTTGTTTGTAACTGTAACAGTTCTAACGGAACTGTTGTAACGGTTCCATCGGTTTTGGTCTCAAAATGCGATGGCATTCTTGAGAACGTGTGCCTAGTCTGTGCAATGCTGTACCCTACGCTAATACTCAACTAGTGTATGGTAGCGTTCGAAACATTCACCGATGCAAAGACCAGGATTGTCAGGACAGCGGGGACAATAATAGCGGGTGTCACGCCTAAATCCGCGCTTTCTGCAGACACGACATTTTCTTTGGGGGGCTTGTTGGGTAGGGGTACTCGGGAGGACATAAATAAAATGCCGCTCATGCAGCCGGCTAACTGCATTTGGTTGGGGAATGTGAGGCGGAGCACTGTCTGGAAACAGAAGGGCTCCGATGATCTCTTCCTGGAATTTAAGGAAGGATCCAGTACGTCCTGAAGCTCCGTATAGCACATGAGCATTCAGCAAAGCCAATTGGAAAAGGTAAACAGACACTTTTTTGTACCAGCGTCTAGCCTTACGGGCAACTAGGTACGGCGCCAACAACTGGTCGTTGAGGTCCACCCCTCCCATGTTTTGGTTGTACTCGTGGACACAGAGGGGTTTCGTCACAACACCAGCCGCCGTAGTAATTTGGACCGTCGTGTCTGCATGAAGGGAGGTAAGAACGAAAACATTCTTATTATCCCTCCACTTCATAGCGAGCAAGTTATTACACTTCAAGCAGGCTCTCTCCCCCAGCCTAAGACGGGACTCTACAAGCCGCTGGGGAAAGCCCCGGCGATTAGGTCGCACGGTGCCACATGCTCCAATCTGATGATCAAACAAATGACTAAACAGTGGCACGCTCGTGTAATAATTATCCACGTACAAGTGGTACCCCTTTCCGAATAAGGGTGACACCAAGTCCCACACAATCTTGCCAGCGCTCCCTATGTAGTCAGGGCAGTTTGTCGGCTCTATGTGGCTATCTTTGCCCTCATAAACCATAAATTTACATGTATAGCCTGTGGCCCTGTCACAGAGCTTATACATCTTGACCCCGTATCTGGCACGCTTGCTGGGAAGGTATTGTTTGAATGACAAGCGGCCAGTAAACTTAATCAGGGACTCGTCAACGCAGACAGCTTGATGGGGAGTAAACAAGTCTGCAAAACATTGGTTGAAATGGTTTATGAGGGGCCGAATTTTATAGAGCCGATCGTATGCAGGGTCTCCACGAGGACGACAGAGTTCATTGTCGTTGAAGTGCATGAACCGCAAAATCTGTTCGTATCGTGCCCTGGACATGGAGGCAGAGAACACGGGCATATGGTACATTGGCTCAGTGGACCAATATGAACGCAACGTACCCATTTTAACTATGCCCATGATGAGGGAAAGGCCCAGAAAGATCTTAAATTCGGGGACCGTAATTGGTCTCCAATCTCTGGCAAGGGTGGACAACTGGGGATTAGCAGCGATGTGTTGACCAGCGTACAAATTGGTTTGGTCCACAAAAGATCTATAGAGATCTTCGGTGAAAAACAGCGAAAAAAAATCAAGTGACGTAAAATCAGCTGTTTCCACCTGAATACCGGGTTGGCCAGTGAATGGGGGAAGTACGGGTTCTGCAGAAGTGGTGGGCACCCAATCAGGATTGGCAAATTCTGCAGGAAGGGCACTATGGGCACGACGGGCCTGTCTTTGTCGTCTTCTTGGTGGCAGCGGGACACTACTTGTGCTTGCCACCTCGCCAGCTGAAACTGCACTTATGGGACTCGCCACGTCACCACGTGATACTGCAGTGCTGGTTTGACTACGTCCAGGGTGTACTAGGCCGCTGGTGCTTGCCTGTTCACCAGAAGGAATAGCGGCTCTAGTACGTCTCTGCCTCCTACGAGCGACCTGCGGTTCCTGCACCTCAACAACAGAAGAAGGAGTTTGGGGTCTGGTACGCCTGACCTTAGCAGGGACCACAACTCCGCCGTCAGAGCTATCTGTCATGGAGCCGCTGTCGTCTACTGGGTCGTATTCTGAGCCTGATTCTGACAGATGAGTGACCTCCTCGTCACTATCTGTCATGCTCAGAAACAAGTAGGCCTGTTCACTAGTGTACGTTTGACTTGCCATTTTGGGCTCTAAATTTAGTAGTACACTAGTGAGACTCACAGGAAAAAAAAAAAAGCTCCTGACTGTTAGCGACTGAATCAAAACGCTACCAAAAAACTGTAAGCGATCGCAGGGATCAGGCCTGACTCTGCGAACGCTGCAGTTATGTGTGCTTAGTGTTTTGTAAGTGACAGTGATCGATCGATACTGCACTTGGGTGGGCTGGGCGGAGGGGGAAAACGCAGGTGCTAGCAGGTATCTGGGCTGATCCCGCTAACAATGCGTTTTTGGGAACCCTAAACAGCTGGGGACGCTAGTATAGATCTGATCAGATCAGATATCGATCTGTTCAGATTCTATACCACTAAGGGAGGTGTATGCTGCGTGCGTGGGTGTTTGCGGTACTGGCACTAACCCGACGCTGCCTGGGGCGACGCAGACCCTATTTGACTCTAAAACCTTACTTATATCACCCGCCGGGCGATCAGGGGGTTAAACCTTTATTAGGTAATAAACGGCGGGTGCCCTGAAACTATAAAAAATAAACTAACTGACCAGCGTCACCCGTAACAGTTATATGGTGATCACTGGTGAAAGGGTTAACTAGGGGGCACTCAGGGGGTTAAAACCTTTAGTAGGTAGTATATGGGGGGTCCCTGACCCTATAAAACGCTGCGGCAAACCTAAATACCTACCTCCCTAACTAGCGTCAACTGTGACACTAATACAGCGATCAAAAAAACGATCGCTTAGTGACACTGGTGACGGGGGGTGATCACGGGGTTAAACCTTTATTAGGGGGGGTTCCTAGACCTAAAGGGGGCTAAATCTAACTGCCCTAACAGTTATTAGGGTCACAATGCACCAATGCAGTTAACAGTAAAAAAAAAAAAAAAAAAAAAAAAAAAAAACTGCTTTGGTGTCACTGTGACAGGGGGTGCAGGGGGGCAATCGGGGGGGGGCTGGGGTGTGTAAAGTGTGCCTAGAATGTTCTACTGTTAGTGTAGTGTAGTGTAGTGTAGTGTTGTGCAACTCACGTGTCTTCTCTCCTCGGCGTCGGTTCGAAAAGACCGCCACGAGGAGAGATGACCTCACTTCCCCTGGCTCTGTACACAATACAGAGCCAGGGGAAGCATTCCATTGGCTGGGAGCGATCGCGAGGGGGGGGGCACGAATGAGTGCCCCCCCCCCTCATCTCCGATCCCTCCCCCAATGTCCCGGACAATTTACAGACACGGGGGCGGGCCCGATCGGCCCCCCACCCGCGTCTGTTAGGGATGACATCACTTCCTCTAGCCCTGTTTACATGACGGGGCTAGAGGAAGTGTTTCATTGGCTGGGAGCGATCGCGAGGGGGGGGCCACGAATGAGTGGCCTCCCCCTCATCTCCGATCGCTCCCCCAACGATGCCGACCGCCGCAGGCACCGGGGGGGGGGGCCCCACCGGCCCCCCCCCCCGCAGACAGGTAGGGACGTATATATACGCCCTCCTGGCCTGTACGTGCCATTCTGTCGACGTATATCGTCGTGCGGCGGTCGGCAAGTGGTTAATATCCATCCCAGACGTGAAGGGCCTGGTTATTGAATTAGGGGGGACCCCTACGCTTTTTTTTTTTTTTATTAATGAATGACAGTTCTCTGTGTTACAGGAGCCATCAATTCATTAGCCGCGAGTGCTTTTAAATAGCTTTTTTCCTGCAAAAATGACACTTTTTTGCAGGAAGAGTTCTAAGCACAGGAAACCTGCCCCCCTTCACAGGCCACCTATAGACACCCCCCAGATGTGATACTGCAATGCTGTTCTAACAGCACACACACACAAATCCCCAGAAATACATATTGTCAGCAGCACACTGACACGCTGACACTGACTGAAACATAATATGCGAGGCCGCTGGCGCGGCGGCCTCTTATACCGTGGGGCGTGTACTAAAGCCCCTGAGCTATAATTGGCTACAGGCATCCTGCCTGTAGCCAATTATGGCTCTCCTCGCTGCCGGCACTGTGATTGGCCAAGCATGCGGGGTCACAGTGCATGCTTGGCCAATCATCAGCCAGCATTGCACTGCGACTAGCGCAATGCATTGCGGGGCCGTTCGCATCACACGAATTTGATGCGAGCGCCCCAATAGTTCTGGGCTCGCCGAGCGAGCGAACGCCCGGTGCTCGATTCGAACATGGGTTCGAATCGAACACCGGGCCCATCCCTAGTACTGAGTTATCAATGCAATACTATTTGTTACTGATCACGTGTATACCAGTTTGCTGTATATGATCTGGGGCTGAGCGATGTTCGCTCGACAAATGTATGTGACGTTTTCTGTTAGATGTTGTTTGTAATGTCTTTTATTTCTGTTTGTGTGCAAAAAACAAATAAAAATTTACCTTTAAAAAAAAAAAAGTTATTAGTATTCTTTCCTTTGTCTGTCAGCTAACAGGTAATACACTTTCAGTCTTCATATCACTGGTAATTGCTGTGGAGACAACTGTTCTTTCAGATTTTATTTTAGTAAGGGCCCATTCACAAGAGGTGCAAACAATGTGTCTCCCATGCAGGGCTGTCTTTTATCAGCACAGGGTACATAGGTGTTGTGCGCAACCCTATGCCAGCACCCCATTCATATCTACTGGGACATGAGGCTGCATGGACACAGCCTATGTATTCTAACATGACATGCAGGTGTGGGTTCAAATAGAAGTTAATAGGACGCTGGCACGGGGATGCATGCAATGCCCGTATATCCCCATGTTAATAATAGACCCCTGCACAGGAAACAAATCTATGCCACATGTGAATGGGCCCTAAAGAACTCATGTACATGCAGGCTTAGTGAGTGCCCCAGGCATAAGAAAACAGGGATTTTATACAGGAGCTAATAGAAGCTGGCCATAGAAGCTGGCCATAGATGGATTGAAATTCGACTGGTTCAACAAGGAGCAGATGAGTTTCAATCCTTCTATGGCCATTCCTGCTAAATATACATCAATTTAATCATCAACTTCTCTTAAACCAGAAATGTTTCCTTCGATCTGCACCGCTGACATAGATGTCTCAGCGGAAAGGATTCCCTCACCCACCTCAGTTGTGTGGATTGGGGGTATCCAGTTTTATTCAATCAGACACTGACTGATAAAAAAATAAAAAAAGATCCATCTATGACCAGCCTCCAGCTTACCAGACATTATACAATCTTATTGCACAATATCTTTTGGATCTATTACCAACCATGTAGTACAAAGACCTGCCTGATTGGATGATTGTACACTACTTAAATTAATTGTTTAGGTTTGTCCATATATTATAAAGTGCAAAGATTGTGCAGAGATTGTACAATCAGATTGTTTAGTGTATGCTCACCTATAGTGTTCTTGTGTATAAGTACTAACAATGACAAATGTTTCCCATGCTATCTTTATTCTCATCTATGCAGATTTGTTTGTCCAGGAGCTTTATCTTTGAGTCCGTGAACCACTTCAGCCCCAGGAGATTTGGCTGCTTAATGACCAGGCCATTTTTTGCGATTCAGCACTGCGTCGCTTTAACTGACAATTGCACGGTCATACAACGTTGTGCCCAAACAAAATTGATGTCCTTTTTTGCCACAAATAGAGCTTTCTTTTGGTAGTATTTGATCATCTCAGCGTTTTTTTTTATTTTTTGCGCTATAAACAACAGCGACAATTTTGAAAAAAACACAATATTTTGTACTTTTTCCTATAATAAATATCCCCAATTTTTTTTTAAAAAAAGCTAATTTTTTCCTCAGTTTAGGCCGATATGTATTCTTCTACATATTTTTGGTTATTAAAAATCGCAATAAGGGTATATTGATTGGTTTGTGCAAAAGTTATAGCGTCTACAAAATAGGGGATAGATTCAGGGCCGCTGATAGGCCAGTACAACTGGCCCTGGTGTACCGGGCCCGGCCATCAGGGGGCCCGGGCAACTTGAACAGAGACCTAAATAATGTAAAAAAATAAAATAATCCTCCAGCCACCTTGACTGAACACCATCATCTAAACGCCCATCC
Organism: Lithobates sylvaticus; assembly: GCA_028564925.1. Lineage (NCBI taxonomy): Eukaryota > Metazoa > Chordata > Amphibia > Anura > Ranidae > Lithobates > Lithobates sylvaticus. The sequence continues at coordinate 261,402,252 of CM053030.1, forward strand.
AACACTAATTATGCCATTGGCGGCATGGGTGGCACCGTCTACAGCACAATATGGCATTGGCGGCATGGGTGGCACAGTCAGCAGGCAGCACATGCATTATGGCATTAGCATCATGGGTGCCACTGTCTGCAGCACATTATGGAATTGGCGGCATGGGTGGCACTGTCTGCAGGTAGCACATGCGTTATGGCCCATAATGCATGTGCTGCCAGCAAAAACCATGCCACCCATGCCGCCAATGCCGTAATGTGCTGCAGACAGTGCCACCCATGACGCTAAAGCCATAACGCATGTGCTGCCTGCTGACAGTGCCACCCATGCCACCAATGCCATATTGTGCTGTAGACGGTGCCAACCATGCTGCCAGTTTCACTATGCCATTGGCAGCATGGGTGGCACTGTCTGCAGCACAATATGGCATTGACGGGCGGCATGTCATTGGTGGCACTGTCTGCAGCACAATATGGCATCTGGGGAGGGACCAGTGGCGGAGCCAGGGGTGGGGCTGAAGGAGGGACCAGGGGTGGACCTGAAGGGGGGCCCCATCTGGTAGGCTGTACGGGGCCCCATGATTTCTATCAGCGGCCCTGGATAGATTTATGGCATTTTTTTTATTATTATTTTTTTTTTTACTAGTAATGGCCGTGATGATCAATTTTTTTTGGGGACTGTGACTCTATGGTGGACATATCGGACATTTTGGCACATTTTTGAAACCATTGACAATTATACAGCGATCAGTGCTATACAAATTCACTGATTACTGTGTAAATGTCACTGGCAGGGAAGGGGTAAACACTATGGGTCGATCAAGGGGTTAACTGTGTTCCCTGTGTTCTAACTGTAGGGGACTGACTATAGGAGATGACAGATCATGGTTCCTAGCTATTAGGAACTCACAATCTGCCTCTCCTCAGCTTACAGAACAGGGATTTGTGTGTTTACACACACACGTCCCTGTTCTGCCTCTCGTGCCTGTGATTGTGCATGGCCAGCGGTCATGACGCCCGCCAGCCACAGGCATCGGCACCCCCGCAATGCAGAGAGCATGCATGCACGCCTGCTATCCCGCTTAAAGGAGCCGATGTACAGCTACGTTGTTTTGCCCACCCGTGCCATTCTGCCGCAGTAAAACTGCGGCGGCTGGTCGGGAAGTGGTTAAACACCCTGACACATTGTCCAAAGCTGGGTACACACTGGGGTTGCACCAATACCTGTTTTGTACTGGCAATTAAGAGAACCCATACATGTGCTCAAGTACTCGTGGATACCAGTTACTGAAACTTTTGTGGTGCATTTTGAGCCCATAACAAAATGAATAAGCTCATATCACACTACAGAGAATTGCATGCGATTTGAACAGGAATGCAGTGCAATTCTTGTCTAAAGTCTCATGCAGTTTCGCCCACCACTCCTGTGTGATCCCAGGCTGAAGTCACTATGACAAGGTTGAGTTGTTAAACTAGCATTTTAGGAAGGAAAGATCAGCAGTGGAAGCTTTCAGTAAAGGTTTTCTTTAACAATCACTTCTACGTTTGTTTTAATAGGAATGCATAATAGTGTGTACATACAAATGTCATCTTTTTTGCCAGTTTGATAGTAAAGCATTAAAGAGTAGTACATTAATGACAAAAAAATAAAATAAATGATTATACAATTTTTTTCCTGCCTTTTATTGTTGTAAATGGTACAAAAATAAACAAAGTAAATGCTAGAATAAGATTGGTTACTTAAAGTGAATTAAGCACAAATTAAATTTATTGCATGACAAAATACCCAGCTTGTCTAGATCACTTACTTAATATTTGGTAGAAGTCTTATTGTATGTGAGTAACATAATAGTAACCAGCTGTGCTTTATACAATTTGTCTATTGTAACTGATAATTAATTAGTATTAAAAGGGCATGCTAGGCTTTCCTTATTGTTTTGACTCAATGTGAGCTGCTATAGAATACAGAATTATAATAACTAATAAAGTGTAGCGCTACTAAACAATATAATTCCCTTTTCAACAAACTGATTGTGCAATAGAGAACCAGTCCTTTAAGTGTTAGAACAATATTCTATAAATAAATAGTCCATAAACAAATCTGCACTTCCACCACAGTGCTCTTCAATCGATGCATACTAGCACATATTTGAGTGCACACAAACACCAGGTGAAAAACCTGCTCACCTCATACACAAATAAACAGGCTTATCTTTACAACCCCTGTGATTCCCCCTGGGATGGTCATCTCTCCTGAAACTTGGCACTCTTTTTTTATCTCATCGACGAACCACATGTAATAAAAAGGCAATTGCGTAGTGCTCTCCATTCCAGCAGTTTATTAACCAGTTCAATACCCGCCCATAGTCATATGACGCCCACAAGGTGGATCTACCATCCTGGGTGGGCGTCATATGACGTCCTCGGATTCCCGGCCGCCTGGGGGGCGCGCGCCATCGCTCGGGACCCGGTGCGAGTGCCCGGCGGCCGCGATGTCCGCCGGGCACCCGCGATTGCCCGTTAAAACAACGGGACCGGGCGGGACCGTGGAGCTGTGTGTGTAAACACACAGCTCCACGTCCTGTCAGCGGGGAGGAGACCGATCATGTGATCCCAGTACAGAGGATCACATGAGCGGTCTCCTCCCCTTAAGTCCCCTCCCCCTACAGTTAGAATCACTCCTATTAGGGACACACATTAACCCCTCCAGCGCCCTCTAGTGTTAACCCCTTCCCTGACAGTCACATTTACACAGTAATCATTGCAATTTTATAGCAACGATCGCTGTGTAAATGTGAATGGTTCCAAAAATGTGTCAAAAGTGTCCGAAGTGTCCGCCGCAATGTCGCAGTCACGAAAAAAAAAAAAAAAAAAAAAAAAAAATCGCAAATCGCCGCCATTACTAGTAAAAAAATAAATAAAATAAATTCAATAAATCTATCCCCTATTTTGTAGACGCTATAACTTTTGCGCAAACCGATCAATATACGCTTATTGCGATTTTTTTTACCAAAAATATGTAGAAGAATACGTATCGGCCTAAACTGAGGAAAAAAAATCGTTTTTTTTTTTTTTAAAATGGGATATTTATTATAGCAAAAAGTAAAAAATAGTGTTTTTTTTCCAAATTGTCGCTCTTCTTTTGTTTATAGCGCAAAAAATAAAAACCGCAGGGGCGATCAAATACCACCAAAAGAAAGCTCTATTTGTGGGAAAAAAAGGACGTCAATTTTGTTTGGGTGTAACGTCGCACGACCGCGCAATTGTTAGTTAAAGCGACACAGTGCCGAATCGCAAAAAGTGCTCTGGTAAGGAAGGGTGTTTAAAAGCCCTGTATTGAAGCGGTTAAAAGCCCCCTTATTAAATAACACTTACAAGCAAATAAATATAAAAAGTGCTCATATAATTCCCATCAGCTGGCTCACCACTCCACATTGGCCGCGGTGGCAGCGTGACATCACAGGCTCAGCTCCTCCCTCCTATAGTGTATTTTATTAAGCTACAGCTTTTGATGTGGCAAACGCTGTACATGAATCATGTCCCTTTGTTTTGGGGTTTTAACTATTGGACCCAGAAGGTAGATATGTGTTCATTAAAGGTACAGTTCAGGGAGCGTGGCCTAGCCGCTGCTGAAGATGGCTGCTTGAATCCTCAGCTCCGCTCCTCCACAGCACAGAATATACAGCATACATCCTCTAGAACAGAGGGTTATCCCACGGACTATGACCCAAAATAAATTACATAACCAGGGATCCAGCAGGGTCTTGGATTTCTACATGCAGCCCAGATGGCGCTGGCCGGGAGCGAGGAGACACAGAGCACTGGTGTTCTCCCAAGAAGTTTCCCTCCATCGGATAATGTCCGCCCCATATGGAGGACAAGGAGACACCGAAAGTCTCTGAAGATGAATGGCTCCTGCGCACTTAATAGTACCTTCTGCCATGAGGCCAGGTTCAAGCCCCACCATGCAAGTGGACATACGGTAGATGATGTAAAACGAGCCCTGTTACTAAGTGCTGTCGCAGACTCGCTTCGATCTCCACGCTTCGGGCACGGCCTTGATTCGCTTGGCAAATTTTTATTCTAACTCTGTGTCCACTTGGATGGTGGGGCTTGAACCTGGACTCGCAGGCGCCGTTCATCTTTGGAGACTTTAGATGTCTCCTTGTCCTCCGTACTGCGCAAGTGCAGTACAGGGCGGACACTATCCGACGCGGGACAGTATTCGACAAGACACCAGAAGGAACAGGGGGATGCCGATGCAGCTACTCCCTCTGACATGGAGGTCGCGGCAGATCGACTCCCTGAGAACACCACCTCTCCAGGGGATAGAGGTAAAAGACTGGCTAACTTCCCCACTCACTCCCCTACCAAACAGCCACCTATGAAGAAACAATTTGGGGCTGGGACCTATAGTCTCATGGCAGACATACCATCCATACAGTCCCTTGCAGCATACCCTACCACTGAAAATCCTGAATCGGAACACTCTCTCAAGGCCATGCTATTATCCCTACAGGCTGATCTTCACAGGGAGTTGAAAATATCCATTAATAAAATACAAGACAGAGTTAGCTCAGTAGAAGAATGTACTGACCATACTGAGCAGCATTTCTCTGAAGTCATAATGCTATTGTGGACATACAGGATGACCAAGCCAATACTATCCACATGCTCCACTTAAAAATTGCAGACCTCGAAGATCGCTCGTGATGTAACAATATTAAAATTAGGGGGGGGGGGTCCCTGAATCCCTTGCCACCCCTGAAATAGTACCGTACCTACATCAGCTTTTTCGGAAACTTATTCCAGGGCTAACAATGAAGGACATGCTTATTTACCACGCACACAGGATCCATAAACAAAAATACTTGCTCGCTTCTGTCCCCAGAGACATTCTAGCAAGAATGCACTTCTTTCATGTCAAAGAAGATATGTGTGCAGCAAGGTCCCTGTGCTCTTTGCCGGAACCCTTTTACAAAAATATCGCTCTACAACGCCATTTCTGCTGCTACCTCCCAAGCACATAGGGCCTTTGCACCGATCACCTCTGTATTTTATGAACATAAAATTTCCTACAAATGGGACTATCCCACAAAGCTATTAGTAACCTACCGAAATCAGCAGGTCACCATGTTGACCCCGAAGGAAGGTGTCAAACAGCTCAACAATTGGGGTTTAACCCCACAAGCACCTCTGCCCACCCCCAACGTGAGACCATCATCTAAATTCCACAATCCTTTTTTTTTTTTTGTAATTTTGTAACCCCCCTCCTCCCCATCCAAACCCTGCTCCGATTGCTGTGACCGTTGGCCCCCCATGAAACTCGATTTTCAGCTGTTTACATCTAGTTCTTCGACTTCAGCTCTGTGGGCGAAGGGCTTCTGCGAAGCTCCACGTCCTTTTGAACTTTGTCCATTTGTCCCATCTCTCTGCTGTATCTCCGGTGGACTCTTCCGGGTTTGTTCTAAGGGATTCCATGAGTCGGGTACTTTCAACATAATCTATCCACTCCCAAATTGGAGGGCTCTCTTGTTTCCTCCAATTTCTTGCTATCTGACGTTTGGCCGCATTAAGCAGGTGCGGTACTAAAGAGTTTTGGTAATTTTTAATAGGTACTTTGGTACCGTGGAAGAGGATCACCCAAGGATCCCCCTCCACAGCAACTCCAGTGGCCTCCTTAATATGGTCTAATATTCTGCTCCAATACTTTTTAATCTTGTCACGGTACCACCATAAGTGTGCCATCGTTCCCTTCTCGCTACAGCCCCTCCAACACTCGACTGGGCCTCCTTGTGTGTATTGGCTTGTTCTAGATGGGGTTAAATACCACCTAGAAAGGCATTCGAAATTAATTTCATAGGCCCTGGAGTCAACTGCCGAGCTATATGTTAACTTGAAAATTTTTCTCATTGTTAAAGTGTCAATTTGAGTGCCCAGTTCCCTCTCCCAGTTTTGAATGTATGTAGGTATCTCCCTTCCTTCCACCTCCTGTAGAAGCTTATATATCTTGGATATTGATCCTTTTGTTTCAAATGCTGTAAAGATACGCTCCCAGTGAGTCAGATTGTTGCCTTCCCTTATTGGTTGGGGGAGGCTTCTGACAAAGTGGGTCAGTTGGAGATACCTCCATCCATTCATATCAAATAAATCTCTTCTACTTCCTAATTCAGCTAATGTGCAAATCTTCCCCTTGTGTATAATATCTTTCAATTGAGCCCTATTGTCTTTTATCCAACCTCCTCCCAGTGTATTTTTCCCCGGTGCAAAATATGCATTATTTTTTAGTGATATCAGTGGAGAATTATATTTGGCTCCAGTTGATTTGTAAATTTTATCCCAAATTTTTAGTGTATTTGTGGTCATAGTGTTTGTGCCTTCTTTCAGTGATCTGTACTTTGGAGGAATCCAAATGTCGTTTCCTAATTGTGAGTTGCAGAGAGTTATTTCCAAGTTTACCCATCTTTTTTTACTATTACTGTTGCACCATTCTGGGATTCTCTAGAGAACTGTAGCGTAGTAATAATTTACCACGTCTGGTACAGCTAAGCCCCCTCTATTTTTTTCCTTCTTTAATAGGTGGAGTGAGATTCTGTGCTTCTTATTTTTCCAAATATAGTTCATTAATATGGATTTTAATTTTTTGAGATACTCCTGAGGTAAGGGGATAGGGAGCATTTGGAATTTGTATGTAATTATGGGTAGTAACGTCATTTTTACGGAGTTTATACGGCCCAGCCACGAGAGAGGTCTTGAGGAGAAGTCCTTACTTTTTTTAGCTGTCTCATCTAAAAGCGGGATATAGTTAATTCTGTATAACTCCTTATCGGAAACAGCTAGATTGATTCCGAGATATTTAATATGTTTTTTCCATGGAAAGACAAATTGTTCCTGTAGCTTCCCCTTCTCTTTTTTGGATACATTTATATTTAAAATAAAAGATTTGGAGCTATTAATTTTAAAATTGGATATCTCCCCGTATGCCTTCAAGATCAACATTAGGTTGGGTAAAGTTCTCTGTGGGTTATTTATGTAGAATAAAATATCATCGGCAAACGCTGCTGCTTTGTGTTCATCACCGTCTACCATGATGCCTTCGACCTCTATGTTGTTTCTGACGGTCGCCAGAAGGGGTTCTAAAGAGAGAATGAAGAGGAGGGGGGACAGGGGACAGCCCTGTCTCGTCCCGTTTGCCATGCGAAACCGGGCAGATGTAGCTCCATTTACTTTAACCCTGGCCTCGGGAGCGTCATAAAGAACCCTAATCTTTTGTAGAACTTTTGGACCAAAGCCCATTTGGGCCAATGTTTGAAACATGAGTCCCCAGTCTACCCTGTCAAACGCTTTTTCCGCGTCTACTGACAGGAATAGACCTGGGGACTCAGCCTCTCTAGTTCTCTGTATTAGCAGCAGCGTACGGACTGCGTTGTCGCGTCCTTCCCTCCCTGCCATGAAACCCGCCTGGTCAGGGTGAATCAGTGTGCCCAAGCACAGCTTGACCCTTTCTGCAAGGATCTTAGCATATATTTTGGTGTCAACGTTTAGTAGTGAAATTGGCCTGTAGCTTGAGCACACTGATCCATCCTTCCCCTCTTTCAGGATGACCGTGATGTCGGCCGTCAGGGAGTCTTTACTCATTTTGTATCTCGCACCTAAACCATTATAGTACGTGCATAATCTGGGGATTAATAGCTCCTGGAATATTTTGTAATATGATACCGAAAGGCCATCCGGCCCGGGACTTTTTCCGGAAGGCGAGTTTTTGAAAGCCCTTTTAACTTCCTCTTCTGAAAATGGCCTCTCAAGATCCTCCTGGTCCTCCAGCGGGAGCCTAGACAGTCCTGCCTTATCCAAAAAGGATTTTATTCTGTTTATTTTTTCCTCTTTTGTCCTAAAGTTTCGGTCTACTGAATAGACCCCCTCATAGTATTCTCTGAAGGAGTTTGCGATGTCCTTAGAGCAGAATTTAACCTCTCCTGTCTTACTTTGTATTTTCTCTATAAAGTTTCTTGTCTTTTTTTTTTTGAAGAGTTTTAGCTAAATGTTTACTTGATTTGTCCCCCCATAGGTATCTTTCTTTTTCTATTCTATTAAAAGTTCTCTTCGTTTCCTGTTCTAGCAACTCCTTTAAGTCCTCTCTCGTGGCTATTAATTTCAGAAATAGTTCTTTATTTTGGCCCTTTGATCGTTTATGTTTTCTTTCCAGTAAGCCTATTTCTGCTTTAAGGTTCTCCATTTTCTTACCCTGTTCTTTTTTCTTCCAGGCCCCCTTTGAAATAAAACACCCTCTTATAAACGCTTTGTGTGCATCCCATACATATGATCCCTGGACCTCCCCATTATCGTTGTATCTAAAATATTGTTCAATTTCAGTCTTGATCTGCGCTACGATGTCTTTGTCTCTTAGAAGTTCTTCATTTAATCTCCAGTTATAATCCGGTACGTGTATATCAGGGGCATTGATCGTCACCATAACCGGGGCATGATCGGATAAGGTGAAGATCTCTATTCTAGGTTCAGAGACTTTCTCCAAAAGACCGTGGTCGACAAGTATGTAATCTATTCGCGAATACGTCCCGTGAGCGGGGGAGAAGAATGTGTAATCTTTGATTTTTGGATTGTGGATTCTCCAGATGTCAACTAGTTGGTTGGTGTGGAGGTTTTGTTTTAGCATTATCTTCGCTGCATTACTTGTCCCCCGCACACGGGACGTAGAATCTAGGTCCTGGTCCATATGGAGATTTAAATCGCCCGCCAATATCACGTACCCCTTTTTGAAATCTCTTAACTTACTGAGAATCCCCCTGAGATAGCGTTTACCTCTCTTGAGAAGCCTAGGACCATCATCTAAATTCCACAATCCTTGGGATTCACAACTTCCGCCATGATTATAGTATACCCACATATCCGTCACTCTCTACCATAGAGATAAGTACCTAAGGACGGATGCTACCTTTGTTGAATGTTTGATTTAGTAGCGGAAGGCTTTATGATCTTCCCTCCATGCTTCACTGTTCTAGCGTGCTAAATATAATATATATATATATAAAATATATATATACCAATATTTAGTCTGTTTTTCTGAGTTGTAATTTCAATCAGATTTGATTAATTGTGGTGTGTTCAGATCAAGACCTCTATCACATACTTTCACACTGGGGCACTGAGTGCACTGACAGTAAAGCGGCGCTATATTTAGCGGTGCTTTACCGTTGTTTTAGCGTCGCTTTTCGGCCGCTAGCGGGGCAGTTTTAACCCCCCCGCTAGCGGCCAAAAAAGGGTTAAGACCGCCCGCAAAGCAGCGCTTTGCATGCGGGTTTGGAGCGCTGCCCCATTGTTTTCATTGGGAAGGGGCACTTTAGCAGCAGTAAATACACTTCTCCTACAGTGCTCCAAAGATGCGGCTTGCAGGACTTTGACCGTCCTGCAAATGCACCGCACCTCGGGCTTTCACACTGGAGAGACAGCAGCGGCTGTTTCAGGGCGCTTTGCAGGCGCTATTTTTAGCATCAACAGCCCATTCAAGTGCTCACTTCTTTGGAGAGAGGCTATTTCCCAGAAGGCAGACATCCTCTGCATTCAAGAGATGCACTTTTCAGAATATAAACACCCCCAATGTTCCCACAAATTGTTTCCGCACTCCTTCCAAGCACGGGCTGACAAGAGAGGGGAGTCATGATAGCAGTGCGATCCTTGCTATTCTTTACTTTCACTCATATTGATCAGGACTCCTCGGGTAGATAATTGATTTTATCAGCCACCTTCAATAATCATCCTCTTATTATTGTGAGTATTTATGCCCCCAACACCCACCAGAAATCCTTTTATAAGAATATACTGCAAAAAAATACAACACTACCCTAGAGACCAAGTTATACTTTGTGGCGACTTTAACGAAGTTATAGATCCCCAGATGGATACATCTAAAACAAAACATAGAAAATTCACAGTTCGATCCTCACTGCTCTCCATTTAAGATCTGTATGACCCTTGGAGGTGTCAACGCGGTATTGAGAGGGACTACTCTTTCTACTTTAACACCCAAAGATCGTACTCAAGGATAGACCTGTTCTTGACATTCTTAAGCCCTACTGCAAAAACTCACCAGATCCACAATTGGACACATCACATGGTCGGACCATGCTCCAATAACCATCACTATTTCTACCTCCCCATCTAGACATAAATTGACCACCCAGACATACTATGCGGCATATGAACTCTTTAATCCTCAGGGCTGCGGAAGCTCAAGAACAGGTTCGATCTGAGATTTTCTCTTATTTTACCATCAATACTGGCACAGTTAGCAACCCTACTGTACTCTGGAATGCCTACAAATCCATCATACAGGGAATTTTATTAAAGTTCGGTGCTCTGGAAAATAAAAATAAAAGCTTTATTACTAATACCATACTCAATCGCATTCAGGCGCTCAAATCACTAAATAAACTAAACCCCTCCCAACCCAACTTTGAGGAATTTAGTAAACTGAGGAACGACCTCAGCTCCCACTTGCAGAAAGGATATTACTTTTTCCTTAAGAGATTACGCTTGACCTGGTACTCTCAGGGAAATAAAGCTGGGAAACTCCTATCCCAGCATTACAAATGTAGAGCCGCAAAAATTAGAATCCCATTCCTTCTCAATGTGCAGGGACATAAATTAACAAATCCAAAAGACATACAGTGGTGTGAAAAAGTGTTTGCCCCCTTCCTCATTTCCTGTTCCTTTGCATGTTTGTCACACTTAAGTGTTTCGGAACATCAAACCAATTTAAACAATAGTCAAGGACAACACAAGTGAACACAAAATGCAATTTGTAAATGAAGGTGTTTATTATTAAAAGGTGAAAAAAAAATCCAAACCATCATGGCCCTGTGTGAAAAAGTGATTGCCCCCTAAACCTAATAACTGGTTGGGCCACCCTTAGCAGCAACAACTGCAACCAAGCGTTTGCGATAACGTGCAATGAGGCTTTTACAGCGTCCTGGAGGAATTTTGCCCACTCATCTTTGCAGAATTGTCCTAATTCAGTTACATTAAAGGGTTTGAGCATGAACGGCCTTTTTAAGGTCATACCACAACATCTCAATAGGATTCAGGTCAGGACTTTGGCTAGGCCACTCCAAAGTCTTCATTTTGTTTTTCTTCAGCCATTCGGTGGTGGACTTGCTGGTGTGTTTAGGATCATTGTCCTGCTGCAGAACCCAAGTTCGTTTCAGCTTGAGTACACGAACAGATGGTCGGACATTCTCCTTCAGGATCTCTTGGTAGACAGCAGAATTCATAGTTCCTTTTATCACGGCAAGTCTTCCAGGTCCTGAAGCAGCAAAACAGCCCCAGACCATCACACTACCACCACCATATTTTACTGTTGGTATAATGTTCTTTTTCTGAAATGCAGTGTTCCTTCTACGCCAGATATACTTGGACACACACCTTCCAAAGAGTTCCACTTTTGTCTCATCGGTCCACAGAATGTTGTCCCAAAAGTCTTGGGGATCATCAAGATGTGTTGTGGAGAAATTGAGACGAGCTTTGATGTTCTTTTTGCTCAGCAGTGGTTTTCTCCTTGGAACTCTGCCATGCAGGCCATTTTTGCCCAGTCTTTTCCTGATGGTGGAGGCATGAACGCTGACCTTAACTGAGGCAAGTGAGGCCTGCAGTTCCTTGGACGTTGTTGTGGGGTCTTTTGTGACCTCTTGGATGAGTCGTCGCTGCGCTCTTGGGGTAATTTTGGGCGGCCGGCCACTCCTGGGAAGGTTCACCACTGTTCCATGTCTTCGCCATTTGTGGATAATGGCTCTCACTGTGGTTCGCTGGATTCCCAAAGCTTTGGAAATGGCTTTATAACCCTTTCCAGACTGATAGATCTCAATTACTTTCTTTCTCAATTGTTCCTGAATTTCTTTGGGTCTCGGCATGTGTAGCTTTTAAGGATCTTCTGGTGGACCTTACTGTGTCAAGCAGCTCCTATTTAAGTGATGCCTTGATTGTGAACAGGTGTGGCAATAATCAGGCCTGGGTGTGGCTAGAGAAATTGAACTCAGGTGTGGACAACCACAGTTATAGTATGTTTTAACAAGGGGGCAATCACTTTTTCACACAGGGCCATGATGGTTTGGATTTTTTTTCACCTTTAATAATAAACACCTTCATTTACAAATTGCATTTTGTGTTTACTTGTGTTGTCCTTGACTATTGTTTAAATTGGTTTGATGTTCCGAAACACTTAAGTGTGACAAACATGCAAAGGAACAGGAATGAGGAAGGGGGCAAACACTTTTTCACACCACTGTAGCTAATGTATTTAGCTCCTTCTATTCTAAACTATATAATTTGTCATTCTCCTCATCTGAGCCCCACCCTACTCAGCAGATGATACAAGAATTCCTTGCACCCCTTCAACTCCCATCAATTTCCTCATCTCAGCTTGCTTCTCAATCCCAACCGTTTTCCACCCAAGAGGTTCTCAAAGCTATCACAGATCTCCCTTCACACAAACCCCCGGGACCGGATGTTTTTGTAAATGAATATTACAAAACATATGCTGACCAATTAGTACCCCACCTATGTAAAGTTGTTAACAGATTTACATCTACTGGGGACATTCCGTCGGAATCCCTTGAAGCGGTAATAACCACATATCGCCCAATATCCCTGCTCAACACTGATCTTAAGCTTTACACAAAAGTATTAGCTACCCGTTTAGCAACCTATATGCCCAATCTCATCTATCCGGACCAAGTAGGTTTCATTCCTTTCAGGCAGGCCTCAGATGGCACTCGCAGATTTATAGATCTTATTCAATGGGCAGAGCATCACCACACGCCTTCTCTGCTGATCTCTTTAGATGCGGAGAAGGCATTCGACAGGGTCAATTGGTTATACCTGAAGCCGGTCCTCCAAAAAAAAATGTCATCCAAGGTCCACTCCTTCAAGCCATCTTAGGCCTATATTCCACACCCAGTGTGATAGTCCTCACGTCGGGCATAATGTACACTCCCTTCCCCATTACAAATGGGACCCGACAAGGCTGCCCTCTATCCCCCCTAATATTTGCTCTAGTAATTGAACCACTAGCACAAGCCATAAGATCACACCTCAACATAGATGGCTTATCGGTTGACCAAACCTCACACAAGATTGGCCTTTATGCCGATTATATAATCATCTGGCTCACAAATCCATTGAAATCTCTTCCCCCTCTTTGTGATCTACTACAGCAATTCAGTCAAGTATCCATGTACAAATTAAATAATTCTAAATCAGCTATGCTGGGTGTCTCCTTATCCCCGCAACTCAAGACAGCTATTACAACCATCTCTCCCTTTTCGTGGGCCTCCAATTCATCCATGCTCTACCTGGATATTCAGCTAACCTCCCCATGTACTATTCTTTTTAGTATTAATATTATTCTGTTGAGCTAAGAACTACAGGAAACAGCCAAAACACTCCTCTCGGTCAATGCCTCCTGGCAAGATGTTTTTACTACTGCACATCTTGTACTTCAAGACTCTGCCAATAACAATTCTACAAACGGATATTGCCACACTTCACAGACCATTAATCACTTTATATGGGCTGCACAAACCGTGTATCAAATCTTCTCTACTCAACACTCCCAAGGCCTATTTGGGTCTTGGAGTCCCTGATCTTAGGACTTACTACAAGGTAATTATACTGGACCAAAGTAAAAAACTATGGCATATGGACTCTTTGCAACCTTGGACCCAGATTGAAACTGGGGCTATAACCCAGAACCCCTCAGCAATTCTAGCTGTCGTATGGATGGGATACCACCTGTCTCGCTTTTACCTTCCAACAGTTAATGCTACAATAACCACATGGAAATCTGTTCTTCAAGCATCGGCTGAGTTACACATTCAAGCTCTACAACAACTTCCAATATTAGCCATGTCTCTGCTATCCCCAGACTTACCCCTACAAAACTGGGCCACACGAGGTCTCCAAAAGATTGGTGATCTATGTCAACAAACTCATCTCCTGCCCTTCAACAAGCCAATGGACCGCTTTGATATCTCTAATAGAGACTTTTATCTATATCTAAGAATCTGCCATATTCTCACAACCATCCCAACTTAACACAACACCCTCACCAGGGACATTTTGCATTTCTTCATGTGACTCCAAGGACAAAGTTTGTTGAATATCCTACCTTTATAGGTTACTACTAAAGCCTAAGCATGAGGTGCACTCGCCACCCTTTGCTTACTGGGAATCCACGCTACAAATTCAGATCCCTCCCCATTCTTATTGGTACCAAATAATATGTTCATCTACCATTTGTTCTAGGAACATTTCCCAATGGGAAGCACTAAAGAAAATACTATATAGCTGGAACTACACCCCGTTGAAACTTGCTTGGATGTTCTCATCTAAGTCCAGCAAATGCTGGAGAAACTTCTACCTGGATGGACACATGCTGCACATTTGGTGGGAATGCCCAACTATTGCTATATTCTGGGATAGCACATCCGCCCTTATTCTAGATGTCACTAACTACCGATATGCCTTAACCCCCCAGATGGCTCTCTTTGGTCTTGGCCTCTCTAACTGGCCCCTAAAATATCGTCCCATCATCACTCATATATTAATTGCTGCCTGACTCTCTATTGCCTGTTCCTGGAAACAGGTTGATGCACCTAAAATCTACAGCACCATTGATATACTCAATGATCACCTATAAATGGAATTCTTATTTGCCAAAGCACAGCTGACACTAGAAAAAATCTACAATCACTGGCAATTTTGGCTATCAGATCCCAGAGCCTCGTTTATCTCTTAAATCACCACCTAAATACCACCTCATACTGGCTGCATTGCCCCATGAGTGGCTCTACACTCCTACCCCCTGCTTCTCTCTTATCCCCCACCCTTTCCTGCTTTCCTTATATGTATAACAGGCTACAGTACTACTCAGGTTGGCTTTGTACCAGGTACTGTATACCACTCCTTAAATGTAGATACCACTTAATGAAAATAATTACCTTTCATTTGACGGATAGCGTGCTCTGTGATCACAGTGCCCACTGGACACTGCTGACCACAGATTGAGGTAAAGAGCCAATCAGCAGTTATTTACCATGTGATCAGCTGTGTCCAATCACAGCTGATCATGGATGTAAATAGAAGCTGGTTATCGGCACTCCTTTCCTCATGATGACAGTTATTTGCCCAGTTATTTTCAAAAAAACATTGATAATATTTCTATAACCCCAATCCTCAGCTCAAATATGTGCTAATAGACTACTTTCTGATCCATTCTCAATCACAAAGGGGTGCTTCCTTTGCCCAGTTATTTTCAAAAAAAACAACAACTTTGGGGTCGTTATCATGTTGGAATACTGCCCTGCGGCCCAGTCACCGAAACAAGGTGATCATGCTCTGCTTCAGTATGTCACAGTACATGTTGGCATTCATGGTTTCCCCAATGAACTGTAGCTCGGCAGCACTCATGCAGCCCCAGACCATGACACTCCCACCACCATGCTTGACTGTAGGCAAGACACTTGTCTTTGTACTCCTCACCTGGTTGCTGCTCTGACACATGCTTGACACCATCTGAACCAAATAAGTTAATCTTGGTCTCATCAGACCACAGGACATGGTTCCAATAATCCATGTCCTTAGACTGCTTGTCTTCAGCAAACTGTTTGCAGGCTTTCTTGTGCATCATTTTAGAAGAGGCTTCCTTCTGGGACGACATGCAGACCAGTTTGATGCAGTGTGCGGCATATGGTCTGAGCAATGACAGGCTGACCCCCCACCCCTTCAACCTGTGCAGCAATGCTGACAGCACTCATACGTCTATTTCCCAAAGATAATCTCTGGATATCTCTGGATATGATGCTGAGCATGGGCACTCAACTTCTTTGGTCGACTATGGTGAGGCCTGTTCTGAATGGAACCTGTCCTGTTAAACCACTGTATGATCTTGGCCACCCTGCTGCAGCTCAGTTTCAGGGTCTTGGAAATCATCTTATAGCCTAGGTCATCTTTATGTAGTGCAACAATTCTTTTTTTCAGATCCTCAGTTCTTTACCATGAGGTCCCATGTTGAACTTCCAGTGACCAGTATGAGAGAGAGAGAGATAACACACCTGCTCCCCATTCACATCTGTGACCTTGTAACACTAATGAGTCACATGACCCCAGGGAGGGAAAATGGCTAATTGGGTCCAATTTGGACATTTTCACTTAGGAGTAGGGATGAGCCGAACACCCCCCCGTTCGGCTCGCACCAGAACCCGCGAACGGACCTAAAGTCCGTGCGAGCTTTAGAACCCTATTAGTTATAATGGATGCGAACGTTCGAAATTAAAAGTGCTAATTTTAAAGGCTAATATGCATGTTAATGTCATAAAAAGTGTTTGGGGACCTGGGTCCTGCCCCAGGGGACATGTATCAATGCAAATTTTTTTTTTTAAAATGGCCGTTTTTTCAGGAGCAGCGATTTTAATAATGCTTAAATTGAAACAATAGAAGTGTAATATTCCTTTAAATTTCGTACCTGGGGGGTGTCTATAGTATGCCTGTGAAGGGGCGCATGTTTCCCGTGTTTAGAACTGTCTCTGCGCAAAGTGTCATTTTTGAAAGTAAAAAAGCTATTTAAAATCACTCGCGGCTAATGTTAATTCACGGCTCCCGTAACACAGAGAACAGTGATTCATTGAAACTCATTCATAAAAAAAAAGTCATTGATAAAAAATAAAAAAAATGAAAAAAAAAAAAAAGGCGTAGGGGTCCCCCCAAATTCAATAACCAGGCCCTTCAGGTCTGGGATGGATATTAAGGGGAACCCCAGCCAAAAAAAAATGGCGTAGGGCCCCCTTCAAAATCCATACCAGACCCTTATCCGAGCACGCAACCTGGCAGGCCGCAGGAAAAGAGGGGGGGACGAGAGCGGCCCCCCCTCCCACCTGAACCGTACCAGGCCACATGCCCTCAACATTGGGAGGATGCTTTGGGGGTCTAAGACCCCCAAAGCACCTTATCCCCATGTTGATGAGGACAAGGGCCTCTTCCCCACAACCGTGCCCGGTGGTTGTGGGGGTCTGCGGGCGGGGGGCTTATCAGAATCTGGACGCCCCCTTTAACAAGGGGACCCCCAGATCCCTCCCCCCCCCCCTGTGTGAAATGGTAAGGGGGTACAAAAGTACCCCTACCATTTCACCAAAAAAGTGGCAAAAATGACAGGAGACAGTCTTTGACAATTCCTTTATTAAAATCTTCTTTCTTCTTTCTTCATCCTTCGGTTTCTTCATCTTCTCCTTCCTTCATCTTCTTCCATCTTCTTCTTCCATTTTCTTCTTCCTCCGATCCGCTTCTTCTTGCGCTGGTCTTCTCGTCCTTCTCGTCCGGCATCTTCTTCCGTCGGCGTCGGTGTTGGTGTCTTCTTGGGCCGCTCCGCGCAATGGGAGGCTCCCGCTGTGTGAGGCTCCGCTCCATCTGACAGGTCTTTTAAAACGGAGGGCACCTGGTGACCCCGCCCCCCTCTGACGTCATGGGGAAAGCCATCATGGAATTCCCCATGACGTCCCTGTGCGTCAGAGGGGGCGGGGTCACCAGGTGCCCTCCATCATAAAAGACCTGTCAGACGGAGCGGAGCCTCACACAGCGGGAGCCTCCCATTGCGCGAAGCGGCCCAAGAAGAGACAGAGACACCGACGCCGAAGGAAGAAGATGCCGGACGAGAAGGACGAGAAGACCAGCGCAAGAAGAAGCCCGATCGGAGGAAGAAGAAAATGGAAGAAGAAGATGGAAGAAGATGAAGGAAGGAGAAGATGAAGAAACCGAAGGATGAATAAAGAAGAAAGAAGATTTTAATAAAGGAATTGTCAAAGACTGTCTCCTGTCATTTTTGCCACTTTTTTGGTGAAATGGTAGGGGTACAAAAGTACCCCCTTACCATTTCACACAGGGGGGGGCGGGATCTGGGGGTCCCCTTGTTAAAGGGGCTTCCAGATTCCGATAAGCCCCCCGCCCGCAGACCCCCACAACCACCGGGCACGGTTGTGGGGAAGAGGCCCTTGTCCTCATCAACATGGGGACAAGGTGCTTTGGGGGTCTTAGACCCCCAAAGCATCCTCCCAATGTTGAGGGCATGTGGCCTGGTACGGTTCAGGCGGGAGGGGGGGGGGCGCTCTCTCGTTCCCCCCTCTTTTCCTGCGGCCTGCCAGGTTGCGTGCTCGAATAAGGGTCTGGTATGGATTTTGAGGGGGACCCCACGCCATTTTTTTTTGGCTAGGGTTCCCCTTAAAATCCATACCAGACCTCAAGGGTCTGGTATGGATTTTGAGGGGGACCCTACGCCATTTTTTTTTTTTTTTTGGCTGGGGTTCCCCTTAATATCCATCCCAGACCTGAAGGGCCTGGTTATTGAATTTGGGGGGACCCCTACGCTTTTTTTTTTGTTTTTTATTAATGAATGACAGTTCTCTGTGTTACAGGAGCCATCAATTCATTAGCCGCGAGTGATTTTAAATAGCTTTTTTCCTGCAAAAATGACACTTTTTTGCAGGGAAAGTTCTAAGCACAGGAAACCTGCCCCCCATTCACAGGCCACCTATAGACACCCCCCAGATGTGATACTGCAATGCTGTTCTAACAGCACGCACACACATATCCCCAGAAATAGAGCACATATTGTCAGCAGCACACTGACACGCCGACACTGACTGAAACATAATATGCGAGGCCGCCGGCGCGTGTACTAAAGCCCCTGAGCTATAATTGGCTACAGGCATCTGCCTGTAGCCAATTATGTCTCTCCTCGCTGCCGGCGCTGTGATTGGCCAAGCATGCGGGGTCACAGTGCATGCTTGGCCAATCATCAGCCAGCATTGCACTGCGCGGGCCGCAATGCATTGCGGGGCCGCTCGCATCACACGAATTTGATGCGAGCGGCCCCAATAGTTCTGGGCTCGCCGAGCGAGCGAACGCCCGGTGCTCGATTCGAACATGGGTTCGAATCGAACACCGGGCTCATCCTTACTTAGGAGTGTACTCACTTTTGTTGCCAGTGGTTTAGACATTAATGGCTGTGTGTTGAGTTATTTTACATTATACTTTACATTGTAGCAAAGTGTAATTTCTTCAGTGTTGTCACATGAAAAGATATAATTAAATATTTACAAAAATGTAAGGGGTGTACTCACTTTTTGTGAGATACTGTAAATTACAGGGAGAAGTAGGTCTCCCAGATATTCTATTATACAACTTAGCCTGGCTCCTCTCCAGAATAACAGACTGGCATTTGACATAAACTCTATAAAACTGGATACACCTAGAGGAGGAAATTGTTCAAGCACTGCAGACCTCCCTTATTTGGACAGCAGGGCCTAATCACTCAGCCAAATATCTCCTTCCCCTTTCCATCAACACACCGACTCACTCTTTATAAAATTGCAGTACAATGGGGACTCACAACCCCCAAGTGCCCTCTGACCTCACTTCCCACCAGGTCTATTTTCCAATATCCTACAAGCCTGGAACTTGGGACCCCCCCTATAGGTTTTGCCTCAAAAAAAGGCATTCAATTAAAGAACTTTCTTGAGTCTAAACATCCACTTACACTATGGCCCTACCTCCAAGTACAAAACTTTAGTTGTAACCACAAATAAAAAAAGCATCTCCTTGCACCCTTACTCCCCCTTGGGAATCTTTGTGCTAAATGTACTGTCTCTACTCACATATTATCTCAGGTCTGCACATGGCTGATAAACCCATATAGAGGGTCAGAAATTATATTTTTACACCACCTAGGAGAAAGATTTAAATCTCAAGCTCTCATACCAACAATGGGAAAAGGTCTGCACATACACACATAAATGCTTTGGAAGCTCTCAAATAGAGTTGGGCAAACAGTTTGACCTGAGCATCAGTTCGGGGTGAACATTGGCTGCTCGCCTCGTTTGGGGAACACCCGAATTTGCAGGGTGTTCGGCAAGTATTTGCCCTCCCCAACACCCTGCAACACACTGCATGCTGCACAGTGCATGTTGCACCCGGATTGGGCAAAAAAAAATAAAAATGCTCCCGCCGTCCAAGAAGGCTGGCCGCCTACTGCAGGCTAATCCGTTTGACAGTTCTTAAATAGGGTGACACCTGGCTATGTCACCTGTTGGCACTGCCCCCTTCTGGCATCATGTATTGGGGCATGCCAAAGAGTCTTGTATGGACTGGGGGGACCCCACGTCATTTAAAAAAAATTCAATAGCCAGGTGCCAACAATTGCAACTACAAGTCATTTTAAATGTATAATAAATATTGTACAGATGTGCCACTTTACAGGCAGACTGAGGGGACCCCCAGGCACTATATTTTTAAATATTTTTTGTTGCTGTTCTTTCTGCACTTTAAGCATCATTAAAATCACTGCTCCTTGTTTTTAATTTTTGCATTGATACATGTCCCCTAGGGCAGTACCCAGACTCCCATACCCCTTTTTTGGCCAATTACTTGCATATAAGCCTTCAGAATGGACAATTTTAATTTTTCCTGTTCAGCTCTCATAGACCTCAATGGGGTTTGCCATTCAGGTTAGAACTTTAACCCTGTTCGGGAGTTCTCCTGCGAACCCATCTCTACTCACAAAATCAGGACTCTGCTTATAAAAATACTATCACACTGGTACAGGACCCTTGATTTACTTCATACATTTATCCCAATACTTTTTAATAAATATTAAAGATATGAGATGGAGAAAGGAACCATGCTAAACATTTGATGGACATGTCCCAAAATTCAATATTTAATTATTTTTGGCAACAAATGCAAATGCATAATGGACTTCACTGATTACAGGAGATCTCCTCACTTTAGAACCAGGACATTACCTATTATACATCACATCTTTTTAGATTCATAAAAAATCCTCATCTATTCAATGCTGCTGTGCATGTGCAGAACGAAAATATTTGTTTTGTTTCAATTCATTTAATCTGTTTAATTTGTTTTCAGAATTTGTTTTGTTTATTTGCATTCAAATCCATTTGAATTTTCAAATTTGGATTGATTCAAAATGTTTTTAAATCAATTTCGAATAGTTTTTGAATTCAAAAAGTTTTTGAAATAGAATAGTTTTTGAATATGAATAGTTTTCAAATTCAAAAAGTTTTCCAATTTCCAAAGAGAATAAAATAGAATAGAAAATAAAGGAAAAGAATAGAAAAAATATAATAGAAAATAAAGGAAGAGAATATAATAGAGTAAAACAAAATAGGATACAGAATATAATGGAATAGAATAAAAAAAAATAGAATTACAAAAACAACAGAATAGAATAGAAATAATATAACCAAATAGATTCAATTGGAATTTGAATAGAATAGAAAATAACACAATAGTAAAGAAAAAAATAAATAGAATAGAAGAAATATAACCATATTCCTATTCTAATCTATTCGTTTTGACTATATTATTTTTCTTTTTGCTCTATTCTATTCTATTAGTTTCTATTCTATTCTATTATATTCTTTTCTCTTCAAATTTATTCTATTCAAAATTTACATTTCAGAATATGGTTATATTCATTCTATTCTATTTTATTATATTGTTAGTTTTTCCGTTATTTTCTATTCTATTATATTATTTTCTATTCTATACAAATTCAAATTGGTTCTATTTGAATTTTGGGATATGATTATAATCTTTCTATTCTATTGTTTTTTTTATTATTATTTTCTTTTCTTTTCTATTCCATTCTATTCTATTTATTTTTATTCTATTCTTTTCTATTCTATTCATTTCTTTTGTATTCAGATAAAAATGTATTCTATTTGAAATTCAAATTTCAGAAGATGGTTATATTCTTTCTAAGGTATTCTATGTGTTTCTGGTATATTCTAGTCTATTCCGTTTTATTTTCAATTTTATTTTGTTCTGTTTTACCTTGTTATATTCTATTCTTTTATTTATATTCTTTTCTATTCTATTTTTTTTACTATTATATTCCTTTATATTCTATTCTATTTGATTATCTTTGGAAATTTGAAAACCATTCAAATTCGAAAACCAATTGAATTTGAAAGCTATTCTGACTCTAAAACTTATCAAATTTGAAAACTATTTGAATTCTAAAACTATTTGAATTAGAAAACTAATTGAGTTTGAAAACTAAAGCACAAAAAAACACCTTTATTAAAATCAGCACACTTACATGTCAGAAATCAACAATCCACCAGTGTATAGTAACACAGCAGGTTAAGACACCAGTGCTGATCAGCTCTTTCAACAAAAGACCTCATGAGCAAGTGTCATGAAGGCGGATATTAATGTATTAGTACTCATAAAAGAGGTGGAACAGTACCCAAAATTATACAACCAAAGTATTCTAAACTTTTGTGACACATAAAAAAAAAAATTGGATGTGGCAACATGTCACCAAATGGGAATTATCCTTAGACTGGGAAAAATTGTCCTCCATGGAGCAGAAGAGCAATAGTAAGTATGATTACATGGCTGCTGTTTTTTTATTTTATATACATATTGTAATATATCCTAAAACACCTTATCAAATTAGAAAATATTCCTCTACATCACTTCCCCGCTAAACACTTTGCACTAGAAAGGAATGCTTGCATGGGCATTTATTGGGCATTTTCAGCACTTCACAAACATAAAAAAAAAATCATAAACACATCATAAATGCCAGGGGAGCAATATTGAGCATTGCTTCATCCTTCATAATCAACACACATGTTATTGAGCCCTAAATGAATTAAAAATATGGGTAAATTACCCTTCCTCTATTTACAATGTGAGGTCTCATTACGGTTTCTTCCTAACAGATGCCAGAAGATTCTGCTTCCGTGATCTGGTATTAAAAGGTGACTGCATGTTGTAAATGTGACTCAAATATATATATATATAGTAACACAACACTAGTATGTAATGTAACTATCCAGTGTACATAAATACTGTACATATGCAGTGTCCACCTTAGCAAAAGATATTCAAACAACAACATATCTGATGGTGCTTCTAATCAAGTCTATATGATGAAATGCATTATCAGTGTCATAGGTTATGACTGTTATGTTATTAATTTTGCATACCAAGCATGACTTGTATTCCCCTGTGTGTGTCCATCCCCATCAGAGTACAACACAAGCTTCATTTGTTAATGTATTAAATGTGTAGAATTATATGGTGTTTTTCACAAGGTGATTTACTGGACTTGCCAACTCTTCATTTTTAGAGCACTATATACAATGCTGTGAAAAAGTATTTGCCCCCTTTCAGATTTTTTTTGCATATTTGTCACACTTAAAGGACTCAGATCATCAAACTAATTTTATTATTAAAATGGAATGCAAAAAGAATATACCGCGCTACCTAAAAGATGTGCAGAAAATAAATAAAAAAATGGCTGCAGCTAAAAAATTGCGAGATATGAACAATCACAGGAAGTTATAATAGAATGGAAGCTGCGCACAAATTAAATAAAATGTAAAACATATGATATCAAGAGTGACTGTTGATGTGACCATATAAACCAATACAACAAATATATGATGCAATATTGCTATGTGCAAAAAATGTTAGATGAAACCCAGCAAGTAACAAAAAACTCATATAGATGAAAAAAATAAATAAATAAATATATATATATATATATATATATATAAGTCCAGTGATGAAGGTGACAGAAAATTTGATGAGTGAATTAACTTCTCTGTGATTAACACAAAACACCACCAAATGAGTGAACCACCACCATGCAGCATATGCGCTTACCAGAAGGCAAGCGATATAGAGCCTGTAGTATCAACACAGCATCAAGACCTCAGATTCCCTCTTGCGAATACACTGAGAGCAAACCAGGGAGTCCCAAATCGATAGGCAGTCCAAAGGCAGCAATCACGATCTCAGCAAGGAAAGAAATCTCACCATAGTGTAACTCAATTTCAGGAAACAATTTATTATACAAAAAAGTAATGCACTTACATTTAAAATCTTTAAAAACGCATGCATGTAAAATGAAGTAAGCCGGCCGGCTTGTAGACACCCGTCCTAGACAGCGATGGCGTCAGCACGCCTCCCTCCCGCCGTCCGTTTCATCAAAGAGTGACTTAGTCATGGGGAACGGGCGACGTACTGATTCATCGCTTTAAATAGAGTAAGGAGACAACCAAGCCTCGTTTTGATGAGCACATGTTCAAGCCTCATTGTGAGTCTTAAATGGCCAGATGAAATCAGCAGATTCAGCAATCACTTGAATCTGCAGAGATAAGTTTAGATTAGCAAAATTATCTGCATCACCAGAGGGTACAGTATATTGATAAAATCGAAATCAATTTGGATTATTAAAAGGTATTACCATTACATAAAAAATATTTAAATAATGAAGGGACAGAGAGCAGAATAAATTGGAATAAAAACAAACAAAGAAAACTGGAATCTTCTTGAATGAACAGAAAGGCTAGTTCTCCATGTAAATCACTATCCATACAATGGTAAACAAACCCACCAGTGACACACAGTGGGAGAAAGAGGGTATTACCACCCTTAATAGGTTGATAAATGAAAAATATGTATTACTACAATTACCTCCATCTTGAAAATGGAAATAAAAAGGAGGAATATTAAACTTTTATGGACCTTGAAATAGCTATGAAGTATTAGGAAATATAGCATTCCTAGTATTAGGAAATATTGTTTTTATTCCAATTTATTCTTCTCTCTGTCCCTTCATTATTTAAATATTTTTTATGTAATGATAATACCTTTTAATAATCCAAATTGATTTCGATTTTATCAATATACTGTACCCTCTGGTAATGCAGATAATTTTGCTAATCTAAACTTATCTCTGCAGATTCAAGTAATTGCTGAATCTGCTGATTTCATCTGGCCATTTAAGACTTACAATGAGGCTTGAACATGTGCTCATCAAAACGAGGCTTGGTTGTCTCCTTACTCTATTTAAAGCGATGAATCAGTACGTCGCCCTTCCCCATGACTAAGTCACTCTTTGACGAAACGGACGTCGGGAGGGAGGCGTGCTGACGCCATCGCTGTCTAGGACGGGTGTCTACAAGCCGGCCGGCTTACTTCATTTTACATGCATGCGTTTTTAAAGATTTTAAATGTAAGTGCATTACTTTTTTGTATAATAAATTGTTTCCTGAAATTGAGTTACACTATGGTGAGCTTTCTTTCCTTGCTGAGATCGTGATTGCTGCCTTTGGACTGCCTATCGATTTGGGACTCCCTGGTTTGCTCTCAGTGTATTCGCAAGAGGGGATCTGAGGTCTTGATGCTGTGTTGATACTACAGGCTCTATATCGCTTGCCTTCTGGTAAGCGCATATACTGCATGGTGGTGGTTCACTCATTTGGTGGTGTTTTGTGTTAATCACAGAGAAGTTAATTCACTCATCGAATTTTCTGTCACCTTCATCACTGGACTTTAATATATATATATATATATATATATATATATATATATATATATATATATATATATATATATATATATATATATATATATATATATTTTTTTTTTTCATCTATATGAGTATTTTGTTTTTTGTTACTTGCTGGGTTTCATCTAACATTTTTTGCACATAGCAATATTGCATCATATATTTGTTGTATTGGTTTATATAGTCACATCAACAGTCACTCTTGATATCATATGTTTTACATTTCATTTAATTTGTGCGCAGCTTCCATTCTGTTATAATTTTATTATTACACAAAGATAACCTGAGTAAATACAAAATGCAGTTTTTATTAATATAAACTTTTTATTGATGAGAAGGCAGAAAACTTGTACAGACAATTGTGCAGAGAAGAAATAAAAGGGGGTATCATGAACAGGTCATATACAGATTATACATTGAGACCGTTACATAGCTCACGATAACCGCATTAAACCGTCTTACACTTAGTTCTCATATAGGGATAGGGGATAGACAAAGAGACGGAGTGCGTATCTATCAGTAGAACAGGTATAAACTAGACATGGGAACTGCCAAAAAATTCGTTTCGTTTCGTTTCGTCCCGTTTCGTATATAAAAAAATTCGTAATTCGTAATTCGTGTACGAAATTCCGTTCGAATTCGTACGAAATACGAAATTCGGACGAATCGTAATTTTTTTTACGAATCGTTAGTAAAGTTACGAATCGTTACGAATCGTTACGAATCGTTACGAATCGTTAACGCGGCTAATGAATTGTTGGTTCTCATAACACAGAGAACAATTCGAATCCAACTACAAATATCGAATTTCAATTTCAAGTTACGAATCGTTACGAATCGTTATGAATAGTTACGAATCGTTACGAATCGTTATGAATAGTTACGAATCGTTAGTAAATCCAACTACCAATATCGAATTTCAACTAATTTGAACGAAATTATTATAGCAGATATAACGAATGAATTCGAATGACAAAGTGTCATTTTTGCAGAAAAAAAAAAAGCGTAGGGGTCCCCCCAAATTCAATAACCAGGCCCTTCAGGTCTGGTATGGATATTAAGGGGGACCCCAGCCAAAAAAAAAATGGCGTGGGGTCCCCCCCAAATATCCATACCAGACCCTTCAGGTCTGGGATGGATTTTAAGGGGAACCCCGGCCAAAAAAAAAAAAAAAAATGGCGTGGGGTCCCCCTCAAAATCCATACCAGACCCTTTATCCGAGCACGCAACCTGGCAGGCCGCAGGAAAGGAGGGGGGGACGAGAGCGGCCCCCCCTCCCGCCTGAACCGTACCAGGCCACATGCCCTCAACATTGGGAGGGTGCTTTGGGGTCCCCCCCAAAGCACCTTGTCCCCATGTTGATGAGGACAAGGGCCTCATCCCCACAACCCTGGCCGGTGGTTGTGGGGGTCTGCGGGCGGGGGGCTTATCGGAATCTGGAAGCCCCCTTTAACAAGGGGACCCCCAGATCCCGGCCCCCCCCCCTGTGTGAAATGGTAAGGGGGTACAAAAGTACCCCTACCATTTCACCAAAAAAGTGGCAAAAATGGTAAAAATGACAGGAGACGGTCTTTGACAATTCCTTTATTAAAATCTTCTTTCTTCTTTCTTCTGGTCTTCCTTCTTCATCTTCTCCTTCCGTCATCTTCTCCTTCCGTCATCTTCTTCCATCTTCTTCTTCCTTCGATTCGCTTCTTCTTCCTCCGGTCTTCTCGTCCTTCTCGTCCTTCTCGTCCGGCGTCGTCCTTCTCGTCCGGCATCGTCGTCTCTTCTCGCAGGCCGCTCCTCGCAATGGGAGGCTCCCGCTCTGTGAGGCTCCGCTCCGGGTGACAGGTCTTTTATAACGAAGGCACCCGGTGACCCCGCCCCCTCTGACGCACGGGGACGTCATGTGGAATTCCCTATGGCTTTCCCCATGACGTCAGAGAGGGGGCGGGGTCACCGGGTGCCTTCGTTATACAAGACCTGTCACCCGGAGCGAAGCCTCACAGAGCGGGAGCCTCCCATTGCGAGGAGCGGCCTGCGAGAAGAGACGCTGATGCCGGACGAGAAGGACGACGCCGGACGAGAAGGACGAGAAGACCGGAGGAAGAAGAAGCGAATCGAAGGAAGAAGAAGATGGAAGAAGATGCCGGAAGGAGAAGATGAAGAAAGGAGAAGATGAAGAAAGGAAGACCAGAAGAAAGAAGAAAGAAGATTTTAATAAAGGAATTGTCAAAGACCGTCTCCTGTCATTTTTACAATTTTTGACGCTTTTTTGGTGAAATGGTAGGGGTACTTTTGTACCCCCTTACCATTTCACACAGGGGGGAGGCCGGGATCTGGGGGTCCCCTTGTTAAAGGGGGCTTCCAGATTCCGATAAGCCCCCCGCCCGCAGACCCCCACAACCACCGGCCAGGGTTGTGGGGATGAGGCCCTTGTCCTCATCAACATGGGGACAAGGTGCTTTGGGGGGGACCCCAAAGCACCCTCCCAATGTTGAGGGCATGTGGCCTGGTACGGTTCAGGCGGGAGGGGGGGCCGCTCTCGTCCCCCCCTCCTTTCCTGCGGCCTGCCAGGTTGCGTGCTCGGATAAGGGTCTGGTATGGATTTTATGGGGGACCCCACGCCATTTTTTTTGGCTAGGGTTCCCCTTAAAATCCATCCCAGACCTCAAGGGTCTGGTATGGATTTTGAGGGGGACCCTACGCCATTTTTTTTTTTTTTTTGGCTGGGGGTCCCCCTTAATATCCATCCCAGACCTGAAGGGCCTGGTTATTGAATTTGGGGGGACCCCTACGCATTTTTTTATCAATGACTTCAATGAATGACAGTTCTCTGTATTACGGATCCAACAATTCATTTGCCGGCAATAGCTGCGACTCGATTTTAAATAGTTTTTTTTTCCTGCAAAAATGACACTGCAGGAACAGTTCTCTATATTAGATATACTGAATCTCGAATCATTCGAAGCATTCGTTATATCCGCTATTATAATTTCTTTCATATTAGTTGAAATTAGATATTTGTTAGTTACAATACAACATTCGAATTGTTCTCTGTATTGCGGGAATCGGCAATTAGCCGCGAGTGATTTTAAATGTCTTTTTTTCCTGCAAAAATGACACATTGTTCAGAGAGAGTTCTAAACACGGGAAACATGACCCCCTTCATAGACATACTATAGAGTATATAGTATATAGAAGGGCGCAGGTTTCCTGTGTTTAGAACTCTCTCTGTACAATGTGTCATTTTTGCAGGAAAAAAAGACATTTAAAATCACTCGCGGCTAATTGCCGATTCCCGCAATACAGAGAACAATTCGAATGTTGTATTGTAACTAACAAATATGTAATTTCAACTAATATGAAAGAAATTATAATAGCGGATATAACGAATGCTTCGAATGATTCGAGATTCAGTATATCTAATATAGAGAACTGTCTCTGTACAATGTGTCATTTTTGCAGGAAAAAAAAAACTATTTAAAATCACTCGCTATTGCCGGCAAATGAATTGTTGGATCCGTAATACAGAGAACTGTCATTCATTGAAGTCATTGATAAAAAAATGCGTAGGGGTCCCCCCAAATTCAATAACCAGGCCCTTCAGGTCTGGGATGGATATTAAGGGGGACCCCAGCCAAAAAAAAAAAAAAATGGCGTAGGGTCCCCCTCAAAATCCATACCAGACCCTTGAGGTCTGGGATGGATTTTAAGGGGAACCCTAGCCCAAAAAAAAATGGCGTGGGGTCCCCCATAAAATCCATACCAGACCCTTATCCGAGCACGCAACCTGGCAGGCCGCAGGAAAGGAGGGGGGGACGAGAGCGGCCCCCCCTCCCGCCTGAACCGTACCAGGCCACATGCCCTCAACATTGGGAGGGTGCTTTGGGGTCCCCCCCAAAGCACCTTGTCCCCATGTTGATGAGGACAAGGGCCTCATCCCCACAACCCTGGCCGGTGGTTGTGGGGGTCTGCGGGCGGGGGGCTTATCGGAATCTGGAAGCCCCCTTTAACAAGGGGACCCCCAGATCCCGGCCTCCCCCCCTGTGTGAAATGGTAAGGGGGTACAAAAGTACCCCTACCATTTCACCAAAAAAGTGTCAAAAATTGTAAAAATGACAGGAGACAGTCTTTGACAATTCCTTTATTAAAATCTTCTTTCTTCTTTCTTCTGGTCTTCCTTTCTTCATCTTCTCCTTCCGGCATCTTCTTCCATCTTCTTCTTCCTTCGATTCGCTTCTTCTTCCTCCGGTCTTCTCGTCCTTCTCGTCCGGCATCGGCGTCTCTTCTCGCAGGCCGCTCCTCGCAATGGGAGGCTCCCGCTCTGTGAGGCTTCGCTCCGGGTGACAGGTCTTGTATAACGAAGGCACCCGGTGACCCCGCCCCCTCTCTGACGTCATGGGGAAAGCCATAGGGAATTCCACATGACGTCCCCGTGCGTCAGAGGGGGCGGGGTCACCGGTGCCTTCGTTATAAAAGACCTGTCACCCGGAGCGGAGCCTCACAGAGCGGGAGCCTCCCATTGCGAGGAGCGGCCTGCGAGAAGAGACGACGATGCCGGACGAGAAGGACGACGCCGGACGAGAAGGACGAGAAGACCGGAGGAAGAAGAAGCGAATCGAAGGAAGAAGAAGATGGAAGAAGATGACGGAAGGAGAAGATGACGGAAGGAGAAGATGAAGAAAGGAAGACCAGAAGAAAGAAGAAAGAAGATTTTAATAAAGGAATTGTCAAAGACCGTCTCCTGTCATTTTTACCATTTTTGCCACTTTTTTGGTGAAATGGTAGGGGTACTTTTGTACCCCCTTACCATTTCACACAGGGGGGGGGCCGGGATCTGGGGGTCCCCTTGTTAAAGGGGGCTTCCAGATTCCGATAAGCCCCCCGCCCGCAGACCCCCACAACCACCGGCCAGGGTTGTGGGGATGAGGCCCTTGTCCTCATCAACATGGGGACAAGGTGCTTTGGGGGGGACCCCAAAGCACCCTCCCAATGTTGAGGGCATGTGGCCTGGTACGGTTCAGGCGGGAGGGGGGGCCGCTCTCGTCCCCCCCTCCTTTCCTGCGGCCTGCCAGGTTGCGTGCTCGGATAAAGGGTCTGGTATGGATTTTGAGGGGGACCCCACGCCATTTTTTTTTTTTTTTTTTGGTCGGGGTTCCCCTTAAAATCCATCCCAGACCTGAAGGGTCTGGTATGGATATTTGGGGGGGACCCCACGCCATTTTTTTTATTTTTTTTTTTTGGCTGGGGTCCCCCTTAATATCCATACCAGACCTGAAGGGCCTGGTTATTGAATTTGGGGGGACCCCTACGCTTTTTTTTTTTCTGCAAAAATGACACTTTGTCATTCGAATTCATTCGTTATATCTGCTATAATAATTTCGTTCAAATTAGTTGAAATTCGATATTGGTAGTTGGATTTACTAACGATTCGTAACTATTCATAACGATTCGTAACTATTCATAACGATTCGTAACGATTCGTAACTTGAAATTGAAATTCGATATTTGTAGTTGGATTCGAATTGTTCTCTGTGTTATGAGAACCAACAATTCATTAGCCGCGTTAACGATTCGTAACGATTCGTAACGATTCGTAACTTTACTAACGATTCGTAAAAAAAATTTCGTATTCCGTACGGAATTCGTAAAAAAAAAAAATTCGTACTACAGATTCGTAAATTCGTACGAATTTCGAAAAATTCGTACGAATTACGAATTCGTACGAAACGAATCGCACATGTCTAGTATAAACTTAATTCTCATACATCCTTTTAATATGAAAAACGTAACATGCTAGTCATAACAGAACTGCAACTATAACTGTCGCTGCAATCAGTTTAAAAAAAAAAGGAGTCTTTACTACCAATAATACCGAGGATATGAAGGGCAATACTTATAAAAGCTAAACATTGGAGGATGCATACTTGCTAGCTTATGTGTACCTCATGACCTAATATATTATTCCGGGGGGTTCGATGCCTGAGCCTGCAAAAGCAGGTCCAGGGCCCAACTGGACCATTTCTTATCATGGATATCCATTGTGTCCATTATGGAATGGAACAGTCGTTCCATTAGGCGAATTGCTTCCATTCTATGGAGGACCTGGGCCCACGAGATCGATTGGGATTTCCAGTTCATGGCTATGGTCCACTGTATAGCACAAAATAAGGTATATATGAGGTTAAGGGTATGTGTGGGGATACCCGGGATAGGGACAAAAAGGAGACAGATCTGGGGCGAAAGAGTCACCGTTGCCCCAGAAAGTGCGCTAATTTTGGAGGAGGCTTGGGTCCAGATCTGGCTGAGAAGCAGACAGCTCCAGAAGGTGTGCAACAGGGTCCCCACCTCGCGACAACCTCTGAAACAACTATCCGGAGCCTCCGGGTGAAATTTATGTACCTTGTCTGGGGTAAGGTACCAACGGGTGTGGACCTTAAGGATAGTCTCTTTAATAGATATGGACTTAGAGCATCTATGTAGGTTAGATAGCATGTCAGACCACTCCTCTACCGTTATCTCCAGACCTAAGTCCGATTCCCATTTAAGCATGGCCACCGATTTTTCGGGAAGGCCTGAGTTTAGTAGGTCTTTGTAAGTTGTAGATATGATGCCCTTATCTCTAGGTCGTGTTAGGCAGATTTGTTCATAAAAGGTAGGGGTGGGGGTGGTTCTACGTTTGAAATGGGATTCAAAGAAGTGTCTAATTTGCAGAAATTTAAAAAACTCAACCCTCGGGATCTGGGCCTTGTCTTGCAGGTCAGCGAAAGAGAGAAAGCCCTGGCGATTAGTGAGGGATTTCAGGGTAACTAGAGAGTGGAAAATCCACCATGAGAATGAGCTTGGGGAGTCAAAGGCTAGGGGGAACCTCCTGTCTCCGAGAAATGAGGCTTGGGGGGGGGTGGGGGAGCAGAGTTTAAATTTAGTCTTGTACAGGTTCCAAAGCCGTATTGTGTGGTGCACTATTGTGTTTAGGGGAGCTAACTCTTTAGGTTTCAGTGTAGATTGCCATAGGAGGCCTGGGAGAAAGAAGGGGCGGATGGATTGGGTCTCAAAACGTGCCCAGGGTATCACTTTTGTGGTTGAGTGCCACTGAGCCGCTTGGGCCAGCCTAGCTGAGATATAGTAGAGCCAAATGTCTGGCAAACCTAGGCCTCCCTGGGACATTGGCCTGTGCAACAGAGGTTTACCAAGTCTAGGCCGTTTGTTACGCCAAATGAAAGTGTTAATATCTCTTTGTAGAGAAAGCAACAACTTACGGGGCACATAGTTTGGTAAAGCTCTGAAGAAATACAGTAATTTGGGTAAGATTGACATTTTTATTGCTACTACTCTGCCAAGTAATGAGATATTAAAGGAGGACCAAGTTTTGAGCCAGCGTCTGGTCATTGCGAAGGCTCTTGGGTAGTTGGCGTTAAATATTTCTGTGAGGGAAGGGGCTAAATATATTCCTAAGTAAGGGAGAGTGGGGTTAGATAAAGAAATACCGAATGATTGATTGATGGTGGAAATAGTGTGATGTGCTATGTTAATCGGGAGGGCTGAGCATTTGGACAGATTGATGCCAAGGCCCGAGAATTTCTGAAAGGTCTGCAATGTTGAAAGGAGGTTTGGGAGGGAGATTAGAGGGTCTGGCAAGAAGGCAAGGACATCATCTGCGTAAAGACTGATCTTATATTCGCTCTCCTCCTTCCTATATCCCTTTATGTTGGGATTGCTGTTGATAGCTCTGGCAAGTGGTTCAATTGCCAGTGCAAACACCAGGGGTGACAGGGGGCACCCCTGTCTGGTGCCCCTGCCAAGTGGGAAGTATTCCGAGGAACAACCTGGGAGTCTTATTCTAGTTTGGGGATTATGATACATGGCTTTAAAACCCTGGACAAATTCACCTTCAAACCCAAATTTCTCTAGAACCCGGTCTAGGTATGGCCATAGGACGCTATCGAAGGCCTTGTGTATGTCAAGGCCTAAGATCAGGACCTTGCGGGAGAATAAGTCTGCATCTTGGATTATATTTGTTGCCAGTCTAATGTTGTCCGTGATTTGCCTATTTGGGATAAAGCCTGTTTGTTCGGGGCCAATTAAGGATGGGATAATCAGGGCTAATCTATTGGCTAATATTTTGCCTAATATTTTGGTGTCATTGTTCAGGACCGAAATTGGTCTGTAGTTTTGGGGGAGGGAGTGATCTTTGTTAGGCTTGGGGATCAGGGTCATATTGGCAAGGAGCATCTCGGGGGGGGGTTGTGTCCTTGTAGGGTATAGTTAACAAATTTACAGAGTTGTGGGGCTAGCAATTGAGCAAATTTCTTATAATATACTGACGTGAATCCATCTGGGCCAGGGGCAGTTGAAGATTTAAGGGATTTGATAATAAGTAAAATTTCTTGTTCAGAGCAGGGGGCATTTAGGGTGGACAGCTGTTCCTCTGAGAGTTTGGGGAGGTTTAGGGAG
Organism: Lithobates sylvaticus; assembly: GCA_028564925.1. Lineage (NCBI taxonomy): Eukaryota > Metazoa > Chordata > Amphibia > Anura > Ranidae > Lithobates > Lithobates sylvaticus. The sequence goes on from CM053030.1 coordinate 261,436,134, forward strand.
TCTAGCCATTGGGATAGGCCCGCCTCTGGGGGGGAATCAGGGGTGGAAAATAGGGATTCGTAGTATGAGGAAAAGATCTGGAGAACCTCTTTGGGGTGTGTTACAAGTTGGCCTGTCCTATTCTTAAGTTTGTAGACATGAGCTGGTTGAATGGAGTGGTGTAGCTTTCGTGAGAACATACCCGAGGCAGAGTTACTATGTAGTAAAAACCTTGCCTTGGACCATCTGAGGGATTTTTCTGTACTTTCTGAGAGTATGGAGTCAAGTTCTGATCTTTTTTGAGTGATCTGTGCCAAGGTTTGTTGAGATTGGTCTCTAACATGAGTGTAGTAGAGTGAGTGGAGTTCACGGGTGAGGGAATTAATTTTATCCATTTTTTGTTTTCTGATTCGTACTGCTATTTCAATTAGTTGGCCCCTCAGGACTGCTTTATGGGCTGCCCACAGGGTATGTGGGGATATGTCACCGGTGTCATTCAGGCGGAAATATTCTTCAATGTTAGCTGCTACTTGGGTTTGTGTGGGTAGGTCTGATAAAAGGGAGTCATTTAGCTTCCATGTGGCTACAGAGGGGGATAAGCCCACGTGACGTGTATGAAAGGATACCACATGATGGTCTGACCAAGGGCAGACCTTTATGTCCGCTTTTACAGCATTGGCCAGGAGAATTGGGGTAGACATTATATAATCTAGCCTGGCATAACTGCCATGTGGGTTAGAATAGTGTGTGTACTCTCTGGAGCCAATATTTAAGGCTCTCCAGGTGTCTATAAGTTGTAAGGAGGAGAGGGCTTTGGACAGGGATTTTGGGAAGGATTTGGCGAAGTGAGTATATCTGCTTCTATCCAGACAGGGGTGTGCGACTGTGTTAAAGTCACCCCCAACTATCATGTGGGGAGAAATATATCTATCTAGGATTTGTAGGAATTCAGTGAAAAATCTGCTATGTGCCGAGTTAGGAGCATACACATTAGCAATAGTGATTGCTTTGCCCTGGATTTGACCTTGTAAAATAAGAAACCTACTACTAGGGTCCTTATATGAGTGAGCGACTTCAAAGGCGACATTGTTTTTAATAAAGATGGCCACCCCCCTAGCCTTGGTCTCAAAAGTTGTGTAAAAATTTTGCTTATAAGCCTTGTCAAAGAAATTCGGGTGAGACTTAGAGGAGAAATGAGTCTCTTGCAGCAGCACCACGTCTGCCCCCAATTGTTTATAGAAGCGGAAAGCTTTTTTCCTTTTAAGAGGGGTATTAAACCCTCGCACATTGTGCGATATTACATGTAATCCCATCATGGTGGGGGTTCATGGCTTTTATAGAGTGAGACCGGGTGGCTTACACTGAGAGACCAAGGCCAGGGGGCGTCCCAACATGTATCACAAGCATGCATTAAAATAGTACCCTTCTTGCGGGTGAGCAAGAAATAATATGACAGTCTATTTGCAGTAGCATCATTGGTAAGTTGGTAATAATCAGGTAAGCTAGCAGCAAAAAAAGAAAAAACATTTAACATTTCAAAAACCATGAGGGGTCTGGTGGATTGGACCATCCAGACTACCAAATGTACTTAGAGTGGACTAAAAAAGAAAAAATGTCCACTACTCACACTCGCCCCTCACCAAGTCCTCCCAAACCGAGGGGAGCTGCTTTGTGGTAGGGGGGGGAGACCACGTCCAGGGTCTCACAAACTGTCCCAATGAGGATGAGGGTTGTCAGCGACAATCCCTCACTGAGCAAGTGTGAGGGGGGCAGGCACGAACCGGGGTACCAGTGAGCCCCGGGGGGACGGAGACAATACTGAAAGAGTGGCAGTGATACTGCCGACAGGGCGCTCGTCGGAGCGGTACTAAGGGGATCCGAGGTAGGTGGTTGGTGGGGGGATATGGGAGCAGGAGGGATGGGGAAACATCAGGTCCTGGCAGGGAGGGAATGGTAATAATGGGAAAAAAAAACCAAGGGGGGGGGCCGAGAAGAAAAAACAAAAGAAAATTGAAAATGGTCAAGAGGGGAATTGGAAAGCAGATAAGGCAAACCTATAGTACCGGGAAGCTTCATCATCCGACCACCATGTAGAATTTGGAGGAAAGGGGATCCTGAGGTCCTCTATGGGGCCGAAGCTGGTCAGAAGTCTGGTAGCGGTGGCGGTCTGCGGGAACTCCGGCCTCTCTGCGGTGAAGGGGTGCCCCAGATGGGTGAGATCCGCGGAGTAGAAGGGGGACGGACGGAGTGCTGAGGTTCTATGAGGCCCAGTTTGGTGAGGATCTCCTTGCCTTCTCTTATCGACATGGCGATGTAGGTGGTCCCGTTGTGAGGGATGATCAGCTTGAACGGGAATCCCCAGCGGTATCTAATGCAGGCTGACTGCAGCACGGATGTGATCTCCTTCATCCTCCTTCGCTTCTCCAGGGTGGCTGGGGAAATGTCCGGATAGATCTGGAGGGGGAAGCCGTCCAGCACAATGCGTGGGGTGTTGCGGGAAGCCTTGAGGATCTCCTCCTTTATCAAATAGTCCTTGAGGCACATGATGATGTCTCTGGGCGGCTTTTCTGGTGGAGGTTTGGGTCGAAGGGCGCGATGGAGCCGATCGCATGTGAACGATTCCTCCGGAAGCTCGGGTAACAGGGAATGGAACAACCGGTTGATGGCGTCTGTTAGGTCCGTTACCGACTCGGGCACTCCACGGACCCTCACGTTGTTCCTCCTGTTCCGGTTATCCAAGTCTTCGATGTGATTTTGTAGCTGGGTGACCGTATCTTCCAGAGATTCATGTTCTTTTCTCAGGTCTGTGTAGGCCAGAAAAAGCTTGTCATGTTTCACTTCCAGGAGATCAGTGCGGTTGCCCAGCGTGGAGATCTCCTGGGAGAGGGTGCTGGTCGTCTTTTGAAGTTCGGCCTGGAACTTTCTGGCCAGCCTGTCATACATTGCTGCTAGGCTATCTTCAAGGTCCGCTTTAGTCAGCTGAGCCGAATGTCCACCCGGATCATTTTGAGGAGGGCCTGTACCGCTCAACTCACGCGGTGGGGTCCTTGGTTGGGCGCCATTTTGGGACATCCCGGCCTGTTCCCGGGTTCTTAGGAGATAGTTTGTTAGGGACCGCTGAGCGGTTTTAGGCTTGTTTTTTTTGCCTGTCGGCATGCACAGATGGTCCCTCGGGAGGGATAGGTTGCTTTTGGAGCTGTTTGTGAGGTTCAATCGTCCCGGGGAGTGCTAGTTGTCTCCGAGGCCGCCGGAGCTCTTTCTTTTAGCTGCTGCTCCTCTCCGTGCCGCGCATGCGCCTTGCAAAATGCAGTTTTTAAATTATGGTTTCATTTATTAAGACAAAAAAACCTGCCTGGCTTTATGTGAAAAAGTAATTTCACCCTAAACCTAATAACTGGTTGTGCCACCCTTGGCTGCAACAACTACAATCTTTCACATTGCTGTGGAGCAATTTTGGCCCACTCTTCTTTGCATAATTGTTTTAATTCAGCCACATTGGAGGGGTTTCCAGCATGAATGGCCTGTGTAAGGCCATAATACAGCATCCCAATTGGATTTAAGTCCAGGCTTTGACTAGGGCACTCCAAAATCTAAATGTTGCTTTGTTTGAACCATTTGGAGGTGGACTTGCTGTGTTTCGGATCATTTTCCTGCTGCATAACCCAAGTGCACTTGAGCTTGAGGTCACAAACTGATGGCCGGTAAATGTGAGATGAGCCTCTGTGTTCTTTTTGGTCAGCAGTGGTTGTAGCCTTGGAACTCTCACATGGATGCCATTTTTGCCCAGTCTCTTTCTTATTGTTGAATCGTGAACACTGATCTTACTTGAGGCAATTGAGGCCTGCAGTTCTTTAGATGTTGCTCTAGGTTCTTTTATGACCTCCTGGATGAGTCGTCGTCATGCTCTTGGAGTAATTTTTGTAGGCTGGCCACTCCTGGGAAGGTTCACCACTGTTTCAAGATATCTCCATTTGTGGATAATGTCTCTCCTCGTGGTTCACTCAAGTTTCAAAGCCTTAGAAATGGCTTTGAAACCCATCCTAGACCGAGACATGTACATTACTTTGTTTCTAATCTGTTCTTGATTTTTTTTAGATTGTGGAATGATGTGTGGCTTTTTGTGATCTGTTAGCGTGCTTCACTTTGTCCAACAGCTTCTATTTATGTGATTTCTTGATTCAACAGGTCTGGCAGTAATAAGGCCTTGGTGTGGCAAGTGAAATTTAACTCAGCTTTCCAAAAAATTGTGGTTAATCACAGTTCAGTCATGATTCAGCATGGGGGGTTGGGGGGGGGGGCAATTACTTTTTCACATATGACCAGGCAGGCTTTAACAGTTTTTTTCCCTTAATATATTACACAATTTAAAAACTGAATCTTTGATTGATTTGGGTTATCTTTGTGTAATAATAAAATTTGTTTGGTGATCTGAATCATTTAAGTGTGAGAAATATGCAAAAAAAATAAGTCAGGAAGGGGGCAAATACTTTTTCGCAGCACTGTATGTGGCTATATTCCTTGATTTGGCATTGCTTTATTCTTCATAATCAACGCACATGTTAATGAGCCCTAAATGGATTTGAAATATGATCAATTGAATGCTTAGGTTGTGTATCCGTAATGCAAGAAAACATTTTAAAACTAATACCTGGTTTTCCTTTTAAACTGGTCAGGGCTTGATGGATGGAGATATAATGGTGAGATCAATACACTTTTTACCCTAAGGAACATCAATAATACAGGGAATCCATCAGCGGTATATCAATAATCCTGTATTGATGCTATGTATTATGGACAGTCTTTATTACTTAGTACTTATAAAGGTGACTTCTATTCTTAGCTGTTATTCTCTTGACATCTGCTTAATTGATCTTAAACTTCTTATTATGTGACCTTCTGATTTGGCTTAAAATTCAGCTCTTAACTTTAATCTGGGCTCTAAGTATCTCATCATTGTTAATTTCTATGCATATGATGAAGGAGCAATGTCATCTATTAATGATTCAAACACAGTACGCTTCTTAAACTCTTTGATTGTAAAATGGTTACATGTCCCACATGATTTTAACTTACAAAGAATCAATATATTTTCTCTGAAATAGTAATTTGCCACATTGTACTTTTTAACTATCATAATGAGTAAAGGCCTGCTTTAAGGAATTTACCTTGAGGGTTACATACATTCAAAACCACCTACATGTCATTAACATACAGTATAACACTATGTTAGTTCAAATATTTTAATTCCTGCTTTTGCAAGAAATCTGCAGCTTCCATTTAGCTTCTGTGAGAAATTACCTTTCCTCTATTCACCCTGTGAGGTCCCATTCCTGTTTCTTCCTAACAGATGCCAGAAGACGCTGCTTCAATGATCTGGTATTAAAAGGTGACTGCATGTTGTAAATGAAACTCACAAATATATATCACATACTCAGCGTCATCACAGTATCTGGCACGTGCTGATGACTTCTAACCAGAAGCCAGTGCCATTTATTGTGCCTTTCATTTGTATTCTAATAGGAAAGCAATTAATTACTTATATTTTGTCTTCATTTGTACATTATTTTACACCCATGGTGATAATTTCTCTATCATATTTATTTATAATCATCACATTATTGTGCTTTATTTCATAATTTCAACCTGACAACTTTATTTAGACTTTGAGGAGATGTATATATTTTTATGATCTCATCAACAATTTCCAGCCTTTTTATATATATTCATTTTGCTCAATTGTAACACATCAGTCTATTTCAAAAGATTATATAAAATGAGCAGATTTAATTCATCATTGTTTAGTGCTTTTAGATAAATAGGAGATAGGTGAAGCCTTCATCTAGTGCCTTCTGGCTCATCAAATTAAGAGTGTCTCATCATTTTGACCCCGTATCATAATTGGCATGGGCATTCTGCCACATATACTAACTCTGTTGAACAAAAAAAATGTATAAAAGAATACATTTCTATCCTATCACCATTTTTGAATTCTCAAAGTGGTATTAATTATCTACAGCTAGAAGGACCTTTCCTTCCTCAGAAAACATGAAGGCATTCCAGTAAAACCAAGTTTTCTTTTAGTTTTCCTGCTTATTCCGAGAGGAGAGAGTAGAATCTTCTACCCTCAACTTTACATAAATTTCTCAACTTAATTGATAGGGGGTTAGGGTCTTTCTATTTCAAGGGGATGCATGCCTTGGCTGCATTCGGGTGATGATGAAATATGGATTTTTTGTAAATTTTAACTGCAATCGAGGTGTGTTGTAACAAGAAAAAAGCCAGGCAGTCTGGTAAGAAAAAAACTATGAATTTCTGGGCTATTTAGCTGGCTTCAGTCCAGAAGGGCTTTAGGAGCAGACATGACCAGAATATGTGTAAGGCCCCTTTCACACGGGGATGTCCGTTTTCTTACTCTGTTGATCCCTGCTGAGCCGGCGGATGACAAGTCCGCCTCTGCACTCCGTGCAGGGATGGACCTGTCAGAGCTCCACTCTCCCCTATGGGGGATTGGATGATTACGGACCATTTTCATCCGATCTGATCTGCCAGAGGAATGGAAATTAAGGTTTGCATCCGTCTGGATTTTGCGGATCAGGGTGGATCGGATGTCAGCAGACATGTCACAGCTGACATCCGACGCTCCATAGAGGTGCATGGAGTGCCCGTTCAGGTCTGCCTGAAAAAACTGGTACGCTGGTCTGAACGGTCTGCACATGTGAAAGGGGCCTAAGGCTGTATCTTTGACTGCTTGACACCTCAGTATATGTCTGTGGTATTAAGTTACTGTTTGTGAAGTATTGTGGGTTTTCTGTACCACCTTATGATTACCTTAAAGTTAGTTTCTTGGATCCGTGTACAAATAGATGTTTTTGGAGCAAAATGTAGCATTCTGTGCCTTTGTTGTGGAGAGAAGGTCAAATGTACATTTTTTTTTTAACTAGTTAGATATTAGGGGCAATTGTCCTTGTCTGGAAGATGAGGAAGTATATACGGTAGCAGAGAGGGAGTGTTCCGAGTGTTCTAGGGGGCCTTGTGCAATGCACAAAGATTCAAAATGGGTAAGCAGGCTCATGTGGGGCTAGATATCATGTGGGGGTATGCAGTAAGTGTGTCTAAGGGGAGCCCTCTTTTTACTTTATATCATCTTTCTTTTCAAATCTTTTCCAGATGACTATGTACTAGTCAATCTTGCAGATTCCTTGCATAAAACTACGGTTTTATTTTGCTTGATTTACACATTTTCTTTTTATATGCCGTCATGTTGTGCTCTGCCTGTTTATCTTTTTTTTTTTTACCATTATGTAAATGTGGTGGAATGCAAGCAAGATGCTAGTGAATTATTAATTGTGGCTAATAATGTTGAATTATTTTTCAATCCAGTAGTTTTACTGATTTTATCTTAACAAATAAGAAACTGTCAGATGCTAAAAATATAAAAAATAAAAAAAAAGCCTCAAACCTGCTTAGCATCTCTTTTTTTGTACTATACATTATGCAAGCATGATTATTCCTGCAACCTGTGGAAAAATATGATATAGAGAGAGTGTCTTAAGGGACCTTGTGCAATGCACAAAGTTTCAGAATGGGTAAGCGGTTTCTGATACCCTGTGGGTGTATGCAGTGTGAGGAGGAAGTTCTTCAGTTGTAAGGCTTTCCAGATATATAAAGTAAAAAGGGCCTGTGGCTTTCATAAGAGTGTCTAAGGGGAGTCCTCTATTTACTTTTTGTCATCTTTCTTTCAAATCTTTTCCAGATGACTATGTACTAGTTGATCTCACAGATTCATTGCCCTGTGTCAGTATGGGTCAATACCTATTAAAGATGGTGTAAATGATGCTTAATTGTGTAATTTCCTATTACTCAAATCTCTTTGAGGCTCTCATTAGTTTCTCGAGGCTCTGTGTATACATCCAATAGTGCTGAGGGCACTTATGTTATGTGTTTAAACTTTTTTCCTATAATATACATTTTACACTGCAAGAATCTTTCTACTCTTTCTTAAACATTGCATACTTACATGCTGGTACAAAAATGTATCAATGTGTCAGTGGGATATCCATGATTATCTACTATTCAGGATTACATATAGGGATACTAACTATTGTTTCATGTTTTATTTTGCTTGATTTATACATTTTATCTGTTATTATGTGCTCTGCTCTGTTTATATTTGTTTGTTACCATTTTGTAAATGTGGTGGAATCAAGCAAGATGCTAGTCATTATTAAAGGTGGCTGACAATGTTGAATTATTTTTAAATGCAGTAGTTTTACTGATTTCAGATTGGCACTACTTCCAGCTCTTTAATGATTTAGTTTTAACAAATATGAAATCATTTATTATTTTAATAATATCAAAAAATATGAAATACTTGTGCTAAAAATAAGTACTGGTTTAAACAAATCAGCCTTCAAATTTACTTCAAGCACTAATACATTTCCACTTATTTATTTATTTTATTTGAATAGGGTTTAAATACTAATGCTTTCTCTTGTGCTGAATGTATATATAAAAAGTGGGTGGGTAGATAGCTGCGCCGCCAGTACAATGAGCTGCCAACACAACAATATGACGGATTGTGTAGTAAAGATAAAAGGAAAAAGTGTGGTGCTAAAACAAATGTGTCATAACATTGATCGTAAACAAGAATGGAGAAATCTTGATTACAGAAATAAATGCTCAGATTTAATGTGAAAATAGTGTGGACAATAGTCCGCTGGCACGACCTATCCGGTCTACCGTCAAGGAAAAGGTGAAATAAGTGAAAGGTTTACACATGCCAAGTATTAATGACAAAGGTGGGTGAATCAAAAATCTAGAGTGTCAACTTGTAAAACAATGGTGATACTAGTGATGAACCAGTCACAATAGGTAAGATCCACCTGTATGATCAAGACAGGACTGGATAAACCTAAATGGACCTAATAATAACAAAGTGTAAATGAAAAGATGAGGTGATATTGTACATTAACCCAATATATGTCTGTTGAATCAGAGATATATGAAGAGCTGATCAACAAAAATATAACCAGACCTGTAATGTATGGCTACTGGACACTAATGATGTTGATAACCAAAAGAGACAGTCAAAATCTACCTATGTGGATGGATGAACTTCCAACCCTCAAAGGTGAAATAGTTAAATTGTTACCCGGTCTCAAATGCCTCAAAGTGAACTGGTTCGTCACTAGTATCACCATTGTTTTACAAGTTGACACTCTAGATTTTTGATTCACCCACCTTTGTCATTAATACTTGACACGTGTAAACCTTTCACTTATAGTTACATAGTTACATAGTTACATAGTTAGTTAGGTTGAAAAAAGACACAAGTCCATCCAGTTCAACCACAAATAAAAAAAAAAAATATATATATATACATATATATATATCATACAATCCCATATACCCCATTCTATACCCACAGTTGATCCAGAGGAAGGCAAAAAAACCCCAGCAGAGCATTCTCCAATTTGCTAAAGCAGGGGAAAAAAATTCCTTCCTGATCCCCCGAGAGGCAATCAGATTTTCCCTGGATCAACTTTACCTATAAATGTCAGTACCCAGTTATATTGTGTACATTTAGGAAAGTATCCAGGCCTTTCTTAAAGCAATCTACTGAGCTGGCTAGAACCACCTCTGCAGGGAGTCTATTCCACATTTTCACAGCTCTTACTGTGAAGAAACCTTTCCTTATTTGGAGATGAAATCTCTTCTCCTCTAGACGTAAAGAGTGCCCCCTTGTCCTCTTTGTTGACCGTAAAGTGAATAACTCAACACCAAGTTCACTATATGGACCCCTTATATATTTATACATGTTGATCATATCCCCCCTTAATCTCCTCTTATCAAGGGTGAATAAATTCAGTTCCTCTAATCTTTCCTCATAGCTGAGCTCCTCCATGCCTCTTATCAGTTTGGTTGCCCTTCTCTGCACTTTCTCCAGTTCCCCAATATACTTTTTGAGAACTGGTGCCCAAAACTGAACTGCATATTCCAGATGAGGTCTTACTAATGATTTGAACAGGGGCAAAATGATATCTCTCTCTCTGGAGTCCATACCTCTCTTAATACAAGAAAGGACTTTGCTCGCTTTGGAAACCGCAGCTTGGCATTGCATGCTATTATTGAGTTTATGATCTACCAAAACCCCCAGATCCTTCTCCACTACGGATTCCCCCAGTTGTACTCCCCCTAGCATGTATGATGCATGCATATTCTTAGCCCCCAAGTGCATAACTTTACATTTATCAACATTAAACCTCATCTGCCACATAGTCGCCCAATTTGACAGAGCATTGAGGTCAGCTTGTAAATTGGAGACCTCCTGTAAGGACGTTATTCCACTGCATAGCTTGGTGTCATCTGCAAAGACAGAAATGTTACTTTTGATCCCAGACCCAATATCATTTATAAAGATATTAAAAAGTAAGGGTCCCAGCACTGAACCTTGGGGTACACCACTGATAACCTTAGCCCATTCAGAGTAAGAATCATTAACCACGACTCTCTGAATTCTGTCTTTTAGCCAGTTTTCTATCCATTTACAAACCAATATTTCCAAACCTGTAGACCTTACCTTACACATGAGCCGTGTGTGGGGAACTGTATCGAACGCTTTTGCAAAATCCAGGTATACCATGTCCACAGCCACGCCTCTGTCCAAGGTTTTACTTACCACCTCATAAAAAGAAATGAGGTTTGTCTGACAACTTCTGTCTTTCATGAACCCATGCTGTCTGTTGCTTAAAATATTTTTTTCCTGCAAGAACTCGTCTATGTGGTCTTTTAATAATCTCTCCAGTATCTTCCCAACTATAGAAGTTAAACTAACAGGTCTATAGTTACTTGGTAAAGACTTTGTTCCCTTTTTAAATATAGGCACCACGTTCGCCCTGCGCCAATCCAGTGGTACTATTCCTGTCATTAATGATTCCCTAAAAATTAGATACAATGGCTTTGAAATTACAGAGCTCAATTCTTTTAGGATCCGTGGGTGGATGCCATCAGGTCCAGGTGCTTTATCCACCTTTACTCTGTCTAAATATTTCTGGACCATATCACTTTTGAGCCCTTGTGGATTTAGGGCTGTGTCACTACCACCCCCATTGTGGACATGAGCTCCCCCATGCTCCTTTGTATACACAGAGCTGAAGAAAGTATTTAATAAATTAGCCTTCTCTTTGTCCCCAGTCACCCACTCTAGATTATTTTGTAAAGGGCCTACATGCTCAGACTTGACCTTTTTACTATTAATATATTTGAAGAATTTTTTGGGGTTTGTCCTACTATCTTTTGCAATCTGTCTTTCGTTTTGAATTTTTGCATCCTTGATTTCCTTTTTACACATTCTGTTATGTTCTTTGTAACATTTAAATGACACTAGTGATCCTTCATTTTTATATTTTTTTAAAAGCTCTTTTCTTATAGTTTATAGCTTTTTTAACTTTGGCCGTGAGCCACATAGGTTTTATTTTTAGCCTTTTAAATTTATTGCCCATGGGAATATACTTTGCAGTGAGTTCACAAACAGTCTTTTTGAAGAATCCCCATTTCTGTTCTGTGCCCATTGTTGCCAATATTCTCTCCCAGTCTAAGTTCTGGAGAGCAGCCCTCATCCTTGGAAAATTTGCCCTCTTGAAATTAAGTGTTTTTATCTTTCCTGTATGTGATTTTTGCTTACAGCTAACATCAAATGAAATCATGTTATGGTCACTGCTACCCAGATGCTCCTTTATCTGAACATTAGTAATATGCTCTGCTTATTTCACCTTTTCCTTGACGGTAGACCGGATAGGTCATGCCAGCGGACTATTGTCCACACTATTTTCACATTAAATCTGAGCATTTATTTCTGTAATCAAGATTTCTCCATTCTTGTTTACGATCAATGTTCTGACACATTTGTTTTAGCGCCACACTTTTTCCTTTTATCTGAATGTATATATAGACAAGCAGCCACTTTAAAATTCGGGGACCTAATTCTTTTTTTTTACCTACTCACGCTGTCATACCATTCATAAACATATTTTTCTACAATTTTAGTGCCCTTCCCTATCAATAACATTTGCAACAATCTAATTTTTACCATTTTTACCAGGCTAGGTACTGGCTGCTCATTGGATATGGCTAATAGTAATATTTGTTTTATGATTATGGCTTTATGATTATGGTTACACAAAATGTAGCACTGATATTCAGTTGATTAAAGCCCAAAGAATGTATTACTGCAATGCAGTCTGGCTTCAAGAGTAAAAATAAAAATGTGTTGGAAACATGGAGGAGAATATTACACTCATGAAGCAACCCAACCCTAACATTGCCTAATCAACAGCAGTGTTTTGGTAGCAATGTTGATTAGAACAGTGTTTAGTGAGGCATGTTGTATCACAGTAAAGCTTGTGGGTGAGAGGTATGGTCTAACTTCCCCATGTGTTGGCTACACAGGTTTTTTTTAACCATTGTTCCAGCTCTTTGCCAATAACAAAAATAATAAAAAGCCATTCTTATTAGTGAATATGCAGCCTCACTGTATTACAATAATAATTTAAAAGGGTTCAATTGGGCTTTATGTCTGGTGCCACACGTATGTGTGTGGGCATTTTTTTTAACATGAGGTACAATAATGCATGGTGAATACACAGTTTTAGTGCATTACCATTTATTTTCAATTATTTTCAATTATACCCACCATACTAACATGCATCCTTGGCTAAATAAATGTGCCTGCCTTCTTAGCACATTGCATCACATGCAATAAAGAACACATATTTTGTGAGTCAGGTATATATATTTTTTCTGCATAGATTAAAAGTGAAAGCGTCAATGCAATCCACATTACCCTGCATGTCAAAATGCAGAAATAAGCAAATTGGTTTTGAATGGACCATTAAAATGAACTTGTGTTATATAACTTTTATCTTAAAACTCTTTTATGATCTTACTATCGGAGTGATTTCCAATTGAAAAAATAAATATATTTTCCTTATTTGCTCTACTTGCTGTGCCATCAGCATGAGTACAGTTCAGAAACGTATAAGTTGCAAAAAGGGTGGCAGCACCGTGTGAAAGTTTATTATTACAGTCTAGATGACATGTAAGAAATTGGCAACAGTTTTGAGCAATAAGCCATTCTGCAGGCTGAATGATAGATCTGCTGCAATACTCATAATTTGATTTTGTAGGTTGATGGCGCCTATTACATTTTAGCTGGTGCTGTTCACCTGTTAATTTTTGTTTTATACATCTGTTTGCATCAACTCAGCATTATTAAGACTGAAATTTAATAATTTGAAGTCCTGATAGGAGAACATATTCTTTTTGTTGCCCAGTTGTATTGATCTTTGATTTTTTTAAAGTATAATTATTGTTATTTTCACTATTAATCAGAACTAACCCTTTCATGCCTAAGCCTATTTCTGACATGTGTTGCTTACTAGTTAAAGTCCATATTTTTTGCTAGAAAATTACTTAGAACCCCCAAACATTATATATATATATATATATATATATATATATATATATATATATATATATATATATATATATATATATATATATATATATATATATTTTTTTTTTTTGCAGAAACCCTAGAGAATATAATGGAAATCATTGCAATATTTTATGTCACACGTATATATATATATATATATATATATATATATACAGTAAAGTTAGCCCAATTTTTTGTATAGTTTGAAAAAGATGATGTTACGTTGAGTAAAAAGATACCTAACATGTCATGCTTTGAAATTTTGCACACATTTGTGGCAAGGCAACAAACTACGGTACTTAAAAATCTCCATAGGCGACGTTTTAAAAAAATGTAACGGTTACCAGGTTAGAGTCAAGCCTCATACACACGATCGGACCGTGGACCAACTTCCCCTGTGGATTTTTGTCCAAAGGGCGTTGGCCCCAAGTTGGTATTGCATACACACGGCAGGACTTTTTCAGCCAACTTTCACCAAATCACTTGGTTTTTCTGCTCTTTACCGCCACCTTTGGTCAACTTCTGTATTGTTGTCTGATCTTTTGCATTGGTTCTGCATTGGTTTGTACAAAAGTCCGTTGGTTTTGTGTACACACGGTCGGACTTTGGTCCATCGGACTTTTGTTGGCAGAAAGTTGGTCCGTTCGCACAGCCAACAAAAGTCCGATGAAACCTGGAAAAAGTTGGTCCGATGGAGCGTACACACGGTCGGATGTTGGTCCAAAAGAGCTAATTTGCATGTTGGTTGTCAAAAAGTCCGCTCGTGTGTACGGGCCTTTACAGAGAAGGTACTCACTTTGACGATCGCGGCAATACCTCACATGTGTAATTTGAACACTGTTTACATTTGTGGTCGGGACTTACATATGCGTTTTCTTTGCTGCTGGAGCACGCGGGGACGGGGCCCTTTAAAATTATAATTTTTTTTCTTAATTTTTTTTTTTTGCATTGTCTTTTAACCGGTTCCCAACCGTCGCACGACGCTGTGCGTCGGCAGAATGGCACGGACAGGCATAAGGGCGTACAGGTACGTCCCTTTAAGAATGCCGCCATGCCATCACTTGCGCGCTGGTGGCCGCGCATGTACGCCGGTCGGGACCCCTGTGAGTCCGGTCACGGGTCCCGTGGACTCGATCACCCGCGATCGCCTCACAGGAAGGCTGAACGGGGAGATGCGAAAGTAAACAGCATCTCCCCGTTCTGCCTAGCAACAAGTGACACTGATCTCTGCTCCAATCACAGTGATTGGAGCAGAGATCAGTGTTCACTAACACACAGCCATGCCCCCCACAGTTAGTAACACGCCCCTAGGAACACTTAACCTCTACACTGCCACCCCCTGGTTAACCCCTTCACTGCCAATGTCATTTACACAGGAATCAGTGCATTTATATAGCACTGATTGCTGTATAAATGACAATGGTCCCAAAAATGTGTCAAAAATGTCTGATGGGTCCGCCATAATGTCGCAGTCACAAATAAAATCGCTGATCGCCGCCATTACTATGAAAAAAAAAATGATTAATAAAAATGCCATAAAACCATCCCCTATTTTGTAAACGATATAACTTTTGTGCAAACCAATCAATAATCACTTATTGCAATTTTAAAATATGTAGAAGAATATGTATCGGCCTAAACTGAGGAAAAAAATATTTTTTTATATATTTTTGGAGGATATTTTTATAACAAAAAGTAAAAAATAATGTGTTATTTTCAAAGTTGTTGCTCTTTTTTTGTTTATAGTGCAAAAAATAAAAACTGCAGGGGTGATCAAATACCAAAAGAAAGCTCTATTTGTGGGGAAAAAAAGACATAAATTTTGTTTGGGAGCCATGCCGCACGTCCAATTGTCAGTTAAAGCGACGCAGTGCCGAATCACTAAAAGTGGTCTGGTCTTAAGCCAGCAAAATGGTCTGGTCTGAAAGTGGTTAAAAAAAAATTTGATCACTTTTATTGCTGTCACAAGGAATTTAAACATCCCTTGTGACAGTAATATGTGTTTTTTTTTTTTTAAATCTGCGCCATTGACGTCCCCTCACACTCATTTAGGATAACAACCAAGCGACTTTTAGCCGCATCGGTTGTTATCACTAAAAAGCCAACTGCTGGCTCTAAAAAATGGGTTAACCCCTTCAGGCCATGAACGCAAATTTGCGTACAGTCAGCGTGAACGGGTTAATACAGTGCCAGCAGTTTTCACAACAATTTACAACATTGGGAGACATACTGTAGCGATGGTATTGAAATCTAAGTAAGGTTATTAACTCACCAAGGGAGGAAAAAGGTAAGTCAAAATAAATTACTTATTACTTACTTTTTTATAGAGTGGATAGTGTGACCCTCCCTGGCAGGTTTTCCTGTTTCCTGTACTCTTTTACAAAAATGTTTTCCTGCCTCACTTTTGGCAGCCCAAAGATGTGGATGAGGGAATCCTCCCCTCTTAGCTATTGTATTCTAATAGTGGGGAGCGATATTCTGATTTTCTCCACCACAGAATACACCGATCCCCATTGCAGGCTATAGCTTGTAGCGCAGAGATGGCGGGAATACTCCAACGGGGCGGTTGTACAGAAGTTGATCAGACATCTGTACAACACCCCTGCCAATACTGTACATGTATCAAAATGTGGCTGGTCCCTTAATAGTAACACAGACAGAAAATAAAATGGTTTTAGAAGTTAAGTGGAGGAATGCTAAAATTTCATTGAACTTCATATTTTTGCCTGGTTTGTGTTAAAGAATTTACATTGATTCTTGTCTTGGAAAGCTGGTGTCACAAGGCCATACATTGATGTGAAATCTCTAGAAGGCCAGATAGCATGAACAATTAACCTGAGTTATTAGCTTGCCTTATTCTAAATAATAATGGCACATTTTAATACTGGTTTATACAGTATATTCTTTGAAGTTTATATCCCAATAATCAGTAGGGTTTGTTTATTTTGCAAAATTCATTTTCTATAATTTGTCCACTTAGCTTAGTGAGTAAAGTGAAACTCTATCCAATCATGTGCAAACCAAATCATATTTGTTTAATTTTCCTTCAATAAGATTGTGTATTGGTTTTATTTGTTTCACTGTATTCCATACACTTAGGGAAGGTTTGCTTTTAAAATTAACTTTATGTGGTTTTATTGATATATCTACTCCTTTATAATGGATCCCCTTTAGTAGGCAAAACATACAAGGTAGTTCTAGAACAAACTTGTGGTTTTATTGATAAATTAACCACTTTCAGACCGGACCATTGTGCAGCCTAAAGACCAGAGGACTTTTTACAATTTCGCACTGCACTGGTTTAACTGGTAATTACGCGGTCATGCAATGTTGTACCCAAACAAAATTTGCGTCCTTTTCTTCCCACAAATAGAGCTTTCTTTTGATGGTATTTGATTGCCTCTGTGATTTTTATTTTTTGCGCTATAAACGGAAAAAGACCGAAAATTTTGAAAAAAAATGATATTTTCTAATTTTTGTTATAAGAAAAATCCAATAAACTCAATTTTAGTCATACTTTTAAGCCAAAATGTATTCAGCCACATGTCTTTGGTAAAAAAAAATGTCAATAAGCGTATATTTATTGGTTTGTGCAAAAGTTATAGCGTCTACAAACTAGGGTACATTTTCTGGAATTTACGCAGCTTTTAGTTTATGACTGCCTATCTCATTTCCTGAGGTGCTAAAATGGCAGGGAAGTACAAAACCCCCCCAAATGACCCAATTTTGGAAAGTAGACACCCCAAGCTATTTGCTGAGTGGCATGTTGAGTCCATGGAATATTTTATATTTTGCCACAAGTAGCGGGAAAAATGACAAACTTTTTTTTTTTTTTTGCCCAAAGTTGTCACTGAATGATATATTTCTCACACATGCCATGGGCATATGTGGAATTACACCCCAAAATAAATTCTGCTGCTTCTCCTGAGTACGGGGACACCACATGTGTGGGACTTTTTGGGAGCCTATCCGTGTACGGGACCCCGAAATCCAAGCACCGCCTTCAGGATTTCTAAGGGCGTAAATTTTTGATTTCACTCCTCACTACCTATCACTACCTATCACAGTTTTGAAGGCCATAAAATGCCAAGATGGCACAAACCCCCCCCCCAAATGACCCCATTTTGGAAAGTAGACACCCCAAGCTATTTGCTGAGTGGCATGTTGAGTCCATGGAATATTTTATATTTTGCCACAAGTTGCGGGAAAAATGACAAACTTTTTTTTTTTTTTTTTTTGCCCAAAGTTGTCACTAAATGATATATTTCTCACACATGCCATGGGCATATGTGGAATTACACCCCAAAATATATTCTGCTGCTTCTCCTGAGTACGGGGACACCACATGTGTGGGACTTTTTGGGAGCCTATCCGTGTACGGGACCCCGAAATCCAAGCACCGCCTTCAGGATTTCTAAGGGCGTAAATTTTTGATTTCACTCCTCACTACCTATCACTACCTATCACAGTTTTGAAGGCCATAAAAAATGCCAAGATGGCACACAACCCCCCCAAATGACCCCATTTTGGAAAGTAGACACCCCAAGCTATTTGCTGAGAGGCATTTTGAGTCCATGGAATATTTTATATTTTGCCACAAGTAGCGGGAAAAATTACAAACTTTTTTTTTTTTTTGCCCAAAGTTGTCACTAAATTATATATTGCTCACACATGCCATGGGCATATATGGAATTACACCCCAAAATATATTCTGCTGCTTCTCCTGAGTACGGGGATACCACATGTGTGGGAATTTTTGGGAGCCTATCCGTGTACGGGACCCCGAAAACCAAGCACCGCCTTCAGGATTTCTAAGGGCGTAAATTTTTGATTTCACTACCTATCACAGTTTTGAAGGCCATAAAATGCCCAGATGGCACAAAACCCCCCCCAAATGACCCCATTTTGGAAAGTAGACACCCCAAGCTATTTTATGAGAGGCATGGTGAGTATTTTACAGCTCTCATTTTTTTTTGAAAATGAAGAAAGAAAAGAAATTTTTTTTTTTTTTTTTTTTCAATTTTCAAAACTTTGTAACAAAAAGCGAGATCTGCAAAATACTCACCATACCTCTCAGCAAATAGCTTGGGGTGTCTACTTTCCAAAATGGGGTCATTTGGGGGTATTTTGTGCCATCTGGGCATTCCATGGCCTCTGAAACTGTGATAGGCAGTGAGGAGTGAATTCAAAAATTCACACCCTTAGAAATCCTGAAGGTGGTGCTTGGTTTTTGGGGTCCCGTGCGCGGCTAGGCTCCCAAAATGTCTCACGCATGTGGTATCCCCGTACTCAGGAGAAGCAGCAGAATGTATTTTGGGGTGTAATTCCACATATGCCCATGGCATGTTTGAGCAATATATCATTTAGTGACAACTTTGTGCAAAAAAAAAAAAAAAAAAATTATTATTATTTTTCCCGCAACTTGTGTCAAAATATAAAATATTCCATGGACTCGACATGCCTCTCAGCAAAAAGCTTGGGGTGTCTACTTTCCAAAATAGGGTCATTTGGGGGGGGGGGGGTTTGAACTGTCCTGGCATTTTATGCACAACATTTAGACGCTTATGTCACACATTACCCACTCTTCTAACCACTTGAAGACAAAGCCCTTTCTGACACTTTTTGTTTACATGAGAAAATAATTTTTTTTTTGCAAGAAAATTACGTTGAACCCCCAAACAATATATATATTTTTAAAGCAAAGGCCCTACAGATTAAAATGGTGGGTGTTTCATTTTTTTTTTTCACTCAGTATTTGCGCAGCGATTTTTCAAACGCATTTTTTTGGGAAAAAACACATTTTTTTAAATTTTAATGCACTAAAACACACTATCTTGCCCAAATATTTGATGAAATAAAAAATTAGATCTTAGGCCGAGTACATGGATACCAAACACGACATGCTTTAAAATTGCGCAGAAACGTGCAGCGGTGACAAACTACATACATTTTTAAAAGCATTTAAACGCCTTTACAGGTTACCACTTTAGATTTACGGAGGAGGTCTACTGCTAAAATTACTGCCCTCGATCTGACCTTCGCAGTGATACCTCACATGCATGGTGCAATTGCTGTTTACATATGACGCCAGACCGACGCTTGCGTTCGCCTTTACGCGAGAGCAGGGGAGAACAGGGGTGCTTTTTTTTTTTTTTTTATTATTATTGATTTTGCTTTTTTATTTTATTTTTCAACTGTTCCTTTCATTTATATATATTTTTTATCATTTTTATTGCTATCTCAGGGAATGTAAATATCCCCTATGATAGCAATAGGTAGTGACAGGTACTCTTGCCCTCAAAGCATCTGACCACACCAAGATCGGTGTGATAAAATACTTTCCCAATTTCCCAATGGCGCTGTTTATATCCGGCGAAATATAAGTCATGAAATGCTCGTAGCTTCCGGTTTCTTAGGCCATAGAGATGATTGGAGCCATTCTGATCTCTGATCAGCTCTATGGTAAGCTGGCGGAACCACCGGCTGCATTCTCAGGTTCCCTGTTGGGACAGGAGAGCCAGAGAAAACCATGGAAGACGGTGGGAGGGGGGGGCATTCCCTCCCACTGCTTGTAAAAGCAGTCTAGAGACTAATTAGCCACTAGGATTGCTTTTACATGAAAGCCGACCACTGGCTGAAAAGAATGATACCAAGATAATGCCTAATCCTGCTGGCATCATTCTGGTATAACCACTCAAAGTCCAGCAACATACCAGTACGTTGCTGGCCCTTGTTTGGCATATATTGTAATCTTTTTTTTCATGCAGCCTGTGGGCTGAACGAAAAAAAAAGATTGATCGGTGGGTATGCCCACCATTAGAATACCTCCCTTCATCCACCCACTTCTAATGATGGGCATACATGCACCATTTTGTTTTTAACTGTGGTGGTGAAATCACCTCCAACAGCGCTGGAGTCACGGATTTATGTATCGTGGGAGCAAACGCTGTTGCTGTCAAGATAAATAAATCCGCGCTGCAGCTGAATGGCGTACCTGCTAAGCAAATTATGGTTAACAATAAAACAAAGTAACATTACAGTATAACAGTAAAGCCCCATACACACGGTCGGACTTTTTCATCAATTTGGTCCGATCGGACAAGGTTGTTGAAAAATCAGACCGTGTGTATGCACCATCGGACAGTGTTCGTCGGTTTGTCCGTTGGACAAAGTCTTATCTCCTGCTGGAAAGATTTGCCGTCAACCCGGTCCGATCACACCAAATCCGATCGTGTGTACGGTTGTCCGACCGGACAAAGTGCTACGCATGCTCAGATCACATTACAAGACCAAAGCTATTGGCTACTAGCCTCTACGTAGTCCCGTCGTAGGCAACAAACGTCACCACGTTCAGAATGATCGGATTTTCCGACAACTTTGTCCGACCGTGTGTACGCAAAACCAACATCGGACAAAGTATGACGGACATGGTCCGACGGACCTGGTCCGCGGATTGTCCGACCGTGTGTATGGGGCTTAAGATTTACCATACCTGCAAAGCAAATACCAAAAAAAACATAGTAAAAAATAAAACATTTTTTAACGCAACCTGTGCATAACCAGAAAGTTATGCTGCGTACACACGGTCGGAATTTTCCACGGGCAAGCCTCCGTCGGAATTTCAACCGTATGTAGGCGGCATTAGGAGCAAATCGCTTCTCCGCCCTCTGCTGCCCCTATGCTTCGGCATATATGCTCTTTTTTTTTTAACTGTGGTGGTGAACTCACCTCCTACAGCGTTGGAGTCACGGCTTTATGTATCGTGGGAGCAAACACGGTTGCTGTCAAGGTGCTTGCCACCTCGCCAGCTGGAACTGCACTTATGGGACTCGCCACGTCACCACGTGAAACTGCAGTGCTGGTTTGACTACGTCCAGGGTGTACTAGGCCGCTGGTGCTTGCCTGTTCACCAGAAGGAATAGCGGCTCTAGTACGTCTCTGCCTCCTACGAGCGACCTGCGGTTCCTGCACCTCAACAACAGAAGAAGGAGTTATCTGGGCTGATCCCGCTAACAATGCGTTTTTGGGAACCCTAAACAGCTGTGGACGCTAGTATAGATCTGATCAGATCAGATATTGATCTGTTCAGATTCTATACCACTAAGGGAGGTGTATGCTGCGTGCGTGGGTGTTAGCGGTACTGGCACTAACCCGACGCTGCCTGGGGCGACGCAGACCCTATTTGACTCTAAAACCTTACTTATATCACCCGCCGGGCGATCAGGGGGTTAAACCTTTATTAGGTAATAAACGGCGGGTGCCCTGAAACTATAAAAAATAAACTAACTGACCAGCGTCACCCGTAACAGTTATATGGTGATCACTGGTGAAAGGGTTAACTAGGGGGCAATCAGGGGGTTAAAACCTTTAGTAGGTAGTATATGGGGGGTCCCTGACCCTATAAAACGCTGCGGCAAACCTAAATACCTACCTCCCTAACTAGCGTCAACTGTGACACTAATACAGCGATCAAAAAAAAACGATCGCTTAGTGACACTGGTGACGGGGGGTGATCACGGGGTTAAACCTTTATTAGGGGGGGTTCCTAGACCTAAAGGGGGCTAAATCTAACTGCCCTAACAGTTATTAGGGTCACAATGCACCAATGCAGTTAACAGTAAAAAAAAAAAAAAAAAAACTGCTTTGGTGTCACTGTGACAGGGGGTGCAGGGGGGCAATCGGGGGGGGGGGGGGGGGGGGCTGGGGTGTGAAAAGTGTGCCTAAAGTGTTCTACTGTTAGTGTAGTGTAGTGTAGTGTAGGTGTTGTGCAACTCACGTGTCTTCTCTCCACGGCGTCGGTTCGAAAAGACCGCCACGAGGAGAGATGACCTCACTTCCTCTAGCTCTGTACACAATACAGAGCCAGGGGAAGCATTCCATTGGCTGGGAGCGATCGCGAGGGGGGGGGGGCACGAATGAGTGCCCCCCCTCATCTCCGATCCCTCCCCCAATGTCCCGGACAATTTACAGACACGGGGGCGGGCCCGATCGGCCCCCCACCCGCGTCTGTTAGGGATGACATCACTTCCTCTAGCCCTGTTTACATGACGGGGCTAGAGGAAGTGTTTCATTGGCTGGGAGCGATCGCGAGGGGGGGGCCACGAATGAGTGGCCTCCCCCTCATCTCCGATCGCTCCCCCAACAATGCCGACCGCCGCAGGCACCGGGGGGGGGGGCCTGATGAGGCCCCCCACCCGCAGGCAGGTAGGGACTTATATATACGCCCTCCTGCCTGTACGTGCCATTCTGTCGACGTATATCGCCGTGCGGCGGTCGGCAAGTGGTTAAGAAAGGATGTAAACCTTTTATCCCATGCTATTTCTTATTGCCCCTTTTAGTCTCTCTATGTTCTTAACTAACTGTGAATTTTTATCATTGGTATTTATATAATACCGACAATTTACTCAGCACTGTACATATATTATACTTCTTGAAAGACTGGTCTACAACCGATTAATCGACCATCTGACCATGAATAAACTTCTTGATCTCCTTCAGTCCTCAACACCCTCGCCCTCATCACTCACAGAAACTGCTCTCCTTAAACTCTCAAATGACCTACTAATGGCTAAAACCAGTGGACACTATTCTGTACTACTTCTCCTGGATCTCTCTGCTGCCTTTGACACAGTGGACCACCCCATCCTCCTTAACAAACTCCACTCCTTTGGTCTCCATGACTGTACTCTTCGCTGGTTCTCATCCTACCTATCCCACCGCTCCTTCAGTGTCACTTACAACTCTACTTCCACCTCTCTTCTTCCTTTCTCCGTGGGGTCCCCTAAGGTTCTGTTCTTGGACCTCTCCTTTTCTCAATCTACACTACCTCCCTGGGTCAGTTGATTGCCTCCCATGGCTTTAAATATCATCTCTACGCTGATGACACCCAAATCTATATCTCCACCCCCCAGCTCACTCCATCTGTCTCCTCACGCATTACCAACTTACTAGCAGACATACCAGCCTGGATGTCACATCACTTCCTCAAACTCAACCAAATCCAAAACCGAGCTCATGATATTTCCCCCCTCAGGTGCCGCTTCCCCTGATTTCTCTGTCAATATCAACGGCTCAACTATCAATCTGTCCCCCCACGCCAAGGTGTAATCCTGGATTCTGAACTAACCTTTCGGCCCCACATCCTATCGCTATCCAAAATTTGCCGCCTCAACCTCCGTAACATCTACAAGATATGCCCCTTCCTAGCCAATGTCCCCACAAAGCTTCTAATCCACTCCCTGGTCATCTCCCGCCTCAACTACTGCAACTCCCTCCTCATTGGCTTACCTCTAAATAGTCCATTATGAACGCTGCTGCCAGGCTCATCCACCTCACAAACCGCTCAGCATCTGCTATACCCCTCTGCAAATCCCTCCATTGGCTGCCACTCAGTCACCAAATTAAATTCAAGATACTAACTATAACTTACAAAGCCATCCACAAACTGGCCCCCAACCACATTGTAAGCTCTAAGGAGCAGGACCCTCTGATTTCTACTTTATTAAAGTGTATTGTATTTATACTGTCTACCCTCAAGTTGTAAAGCGCTACGAAAAACTGTTGGCGCTATATAAATCCTGTATAATAATAATAATAATATTATACATTCACATTAGTCTCTGCTCTCAAGGAGCTTAAAGTCTAAGGTCCCTAACTTACACTATTACACATACTAAGGAAAATTTAGACAGGAGACAATTAACCTATCAGCATGTCTCTCATACTTTGTTTTCTTTTTTCTAGACAAATCTGGTCCTTCTGCTCCAATTATTTCAAACAAACACTTTTTGGAGTCTACAGATGTGATCACTGGCCAAGACCCATCCAATGCATTTCGCTACCAACAAGCATCATTAGGGGAAAAGAGCAAGCTTATCCTGTGTGGCGTTCTTTTAAACCTTGATGTCTTCTGGTTGTGACTTTGGTGGTTAATACTAACCGGATTTCCAAAGGATTCATCCACATTGAGCACATTTTGATCTCTCTTTAATTAGGAGATCAATGTTATTTGGTAAGATGGTGTATAATATCTAGCAAGAGGCTGTGTAATCTTTGGTGAGGGAGTCACAGACCAAGCACTTATCTGTTGATCATCATATGAATTGGTTATTTGGACATTATCCCTTTTTAATTTTATTTATCAGCATGAATTATCGGTCACTTGAGCACTTTTATTTATTTGTATATGATTAACCTTCTTGAGATATTTGGTGTGTATATTTGTTGCATATGCATTTTTGGATGGATTTTTTTTGTTTTTTTTGTATTAAAAAATTGATGTACAAATTACTATGTGGTTATTTTAGCACTGCCACTTTATAGCACATTAACTGTGGAGGAGCGCCTATGTGTTTTAGAGATTTGTTTTTTGTTATGTATTCAGACAATAAGAGTGCTGCTTCCCACAAAAATGTACACCAAGTGCACACATATTTTCTCTCCAGCTCCTCTCAGTGTAAAATCAGTCCCCTGTACTCTGCGGCCCCCCAGTGCTCTCCAGCCCTCCGTGCTCTCCAGCCCCCCAGTGCTCATCCCCACATGCTCACCAGCCCCCCCAGTGCTCTCCAGCCCCACAGTGCTCTCCAGCCTTCCGGGTTCTCCAGCCTCCCCCCCAGTGCTCATCTCCCCCTCCCAGTGCTCTCAGGCCCCCCTGTGCTTATCAGCCCCCCTTTACTCTCCGGCCCCCTAGGGCTCTCAGGCCCCCCAGTCCTCTTTAGCCCCCTATGCATTCCAACCCCTTTGTGCTCTCTGCCCCCCCGTACTCTCCACCCCCTGTGCTGTTCGCCTCCCGTGTTCTCTGCCCCTGCTTGTGCTTTCCTGCCCCCCGTGGTCCCTGCCCCCTCAGTGCTCTTCGACCCCCCAGTGCTCTCTAGGCCCTCTTTACTCTCCCCCCTTGCTCTTGACCTCCTTTATTCTCTGCCCCTGCTTGTGCTCTCCAGCCCCCCGTGATCCCCATCCCCCTCAGTGCTCTCCGAGCCCCCTGTGCTCTCCGGCTCCCCCTAGTGCTCGGCATCCCTGTGCGCTTCACCCCTTGTACTCTATGGCCCCCCTTGTGCTCTTCACTCTCCCCTGTGATCTCCACCCCCCCATGCTCTTTGTGCCTCCCAGTAAATATGCCATGGGCTGCTCAGTCTAAAATGCCGGGCCTGGTAATGAGTATGGATTTTATATATAACCAGTGAGAACCCTAGGGGCAGGAAAAGGAAAGAGTTGATTGGTTCAGGTGGAATTTCAGCATTGTGAAGAAGATAAGTATTCATACCCCTTTAAATTTTTCACATTTTGTCATGTTACAACTAAAAACATATTTTATGGGGATTTTATGTGATAGACCAGCACAAAGTGGCACATAATTATGAAATAGAAGGTAAATTATAAATGTTTTTGAACATGTTTTACCAAAAAATTTGTATGGTGTGCATTTGTATTCAGCCCCCCTGAGTCAATAATTTGTAGAACCACCTTTTGCTGCAATTACAGCTGCACGTCTTTTTGAGTTTGTCTCTATCAGCTTTGCAAATCTAGAGAGTGAAATTTTCGCCCATTCTTCTTTGCAAAATAGCTCAAGCTCTGTCAGATTAGACAGAGAGCGTCTTACCTGTCCAGTGGGCTGCCAATAGTATAAGTAAGGAGGGGCTGGCCAAAGTAACACACATTATTTATGCATTTAGCTCTCAATGAAGTGGAGCCGGTTACCTGTCCAAAACGCCCCCCCCCCCCCTCTAAAATTTTGAAATGGGCCATCAGAGGGGGTGAGGAATATGATAAGTGGACCTTATATTTTTGTCTTTAAATACTCCTTAAAATAAATGTTTTATACTTATGTTGGCCAAGAATGTTTGTGTCTAATCTGCTTGCAATGTTATGTGCAAAAGTACTATTTTTTTTTCTTGTTTCACTCCACAGTTTCCTTCAATGCCACAGGAATGGCAGACTGTGGATTCCCAATTTGCCCAGCTGTGGGACTTTCCCAACTGCGGAGGGGCATCCACATCGTGCCACCCCCCAACTCGGGGTCATACTATTATAATTACAAGGGGTTTAATAGAATTGTGATGTTGGCGGTGGTGTCGGCGACATATGAGTTTCTCTATGTGGACGTGGGGAAGAATGGCTGGATGCCGGATGGTGGAGTCATCGCCCAGACTGAGTTCTATGGATGGTTTCAGAGAGGTGGCTTGGGCTTGCCACCTGCAGAAGACAACATAGCTGGTCTTCCGTTCATCTTTGTCGCTGATGCAGCATTTGGGCTAGGTGATCACCTGATGTCGCCGTTCCCGATGAGGACCCTTACCCCGGATCAGAGATTTTTTATCTACCGGCTGGCCAGAGCCAGAAGAGTGGTGGAGAATGCTTTTGGGATAATAGCCAGCTGGTTCCGCCTGTTCCTGACGCCAATCAACATGGCGAAATATAAACTAAACCATATAATACTTGCATGCTGCATTCTACACAACTTTCTCAGGAGAAATGCTACAAACTATGTGGCCTCAGTTGGGCCTGAGGCTGGATTTCCAGAACAAACAACAACTCTGACGGTGCTTGAAGCTGACCATCCTGGCTTGCTCCCCCAAAGTGCCCGTGAGGTCCATCAAAAATATATGGAATACTTTGCGGGTAGGGGGGCCATTGCATTGTCACTTGCCACGTCACTTGCCACGTCCCATGTTGCAGATTGTCACTTGCCACAACCCCACATTTTTAAAATAAAATTTTCGGTTAAAATTAAAGAATATTTCATTTGATTTACTGCTTGTGTTTCTTTTAGCTGTCTCCTAGGTTCTCCAATGGGCTTTTCTTTTTGGCCATTTTCTTCAATAGCGCAAACGTAATTTAGTTGATACATAGGTGACAATCTCTTCTTCAGCTATTATGTTGTGGGTCTGCTACACACACACAATGTTTTTGTTGTTAATGTATGTAATGTGATAATGATAAAAAACACATCCTTTTCAGCACCATGAAGTAATTGTTTTGAGTCCCCAAACTGGCCTGATTGGGGCAAGTTTTAGAGCACTGTGGGAGTTATTTACTAAAGAAATATCCACTTTGCACTACAAGTGCACTGCAAGTACACTTGAAAGTGCACTGAAATAGCACTGAAAGTGCACTTGTAGTGCAAAGTGGATTTGCCTTTACTAAATAACCCCCATTGTCACAAATTACTCCAAAAACTGGTATTGAGTATTGAAAGAAGAAGCCAAACTTTGTTGAGTAGAAAACATTTTACTCAAAGCACATTCACATGTGCATTAGAAAAGGGTTTTTGAACAAACCAACATATTTGTTGTATAACATTTTTAGGTTTGACAGGAAAAATAGCTTTTTTAGGTTAAACAGGCATGTTTAAAACCATAAACATACACAACTCACGAACTTACAAAGTTCAACCTTGATAAAGTGAAGGCAATATCAGACATTGGTATGTCCAAACTGTGCTGATATTGCCTTCATCAGATGAGGTGATGTCACCCCTGTAAAAGCCAAATTTTGAAGATGCACACAAATTGGGAGTCAAAATGTGGATTTCCCTCCTGATCCCATGCCTAATTTCAACATGTGCTAGCTTCCATCATGGTAGGATCAGTGGACGTGTTTCGGGGGATGCAACCCCTTCGTCTCATCTACTTTAGTTGTGAGGAAGGGGTTGCACCCCCAAAAGGTGTACCTTGATATCCTGTGATGGCAGATAGCACATGTTGACACACTGTTTGCATCTTCAAAATTTGTCTTTCTAATAAATAATTAAAATGTGTGAAAATAATACAAATACAAACAAACTAGAAGAATTTTGGGGTGTTCTAGATTCTGCATCAACATCAATGATGTTTTTGAGTCTTTTTTCCACATCATTGATGTCTTCCTTGATCTTCTGTAAATCACGATTGCACACCATGATCTCACCGATAAGGACGTTTGCACTTGCACTTGTGAAATTAGATTCTTCTTCCACAACATCCACATCACCTAAATTAAAAAAAAACACCATTTATTATAAATATGCAGGCATACACCTATTACCTGAAGCTGTGGTCTCAGACACACTATTTCACCCACTTCATAAACGTCTCCTTCCTCCACATCCTCAGGTTGTGGTGTTGTGAGTTCCTCTTCTTTCGGAGGTTGGGGGTCCCTGGTGACCTCAGAAGTCCTGAGTCTTTTCTCCCCTATGTGAATTAAAAAATAGGTATACTTAGCACACAGATATTTGAGGCCAGAAATAGGAATATGAAACATTGCTTGAATTGTCATCCAATTGCTGAACGTTCAGGCCCTCAGAACCAAGTGCTCTGCCTGAATTTCTAGGATAATGGGCAAGGTCATTTCTGATCTGGGCCACTTCTGTGGTAACTGAAGGAAGGATTTTCCCCCTTTGCAGATTTTTGAATATTAACCATAAACTGAGGCTCCGGCATACCCAGCCTACAGTACCTGGCATTTCCAGGTGGTGCATCCAGGTGCTGACCAGGCCCGACCCTGCTTAGCCTCCAAGATCAGATGAGATTGGGCGCTTTCAGGGTGATGTTGCCGTAGGCTTTGGAGTCAGACACATTGGGAATCCAGAGCTTGAACCCTTTGTTCCAAGCCGATAGAATAATATTTTGCAGCAGTCTCAAATTAAACTGAGCATAAGGAACGGCCTTGAATGAAGCTACCATCTCCCCCTACAACCCCATGCAAAGTTGAATAGAAGAATTCATCTTGCTTCGACCACCTAAATCAGTTCCTTTATGGCGCTGATCTTTGCCTGGGGCAAGAATACCCTTTTCTGGGTGTACCTATGATCAGACCCAAGTATCTTAGCCCTTTTCATGGTTTTAAAGAAGATTTCTCCTAGGCTGAGAATCTGACCTAGATATTCCAGGTAGTTGAATGTGGTGACAATACTTTGGTCTAAGCGGGCTACCAACTGGACTATCAAGAACAGATTGCCCAGGTAAACCATAATCGTTATACCTTGGGCACTTAATCTGGCTAGAAGAGGGGCCAGAACCTTTGTAAACACTCAAGGTGCAGTAGCTAGACCGGAAAACAGAGCTATACACTGAAAATGAAGATTTTCCAACTTGAATAGTAGATATTACTAGTGAGCGAGTAAATAGGCATATGGAGGTATGCATCTTTGATGTCGATTGATGCCAGAAGTTCTCCTCCTTGTAGGATGGAGATAACTGATTGGATTGACTCCATGTGAAAAAAGAGTGGTTATATTCAGGAATTGAATTTAGATTTTTGAGATCCAGAATGTCCATTTGGATTTAACCAAACCCCAACCTCTGCTCTTACATGGTGGCCACCATGATCACTTTTTGCCAAAAGATGGTCCAATGCTTGAGAGAAAGACTTCTTTTTCTTTGGATCCTTAGGAACCTTTGACCTGAGAAAACGAGGAAATAGGAACTCTTGGAACTCCAGTTTGTACCCTGGAGTTATTGAGGAATTCCCCCATTCATCTTGACACTCTTCCTGCCAGATCCTTGAGAACTGCAGAAGAATTTCCCTTATTGAGCGAGCGGGGGCACCTCCTCATAAGGAGGCTTTAGTATCTTATAGGTTTCCTCCCCCAAGACCTCTTTTGTCCCTGGGGTTAACCCTAAGGATAACCTTTTGAACCTGATGGCGGAAGTCGCCGTGACTGCCTGAAAGGCTGATGCCCCTGGCGCAGAAGAAGGAGCTTTAAAAACTAAAATACATTTACTCCTTTTCTTAAATGGCAAAAGGGGTACTTCTTCCACTAGAATTTCTTTGGATGTATTATCCAAAACATCCCCAAATAGCTGTTTCACCACAAAAGGAAGACTAGCCATTAGCTTCTGCATGGTGCTTTGCAAAGGGCGCAAGGCCTGAAGGATAGAATCTCTAATAGCAACTATTGCAAACATGAAGCTGCCAGATCCTGGACATGCTGAGCAGGATAACCTTGAACACCTGTTTAAACTGGTCTCTCAACGATTAAACAATTACTGTCAGTGCAGGCTGAGGCACTCAATCTGCCAGAGAAAAAAGTATATATTTTTTTTAATAATAGGAATACCCGTTGGATCCCTAAGCATTTGAGCATTGTCTGCCGGACAAGTCAAACTCTTATTCACAGAGGATATAGCAGCGTTAATTGCTGGTATAAACTATTTAGTGAATTTCCTCCACCATAGGATACAGTGTGAAAACTTTTTAGGAGGGAAAATAATGCTTATCTGGGTGATCCTCTCAGATACAAAAAAGCTTTTTCAACAATGTATGGACAGGAAAAGGCATGCACAGCTTGAGGAGGCTTTAGCAAATCCAAACACTCAGTTAAGGGTACATAAATGTGGGGGCGGGCCATTCAGCAAGAAATTGCACCATCAATCTTAAGATTGAAACAGCTGATTCTCCCGCATTTGACACCTCAAAGGAGGAGTCATCAGCCTCACCACGGTCCCCTGAGGGAATTCGTCTTCTCCCACCTCTAGTTTCTCAGTTTGAGGGTCCTGGGCAATGGAAGAGAACCTGTCGCATTTTGACCCACACTGGGATGCGATTAAAGTCGCTAAACTTTTTTTTTAAAACTTATTATGGCTGAGGAAAAAATATCTTTTTAGTAAAATAAACAGGGGCTGCAGTGTTGAAAACAGTTGCAAACATTTCATAGCATGATGCTCACTGTGACCAGCCATCTCCTCTCAGGGGAGAATGCCATTTGTAGAAATGAGTAGGCTTTTCAGAGCTTGAGGGAGACCCTTTTTTGGCGGTGTTTCAATCCCCCCTTCTGACCTTAGCCCGATGCACAAAGCAGAGGTACTATCAGAAGAAATTGCATCCACTACTTGAGCAATAGTCCAGCCACTGCCGCTGCTATTAATGCTCAGACTGATGCAAATATTAAATGTGTCAAATAGGAAATGCCTGTGTGACAAAAACCTCTTTCATGCTCCTCTTTGCTCTTATGTCTCTCCGACGATTTTGCAGTCAGCACAAATGGAGTTTTTTTTGTTTTAAAAACACACTACCGCTTTGGAGGACACCAACGCCACGCTAAGCCCCACCCCCACCTCGCATCGCACCCCCCTCATTTCTCTTTACAAAAAAATAGTTTTCCCGCGCAAGCACGGGCCTCCGATCCGACGGGATCGGCTTGTGAGTGAGGGAGGGATGGCGTGGAGGAGACCAGGAAGCCGCCGCTGAGTAGGCGCGGTGAAAGAAAATGGCATTGCCGATCATTTTAAGTTCTCCCTTATACTCAGCCTCATGAAGAGGGGAAGAGTTAAGCCCAGGTGGGGGTGTCTGGAGGAAGCAAAACCCCCCAAACTTACCGGAGGTCTGCCTGAAAGCCGGAGGAAAAAGAGTATGCTGCTTCTGTGACACAGCGTGATCTCTGAGCAAAGCATGTGAAGGTACATGCTCCATACAGCCCCCAGTGGTGACACTTAGGCATGACAACATTTTCCAGGGAAAGCGAGATTTGAGGAGCTGGACTTGCCGAGCTCCTGATCTGATTGCCGACCCTCCGAAGGGGTGAGCAAGCAGTAGTGAGTCTGTTCCCAACAGCATTATGATAGTCAGGAGGGCCTAAGGTGCCCATTCAGAGGTGTGACCTCTTAATCTTGCAAGGGTTGGACTGATTAACTGGGCTAACAGTCAGCAGAGCTGTTCAGACAGTGCCCCTTAGAGCCCGGGGAGCATCTATGTCTGAGCTTGAGGCAGGGAGAATTAGCGAAAGGGGGAAAGGTGGAAGAAGAGGCAGGAGAGTGAGAAGGAGAAATGGAGGAAGGGTAGGAGAGGATGGGAGATGTGGGGACCCTCGCGGAGAACAGAGAAAGAAGATCAATTACAGGGGTTAGAAGAATCCGCTAAGGAGCTTGCTTATTGGGGGAGTAGTGAAATGTCTACGTACTTAGCCCAGAGTTCCCAAATAAGACGGAAATAATCAGAAGTGTCTAGGATAGTATTAGAAATGTTTTCCTGTGCCATTATCCAGGATATCTTCAACTTAGTTTGGCGGAAGGATACTGAATGTTACTTTCAAGTGTGGGCTAGGGTGATCTTGGCCCCCAAGAGGATGAAGTGGATGAGAGAGCTGGTCAATTTAGGAACCTTTGGAATTTTGCTGTTAAGGAGGGCTATAGTAGGGTCTTGTTGCACCGTAAAGCCAGTGGTTTTATGGATAAGGTTGAAAATTCTGTTCCAGAACCCTCTTATTTTGGGGCATTCCCAAAGGGTGTATAGGAGGGAGCCTATGAGGCCACATCCCCTGAAGCATAAAGGAGAGGACTGCGGGTAGAATTTGGTGAGACGGGTGGTTACTATTTACCAACGTGAGATGACCTTGAGGTCTGTTTCCACAAGGGAGGTGTTCAAGATACCTTTGTACGATCGGGCAAAGTTTGTGTGCCAGGTGTCTGGGTCCCATTCAAATTGTAGGTCATGCTCCCACTTTTGCATATAGGCCGCTTTCCCCTGTGGATCAGCTAATGCTGAGTAGATTCCTTCCCTGATGCCAATGTCTGAGAAGCACCAAAGTTTGTATTCAGTGACAGAGAGTGGGTTGGCTGGACTTTTCCAGATTTCTCGCAGAAAATGTAACAGTTGGTAGTAGCAAAAGGTTTCGGAGGAAGGCATGTCTAATTTGGAGATGCAATATTTGAGCGAGATGGGACCATTATTGTTGAAGTATTGCCCTATTCTGTAGAGGCCCTTATCGAGCCACCATCCAAAAGCCTTTATGTTTAGACCCGGGGGAATTGGGGGTTGTGGAAAATGTGTGCGAGAGGGTGTCAAGGGGAAACTAGAGAACCATTTTTAATGTAGGGTGTCACAGAGGGATATTGAATGAGAGTGTGGGTGATAAGATCGGGGGACGGCCTTTGTGTGGTTTCCAGACTAGATAGTCCAGAGTGTGGTTGGGGGTCGTCTGTCTCTCTATGTCTACCCAGTCCAGTTTTGGCCCCTTAGAATAGATTGCTAAGAACTGGCAGAGTTGGGCAGCCTGATAATACCACCATATGTTAGGGAGGCCAAGGCCTCCTTTTTTCCTTGCTCTGAATAAAACCTTCTTAGAGAGGCGATGTCCCTTGCCCCCCCCGGATGAAGCAAATGATGGAAGATTGTAGTTTGTCCAGAGCACACTTTTTGATGGGAATAGGGAGGGACCGGAATAGGTACAGAAGTTTGGGTAATAGTGTCATCTTGACCGAGTTGACTCTGCCCAGCCAGGACATTTTGTACAGAGACCATTGTATAAGTTCATCTGATAGTTTATTGAACATAGGGGGAAAGTTGTGATGGTACAGGAGATCTATTTTATGGGTGAGGGACACACCTAAGGCAACATTTACTTTAAAGGAGACATTTAAAGAAAATTTAAAGATTCCTTAGAAAACTCCACTTACCTTTCCCGCCACAGGATTTTCTGTAGTAAAACCAACAGACCCAATCTTCACCCTTCACGGTGGGTTCCGCTAACAAATCTTCAGGAACCAGGGACCCTTGGGGAACCCACAATCCTGGACCTGTAATAGCACCCTGCCAGTAAAACTTTATGGCCTTAATACCAAAATTACTAGATCCCGTGGGTCCAGCTCTCTAAAAAGAGAAGCGTTTACAAGCAAAACCTTGTTTCTTCGGATACAAGGCCCAGGCACCATTCAATTTGGCAATTTGGCCTAAAAGACACTTTGAATTGATCCGGCTGCATAGCTAGCCCCAGCAAGGATTGCTCCAGTGGAGCCCAGCACAGAACATCTTCACTCGTGACCAACACTTTAGACACTGGTGAAAAAAACTGAGATGCTCTCGGTATGGGAGGGGTTTTATAGGGAGGAAACTTCCTGTTTAGGGTGTGCCAGTGTCAAGCACCTGAAGGTGGACTTGTTCTGATTATAAGGTATATATTTACTGATCGTACTGTTGCTTTAAATTGTCATCCATTACTAACAGGAACTGTAGTATATTCCTCCCACTTCCTGCCCAGCAGTCATATTAGATAATCTTTCTACAGTGAAGGAAGCATGCTAAAGACCTCCACTATTTTTTAATACAGGCCTTAGAAGCATAAGTCTGTAAGTAAGCAGGCATTAGTTTTCAATTAGTTAGTATATGTTCTACTAATGCAACTACATTTTATATGTGTGTTGGTGGGATGTTTCTGTCAGGAAGTTCACTCAGCGTGGCCAAATTTTTTCTAGCTAGTGCCTTAACAGTATTGTAGCATGCCTGTTACTATTTGCATTTGTGATGTAATGTTAAATGCTAATGCATATTTTTATAATTTGTGTTTTGCAGTTTTACAAAAAAACTTATTCTCAGTAAAGATTACATCTATTAGCCCTTTTCCTGAGTCTTTTTTTTTTTTTTTCAAAAAGTGTTTATTGAGAAGTATAACATATAAACATTGAATGTAACATTGAGTAAATAAAGGTAGACAAGGTATTGTAATGTAGTATAGTCTAGGGGTTGTAGACATATGTAACAGTCTAGGATGAGTAAGCATATGTCCTGAGTCTTTATTGGGAAGCTGTTAGCTGTCTGCCAAGCCTTGTACTTTGAACACATTGTAAAAGAACAGTAAAAAGACTTTTAACACAGTGGGCCTAGTTTAAAGAAGAGTGGATTCATTCTGCTCATCATCAGCTAACCTATACAGCCACAGACACTACAGAGAAGTAATCTGTTTCATCATGCAGCACACAGACAAGGATACTGCACCAGTCATCCCTCAGCATACACAAGCAGAGGAAAGCATACACAATATGCCAACCAACAGGTCACGCTGCACAATCTCCAGAGTCTCTAGTCAGTCGGATCAGACATCAGCTAGTGCTGAATCTGCCAGGTCCAAGCGCACTAGCTCTAGACATTCAAGCTGCTCTAACCTGTTGTCCACCAGTGCTGCAGCTGACAAGGCCCATGCAAAAGCAGAAGCTGAGTGTGCACTGGCTTCCTATACAATACGTGAAGCTGAAATGATAAGAGAACAGGGCTGCATAGATGAAGAACACCATGTGATAAAAGCAAAAAGTAAAGCTGAAGCACTTAGAAGAAAAGCAGAGGTGAAAGAATCTTTACATATTATCAAGCATGAAAAAACTGCTTCAGCAGCCTTAGCTGAAGCTGAGGTGCTCATCACCAGTGAGTATGTACAATTGCACGCAACCATGTGCACAGATCAACAGTCTAATGATGCATTGGAATCGTCAAAGGTCCCGCTAGCAGCAGACAACTTTGATATCGCTCAATGCTACAAGACTGAACCAGAACTTTACTATAACAAGCCAAGTAGTTACATACTCAGAGACCAATCTGTTGGTCCTTCAGGAAATCGAATGAATGGTGACATAATCCCTTCTCGGGAAAATATAAATCCGGCCTATAGCAGAAAGACTTGCAGTAAACGAGAACAACCACACGACTATAGTGGATTTAACCAAGCACCCCAACCGTCTTACCAGCCACAGACATGCCCTGTGTTTGTTCCCAGAAAATGCCCACCTGAAGCAGCAGGAGCCACAGATGTAACAAAATACTTGATACGCCGTGAAATGGTGAGCTCTGGTCTCCTGAAGTTTGATGACCGTCCAAAAAACTATTGGGCCTGGAAGTCATCTTTTCTAAGCAGCACCCAAGACTTAAATCTGAAAGACGGAGAAAAGCTTGACCTACTCTCCAAATGGCTCGGACCAGAGTCCACTGAACAAGGCAAAAGAATCAGGTCAGTACATGTTCATGATGCAACAGCAGGGCTTATAATGTTATGGAAGAGATTGGAAGACTGCTATGGGTCACCTGAAGTAATTGAAGATGCACTTCTGAAGAAAATTGAAAATTATCCAAAAATAACAAACAAAGACAATCAGAAGCTGAGAGAGCTTGGTGACATACTTTTAGAGCTGGAAGCGGCAAAGGCTGGTGGATACCTGCCAGGCCTCTCATATTTGGATACAGCACGGGGAGTCAAACCTGTAATCGAGAAGCTTCCTTACAGCTTACAAGAAAGATAGATCACGCAAGCTTCAAAATACAAGGAAGATCATCAGGTGGCATTTCCACCTTTCTCCTTCCTCGCCAAATTCATTGTGAATCAAGCTTAAATACTCAATGACCCAAGCTTCGCCTTTTTTAACATGGGAGGCTCCAGTTCTGTAAAGACAGAGAAACAACCTTCAGTGCACAATTAAGAACGCAGAGCAACAGTGCCTGTACGGAACACAGAAGTACCGACTGAGTTTAAGGCCAACCAGGATAAAAGCTCAGGAGTGCAAATTGAGGACCCAGATAAGCAGTGTCCACTACATAACAAGCCTCATCCACTGAGAAAATGTTGCAGTTTCAGAAGCAAGACAATAGAGGAGCGCAAATCTTATCTTAAGGACAAGCACATTTGTTTCAGATGCTGTGGTTCAACTCAACATCTTGCTAAAGACTGTGTGAAAACAATTTGATGCAAAGAATGCAATAATGACAACCATCTGTCTTATTCACACCCAGGACCAGCACCATGGAAAACAGAGAATCTGGTAACCCAAGAATATCATGGTGGGGAGAAAAAAGAGAGTGCATTACCAGCAATAACCTCAAAGTGCACTGAAATCTGCACAAACACATTTAGCTCTAGATCATGCTCCAAGATATGTTTAGTCAAAGTGTATCCTGCTGGCCTCAGAGAGTGGGCAATCAGAATGTATGCGGTCCTAGATGAACAAAGTAACAGATCTTTGGCAAGAACAGAGTTCTTTGACCTCTTCAGTGACAGAGGAAGTCCAACTCTGTATACTTTGAAGACATGTTCAGGAGTTGTGGAGACATCAGGGAGGAGAGCAAACAACTACATCATTGAATCATTAGATAAAAAAATCCCCCACTTGAAAGTGTCCCATAAGCAAGTACTAGGGATCCCATATACAGGAGATTTCCTTAAGTGATGACAGTAAATGGCAGACACATTCAGTGAGCTGAAGGTTCTCGGACTGGCCAGATGGAGCAGGGCTGACAGGTGTGTGCCAAGGTGAGCATTATAATGGGTTAATGTTTGGACTGTGTCCAATAATTTTGCATTACCTGGATAATTGGGTATGTTAACCACGCCCCCCGAGTCGCCGGCGCGCGAAGCTGCCCCTTCTCTCCCTCCGTGCAGCAAGTGCAAGAATGCGGGGAAGCCATAGGACACAGAGTGTCCCTGCTTCTCCACTCTACGGAAGGCCGCCTGTGCCACAATAGTGCACATGACGGCCCCCCTGTGCCGAGTGAGGATAATCCACAGGGTCGGCCTGCAAAGCCCGGCCCGGAGGGCCCAGGACCAGAGCCCCACGAAGCATAGCAGGGGACAGCCAGGCAAAACAAAGACACAAAAGAACAAAAAGCAAAAACAAGGAGTTGTAAAAGACACCTAGTGTGTCTCATTAGAAACTAAATAAAATACCTAAGTAAAACGTCAATGCATATATACATAGCAGCATTGTCCTAGATTTGAGAATGTATACATAACAGTATCTCGGGGGGAAAAGAAAAAGGGGAAAATAAACCAAAAAGGAAACAAGAAAAATCTAAGGAAAAAAGAAGAAATTCCAGCAAAACATGTATGTACAATTATCTACATGTATATACATTATGTGTGGGCATGTGGAACATTGGAAATGGTGTGGTGTGCTATTTATAGTCCATGATTTGGATGCTTAAAAGGGCCCTCCAGAAAAGGTCTGAAAGATATACAACCATTTAACCCAGGTGGCTGGGTAGCTTTTAATCTGAAGATCCACCTCTGTTCAGATTGCAATATATGTTATATGTATGTATGTATGTTATATGTATATGTAATATATATTGCAATATATATGTTTTGTTTACATCTCCTCCACGCATGCCCTTGTGCACTTTATCAATGAGTAAGAAAGATAATTTTGGGCAAATGCCCTTGTGCACTTTGGTAACATGTCTCCCCAGTGGTAGGTTAGGGTTGCAAGTCTTCACTGATATAATGTGTTTGTATGCCCTGCAGCAGAATTCCTGGATGGTCTTGCCTACATAAAAACTATTGCACTCGCATATGAGGAGATATACAACCCCGCATGTCTGGCAGTTGGCATAGTGCCTGGGAATAAATGTTTTTTGCCGCTCGGAAAAATTATGTTCCTAGAGGTGTTCAAAAATCTGCAGTAGTTGCAGCCACCACAGGTAAAAGTCCCTTTATTCTTGCATGGGTCCCTTTTGCCACCCCCTTGAATTCACTACAGATCAGCCAGTCTCGAAGAGAACCAGCTTGTCTGTAGGTGAATGCCGGGGCTGCTGGCACAAATGGACCAATCTGTGGGTCCATTGTTAGCATGTGCCAGTATCTGGTTATCACCCGTTTGACAGCCAGATGCTGGTTGGAGAATTTGGTGATGATGGAGATAGGTAGAGGTTTGCTCTTTTTATATGAAGGGTTGTAGAGTATGTCATCACGTGTTTTTGTGCCCACTCTTTTGTAAGCTTTCTTGAGTGCTAATAATTGGGATCTCAGAATGTCTGCATCTTTTTTGAAGACGCTGTCATCAGTGCAATTCCTTCTGGTGTGGAGATATTGGCTGTAGGTATTGAGGAGATGAGGGGTTGGGGATGAAAGCTACTTGCATGAAGGATTGAGTTCCCAGCAGAGGGTTTCCTAAACAAACTGGTTGTTAGTAGCCCATTGGTGTCTTTATAGTTGGTTATATTGAGAAATGTGATTGATTCTTTGTCCCAGGTCATGGTAAATGATAGGTTGAAAGTGTTCATATTGAGATGTTCAAGGAAGGTTGGTAATAACTCCATGGGTCCATTCCACACCAGGAGGATATCATCAATGTAGCGGAACCACATGACGACATTCTCCATGTACTGGGCAAGGGTTGCGGATTGGTGTATCATTTGTTCCCACTCCCCCAGGTACAGATAGGTGTACGATGGGTCACACAAGGTCCCCATCGCAACGCCCTGTACCTGGAGGTAGTGGGATCCATTGAAAGTGAAGTATTTGTGAGACAATATAAACTCAAGGGCAGCCAACAGAAACTCTTGGGCTCAAGATGGCTGTTCTGAAAAATGACATGTCGTATACATGAAAAGCCTTTATCGTGTGGGATCGAGCTATATAGAGCTTCGACATCCACAGCCATGAGTACAGATTCCGGGGGAATGTTTAACCCATCCAGATTTTGAAGTAAATGTGGGGTGTCCCGAATGTGACTTGGAAGTTTGAGAACATGGGGACGTAGGTATCCATCTACAAATTGGCTGAGTTTTTTTGGTTTGCACTATCGTGGCACATGCGGCCTTCCGTAGAGGGGAGAAGCAGGGACACTCCATGTC
Source organism: Lithobates sylvaticus (assembly GCA_028564925.1). Classification (NCBI taxonomy): domain Eukaryota; kingdom Metazoa; phylum Chordata; class Amphibia; order Anura; family Ranidae; genus Lithobates; species Lithobates sylvaticus. The sequence goes on from CM053030.1 coordinate 261,475,909, forward strand.
CTATGGCTTCCCCGCATTCTTGCGCCCCAAGCCGCCGACGCTGGCCTAATACCCCGCCCCGGGGCGTTTCCGGCATCATTACGCTAGGCGTCCCACGTCACTGCATCCGGAAGTGTTGTCACACACACCAGCTGGACACCTACCAGACACTGGGGATTTGCTGATGCCCTCTGTTGGGGAACACCCTTGCAGGGTTTTTGGCTACATTTTGTACATTTTGTATTTATGTCTACAAAATAGGGGATAGATTATGTCATTTTTATTATTTATTACACAAAAATACCAAAAACATACTTTATAATAAATTTTGTATTTATGTCTACAAAATAGGGGATAGATTTATAGTCATTTTTATTATTTATTACATTTTTACTAGTAATGGCGGCGACCTGTGATTTTTAGCTGGTCTGTGAAATTGCAGCAGACAGATCGAACACTTTTGACACTTTTTTGGGACCAGTGACATTTATAAAGTGATAAAGTGGCCAATGTACACCTATGGCAATTTGCAGGTAGAATGACAGGTCCTTGCAATGTGCAGGGCCGACATGGGACAGCATAAGGGGAATGCAGTGTGTGTGTTTTACAGGTGGCCATTGACTTCAGCAAGGGCAGCAACAGCAGCTGATTGGTGGAGTTTCGGCAGGAGCACAAGCTCGCAGAGCAGAGGTGATAAAAGAGGCCGTCCGGCCGTTAGAAGGACACAGTACCTCAGGACCGGGACTCCCGCAGGACCGTCGGACATGCAGCACGCACCTGATGGCAAAGAAAGCCTTTTACGCCGCCTCATTGAGAAGGCGAAGAGCTCCGGCGGAGAGGAGTGGCTCCGTCAATGCCTGGGGGCCGGTCAGGTAGAGGCTCTGCCTGGCCCTTCTTCTGTATCCCTGACTGATAAGATGGAGGAGACCGCCGTGCACATGCGCAGTCCGCACCGTCAGCCGAAGAGAGGGAAGAAGAGACTACAGTCCCCAGCTTCTCCTAAGCTGTGTGAGGAGAGAGCCCGCAGCCTTCCTGCCGCTGTGACACCCCCATGCTGAGATACAGCCTCCCAGCCAGCAGCTGCCAGAAGTGTGCATGACAGGAGTTCGCCTAGTGGTGAGACATGTTCCATATCGGTACCTGATTTAAATGCTTTTCTAATATCATTGTCTAGCATTGTTAATGACCTTAAAGGAGAGCATACTGTTGGCGCTAATGTGAATAGGTGTTAAGGGGCACAGTACACTGGTGCTTTACATGACACTAATAATTTTAAGTTACATGAGGGAGCACATTATTCTGGTGCTGTACATGATAACCACACTAATTCTAATTCAGGAGCACAGCTAGCTGGTGCGTTATTACATCCTGGTTCAATCGGTGGTTTAAAAGAAACTGAGGTGGCACAGTATTCTGGTGCTTTTCCAGATGTTTCTGTTAATTCTGCTATTAACAGGGAGGCGCGGTTACATGGTGCTTTTCCAATTAATGACAATATGTCGCAACAAAATGTGGACGATGTCAGCCCAATTTGGCACAATGTGTCAGAGATACCAGTTAGTGCAAACGTTGCAGAAAGCCGTTTTATATTGCCTACTAAGCCGGTGCATAAACCTGTTCTGTCTCCACACACGGTGGCAGAGTCCTCCTTTAAGTTACCTATGCCATGTGATATTTCACCTTTAGGATTCCATCTCACTGATTCAGTTAAGGAAAAAAATTGGAAGGGCGAATTTATTGACTTGCTGTCATTATTGCTTTCTTCCAAGGAATTTGTTGCTAGAACGAATAAGAAATCAGAGGAGAGAGCTAATGATGATAAGCGAAAGTCGGTTTCAAAGACTTTTCAAAATTGGCTGCAGGCCTTTTGCATATATGCGGCCGTACTGGGTGAACATTTTCCGGAAACATTTTCTGGTTTATTCCAGCATGTGGACATCCTTGCTGAAGCGTTTTGCTATTTTGGCGGCACAGCATGGTTCACTTATGATGAGAATTTCAGTAAAAAATTGGCGGTCCACCCGACATTACAATGGGGTTTCAAGGATGTGGGTCTCTGGCTGAACCTCATGCTGCCACAAAAGCCTCAGTTTGTTGCTCGGCCAGTGACTTCTCAGCATGCCTTTCGCAAGGGCTTCTGTTTTGCGTTCAATGAAGAGCAATGTAAATTCTTTTCCAACTGCAGGTATAGGCACGAGTGCTCTTACTGCAACGGTACTCACTCAGCAAGCAGGTGTTTTCGCAAGTCATCAGCATTATCTGCCACCGCATTGCCCCAGGATGCGATTGGGAAAAGCCATGCCAAAGCCATTGGGTGAGCTTGCCAAAAATGCGTCTGTGGCTAGATCGATACCCAGACTGCACGATGACCCGGTTACTAACTGATGGCTTTGAGGAAGGGTTTTTGGTTCCGGGCTTTTCTGGATCGGGATGTGTGCTGGTTAGAAATTTGCGTTCTGCCAGGATGCATTCTGATGTTGTTCAAGAAAAAATTGACAAAGAGGTCATTGAAGGTACGGTAGCGGGGCCTTTTGACAATCCACCTTTTGCTAATTTCCGAATCTCTCCATTGGGCATGGTGCCCAAGAAGGAGCAAGGTAGTTTCAGACTTATCCACCACTTGTCATATCCACCAGACTTTTCACTTAATGATGAAGTGTCTGATGTTATGGCCCCGGTTTCCTACACCTCTTTTGATGAAGCGCTGGTATTATTGAGACAATTTGGGCAGGGGGCATTGTTGTCAAAGACCGATATTAAATCAGCCTTTCGCTTGCTTCCCGTGCATCCACAAGGTTTTAATTACCTGGGTTTGCATTTTCAAGGTAAATTCTATTTTGACAAATGCCTGCCCATGGGGTTTTCCTTATCGTGTTTTTATTTTGAGGCCTTTTCAAAATTTATACATTGGGTCCTGTCTCAATGTTTTCCTGCAGGAGGTTTCCTGCATTATTTAGACGATTTTTTGTTCATAGGCCCCTCTGACCCCCCGATTTGTCTTAATTCTTTGAATACATTTTTTATGATTTGTGATTCATTTGGTGTCCCAATTGCTCATGAGAAAACGGTCCTCCCTTCACCCACCATTGAGTTCTTAGGCATTACTATTGACTCCTCATCGATGGAATTTAGATCGCCTGAAGAGAAATTGCATCGTATGAGGTATATGATTTCCATCTTTATAGCCAAGCGGAAGGTATGGTTAAAGGAGGCGCAATGCTTATTGGGGTTATTCGCTTTTGCAGCCAGAGTCATCCCAATAGATAGGGTTTTTTTCTAGAAGCTTTGCTTTGGCTACCAAAGGTTTGAAGAACCCATATGCACACGTTCTCATTTCTGCAAGAGTTAAGGAAGATCTCAAAATTTGGGATTCTTTCCTTGTCAATTTTAATGGCTTTTCGGTATGGCAACATGATTTTACAGATAATTTACAATTGAACTTCTTCACAGATGCCGCGGGTGCTTCTGGCTTTGGAGCCTTTTTGGATGGCCGCTGGTGTGCTTCTGAATGGCACCACAGCTGGCGTCATCAGGACATTCTGCACAATATAGTGCTACTTGAATTATTTCCAGTAGTAGTTTCGATCGTTATATGGAAAGAACAGTTTATGAACCGTAGGGTGTTAGTGCATACTGATAACAAAGGTGTTCTCTTTGCTATCAATATGCTCTCATCCAAATCTGAAGTTGTCCTCAAACTTTTATGTTTCTTAGTTTTACATTGTTTATGTTGCAATATTTGGTTAAGAGCACGTCATATAGCTGGTTTAGAGAATAACATAGCTGACGCTTTATCTCGTCTGCAGTTCGAGAGATTCCGGGTGTTGTCTCCGTTGGCAGATCTACACGGCACTCCTTGCCCAGATTTCCCCTGGGGCTTGATATAGGACCAATATCAACTTGCCTACGAAATTCTATCGCATAGAAGACTTGGCGTGAATACGAATTGGCCTGGTCTAAATGGTGCTCTTTTTGTGCTAGAGTAAATATAGATGTTCTAGATGTGAATGCCTATGTTTCTTTAGCATTTGTATCCTTTTTGATTGAATCGCAGTTGCGTCCTGCCTCGGTTAGTAAGGTTTTGGCGGGGGTATCATTTTTTCTAAAATTTTCAGGTCGGCCAGCTCTGACATCCTTTTTTCAGGTCTGTCAGATACTTAAAGGACTTTGTAAATCAGTCCCTGCTAAGGATAATAGGCGACCCATTTCGAGGGATTTGTTGATTAAACTATTGACAGTTTGTAGCTCTATGTTTGAAATGCTGCTGTTTAGAGCTTTTTTTCGGTCATGTTTTTCGGCGCTCTAAGAATTGGAGAAGTTGTGGCTCCGAACAGGACATCTTCTTTTCTTTTGTTGCAACACGTAATACTAGAACGGGAATGTTTACGTTTGTTTGTATGTAGGTCAAAGACATTTGGGCTTAGTAAGGGTCAGTGGGTTTCGTTGGCTAGGTCTCCAAATTCAACGATTTGCCCATTATCCAATGTTGAGAATTTCTTGTCGGTACGGCCTTCGTGTGAAGGCTCCTTTTTTATCCACCAGGACTTGGCACCATTGACCAGATACCAATTTTCGGCTGTCCTTTCATCCTGCCTGAAATGTCTTAACCTCTCAGGTTTTAAATTCTCCTCTCACTCATTTAGTATTGGAGCAGCCACAACTGCCAGTCTCCTGGGTTTTGATCCTGAAGGCCAAAAGAGGGTTGGTAGATGAGCTAGTAACAGATACAAAATTTACGTTCGTCCTGAATTGCTAATGTTCTAATTTTTGTTACAGATCCATCTAAGTATACAGTATGGATTGTAGGCCACACTTATATCTACTGGGCTGGTAAGCAGGCTGCATCTAGGAATTATTCTAGTAATTTAGGACTGGATGTTCGTGATTTTTCTGTTTTCTGGTCAGGTGTTTGGGGCCTTCGCTGGCGAGATCTTAGAAGCCATTTAGCTCATTTAGCGTCCATTTGGCCGTCTCCTGATATTTTGGTCTTCCACTTGGGGGCCAATAACATCGGCAAGGTACGGACTTGGGACCTGCTTTGCGAGATAAAACAGGATATTTATGATATTAAATTATTGTATCCGGGCACTATTTTGGCATTTTCGGAAATGGTTCCTCGACTTCTTTGGTCCCCTAGTGGAAGTTTATATTATATTGATAAAATTAGGAGATGGCTAAATAGGACCATTCATAATTTTATAGTTTCTTTGGGCGGTTTATCCTTCCGCCATATGGAGCTGGAAGGTTTTCTTCCGGGCTTGTTTAGGAAAGACCTGGTACACCTGTCAGACATTGGTATTGACATATTTAATATGGGTCTGCAAAATTTGATTGAGAATGCTATGGTGTTGGGGGGGACCTCAGTCAGTAGATACACTACTGACCTCGGTCTGTGGGGATTTGTTGTCCATCATCGGCTGGATGGACAAAGTATAAATAAATTGTGATGGTTGTGTTATAGCCAAGATGGCTTCATTTATTTTAATTTATAAATATTTATGAGGTTACCCTTTTAAACAACACCAGGGCCAGAATATTATTTACCAAGAAAATCAATAAAAAATATTAAAGAAAAAAAAGAAGTTGTTTGGGTGGAGTAGTGTGTTTCCATTTTGTTATGTTAATCTTAAAAAAAAAAAACACATTTCATTTAGTACTCTTTGCCTGATTTAGAAGGCAAAGAGATTTACTAAATGAAATGTGTGCAGAACCGCTTTAATGACTCCTTAGTGCGGGCCCATGTTACGGCCTTCAGGATAAACATTGTCAGGAAACAGAAATAGAGATTGGCCACCAGTTAGGTTATAGGGGAGAATTCTGCATAGGCTGACAAGGAAGAAGCTCTGGTAGTACCGTGTTTCTGAAGCAATAGCTTCATTCTGACATTTCTGACATTGATCTACCTGTTGTAACTAAACAAAGATCTAATCATCTCACAGTTTCACCTTGTTGGATCTGAGTAATGATCCTATTGCTATTAGAAAAAATTGAGACCTGCTCAGGCATTTTACTGCTGGTAAGGTGTTTTTTTTTATATTCAGTGCTAGTTTTAACCACACTCTTCCAAATCTCCAGTTAGGACTATTAAAACACTTGGGCTAATAAAACAAGAACAAAAGCAAGATGCTGCCCATAAAGACCAATAATAATTTATTTTTTAATCCTCTGAGAAAATTAACAGGGAATTGTATCCGTCTCTGTGGACAGCAATCCATTACTGTTTCTGTAATTTTCCTATTTTTTTCTGTAACAAACTGCTGGCAGGAACACAAAAATGTTTGCTGTTGCCATATCTACCACCAATTTTCTTTCTAGGGGAGAAGTCTTCAATTTTGTATAATAAGCTTAAAGTATGTCAGCAAAATGGATGGCAACAGGCACCACACTATAGAATCTTCTATGGTGTTAGTCAATTTACCAGTCTCCAACTGTAAGAAATGTCAGATTCTCTTTTATATTAAGACACATAAGCAAGTCTTTGACTTCGACTTGTTTTGTAACAACTTGATGTTTGGTAATATCACCCGCTTTTATAAACATTGCCATATTATGGAGTTGATGCTTTAAAGTTTGTGCGGATTCACCCAGTGTTTGTATTCTATAAGCGATTGCAAAACATCAGAAATACAGTTTGTGGCAAGTGTTAATATTTTATGTTGAAACACAATGCCAGTCAATGACAGAAATTTTAAGACACAAGAAAATGCAATAAATAGCAAGTGATGAACACAATTTATAGTGCCACATACTGTACACATAGCCTATTAGGGATCCACTGAGCTGCCCTGGGTTTGGTTTGAACAGGGTTCGGCAAACTTCAAAGTAGTTTGCATACCTGACCTGAACCCCATTAAAATCATTGGGAACTAAATGTATCAAATTAAAAATCACCATTTTCTAGGTTAATTGGAAAAGCTTGTCAAAAATAGCATAGGAGGTAAGCACTGTCCTCGTGAACGTGTAATAATGCCAAAAAGATAAAAAAAAGTTCTACAATTGCATTTGGTCGAGAGCAGAGATTTTGATTAGGCCTCATTCAGACCATTCATGCAGAAAAACTGATGGAAAAAACAGACAGATTTCACTTGCAGAGACACAAGTTTACATCAGTTTTCATGCATGTTTCAGTGAGTTTTGTTGCACGTTGACACCGGTTTTCATGTGCTTTTTTATGCATAAATTCACACCACATGTTTTTAAATCACTTCCTTTTCCTGTTTGTTGAGAAAGAAGAGAATGGTTTGGACAGCTTATAGCTATCGTTATTGCAGAGCTTTGCTTTACATCATAGTCCCCATCAGAGCCTCCCTTAATATCATAGGCCTCATCAGAGCTTCTCTTTATATCATTGTCCCAATTAGAGTTCCCTGTGCATTATAATCCCCATCAGTGCCCCCTTTACATCTTAGTTCCCATCAGAGCCCCTCCTTCAGAGTCCCCAACATTAGAGTTCCCTCATCAGAGTCCTCTCATCAAAGTCCTTCTCAACATTGTCCCCCTTCATCAGAGCCCCATAATCAGTGTTATTGTCATTGCTTCCCACTCATTGGTGTCCCTCTCATTAGAGATCCAACACCAATCTCCCCTCATCACAGCCTCACCCATTCTCCATCAGAAGTTTTCTATCATCCGCCCTTACCCGGGAAGAGATTATTAGTCAGAACTACTGATCAAATGGAGCAGTCAAGTAGGGCTGCTATTAAAAATCATGGGGCCCCATACAGCCTACCTGACAGGGCAATTCCCCCCTCCCTGACAAAAATCCAAACAGTATTTTCACAAAAAAAAACATTAAATTCAATATTAGCAGATACAAACTCAACATATCTTACAACATTCCTGCTAAATCTAACAGATACAACTGTGTTGAGTGAATGGGTAAAGCTGTGTGTGTGTGAGAATGAAAGAGGTCTTGGGGCTCACTCACATGGGCCATGTGGCCTGTACAGTGTGAATCAGTGTGCAGGCAGCCTTTGTTATGCTATTGAGATGCAGAAGCTGTACAAGCACAGCCGCAGATCATAATTTTACAGGCGTGTGGATGTACATGTATGGCCTGAACACAGACAGTGTGCATTCAGGGCCACCTACCTGCACACCTGTCAAATCAGGACCTGCTTGTTAGTACAGCCGCTGCATCCTCATAGAGTAATAGACGGCCCCTGTCATACAAACAAACTATTCATTTACACTGCGTGGGCCAGAGGACCCATGTGAATGAGCCCTACATTTAAAAAAAAAGTATTCTTATGCTGCGTACACAGGAGCGGATTTTCCGTCGGAAAAATCTTGGATGGTTTTTCCGACAGAATTCCGCTCAAGCTTGGCTTGCATACACATGGTCACATGAAACCCGGGCTTCCCCAGTGACGTGCGGGTGACCCCGCCCCCTCTGATGTAACGTAAACCTGCATTACATCAGAGGGGGGCGGGGTCACCCACACGTCACTGGGGAAGCCCGGGTTTCCCCTTGCGTCAGAGGGGGACAGGGTCACGTGACGGGTGGCCCTGTCCTCAGCTAAGAGATCTGTCAGGCTGCCGGGATTCCCGCGGTGTCTCCGGTGGAGACAGGATGCGCTGTGCTGGACATTACCGTTGGACCCTGGACCTAGAGAGGAGAGATCATCCATCGCTGAACCCCAGAGAGGAGATCACTCATCGCAGGATACTGAGAGTTGATTACCACAGCTGGAATCTTTTTTATTTTTTTTATTTTTAATAACAACTGTGTCTGTGTGTTTTTTTTTTTTACAATTTTTTACACTTTCTTTGTGAAATGGTAGGGGTACACAAATATCCCTTACCAGTCTACATAGGGAGGGCCGGATCTGGGGGTGCCCTTTGTTAAAGGGGTCTTCCAGATTCCGATAATCCCCCTGCCCGCAGACCCCCACAACCACTGGGCAAGAGTTGTGGGGATGAGGCCCTTGTCCCCTTCAACATGGGGACATGGTGCTTTGAGGGGTCGATGCAGCTTAATATCCATACCAGACCTGAATGGCCTGGTAATTGAATTTGGGGGGGGACCCCCACGCATTTTTTTTTTATCAATGACTTTTCTCTGTATTGCCGGGAGCAGACAATTCATTATAGCCGCGGGTGCTTTTAAATTACTTTTTTTCCTTTAGAAATTACACTTTGTGCAGGGACAGTTCTAAGCACGGGAAACAAGCGCTACTTTACAGGCATACTATACACACCCCTAGGTACGAAATTTAAAGGAATATTTCACTTTTATTGTTTCACTTTAAGCATTATTAAAATCACTGCTCCCGAAACAACGGCCATTTAAAAAAAAAAATTTGCATTGATACATGTCCCCTGGGGCAGGACCCAGGTCCCCAAACACTTTTTATGACAATAGCTTGAATATAAGCCTTTAAAATTAGCACTTTAGATTTCTCACTTTTACAGGGTGTTCCGCGGCTTTTTGAATTTCACACGACCAGAGTTGAAAAAGGGGGAAAAAACTGCGCTATACCTTAGATCAGGGGTCTCCAAACTACGGCCCTCCAGTTGTTCAGGAACTAAAATTCCCATTATTCCTAGTCATGTCTGTGAATGTCAGAGTTTTACAATGCCTCATGGGATGTGTAGTTCTGCAACAGCTGGAGGGCCGTAGTTTGGAGATCCCTGCCTTAGATAGTGAAAAAAGCTGCTAACATTCAAACAAACAACGTCAAACAGTAAACAAAAAATAATGTAGCTCTAATGTCTATACACAATGATGTGAATGTGTATACCAGGTAAGGTGTACACATTAAAGTGAAAAAATGCATAATATATGGAAAACCTCAAAAATTGTGAATAAATTAAGGATAATTGCATATAGCATGCAACTACTCCTGTAACATACACCCAATAACCTCAATATGAACAAATGAACAAAAGAACAAAATAAATATCATAATATCATAATATAAGTGACAAATGTCCAATAGATGTCCAGTGATCAACTGATATCTGTAAGTGTCTATGAGTGTTATATTCTTAATATTCAAAATTTAATTTGGTTTAAACAAAATAACTCTGCAGAGTTCCCCTTTAATTAGTGTGAATGGGTTTTTGATTTTAATAGGTTTCAGATGCGATATTCAGCTGGGTTTGAGTTGTAAAAGCTGTTTTAGATGTTTGATGGACATTGTAATATTATGTATGTTTATAAGGAATATTCCTATGTAACTGATATTTTGTTTGAAAGAAGGTTGGCTACCTTCCCCCATTTCCTGTAGATAGAAATTCACTCTTGCTGTGTTTAAAGTGAACACAGATGTTGACCAAATTTGGTGTGTCTGAAGTATACCGGATGTGAGAAACAACCCCCTCTCTTTTTTGATGGGCGGAGGTAAAGAGGAAATAGGGTGTGTGTATTCTTATGGCGCAAATTTAGAAAAACGGAGTTCATAAAAACACATTGCTGGTTGAAAGACGATCTCTTGAGGACTCACACTTCAGCTCTTTGACACACAAAGGGTTATTCAGCCATTTTAAGATTTCAGGAACACAAGGTCTCATTTGGATCATTGTACTATTTTTGTAAGTATTATTTTTCTATTTTGGTTTGTACAATAAAACACACATTTTGATTTAACGCTGACTCTACTTGACAGATGGTATATGAGTAGAGAGGTCAAATACTCTTACTGTAAATGTTGGACACATCTACCGTATGGCAGTGTATCATGCAAGCTTATGCGCTTAACCTCTTGCACTGGGGGAAGCCAAACCAAGCCGGGACAGGGCAGCAAAGCAGAAGGTAATCACAGCGTTGAACAGCGTGCATCCGAACTGGAAAGCTCGATGGAAATCCAGCATAATAAGTAAAAGAATGCAAAAAACGGAAGCAACTCCGATGGTGCAGGTCAAAAATGGATAACATTTATTCACATCATAAATGAAAATATATGTGACAATAAAACGAGATCTCGAGAATGAATAAAGGAACAGAAATGTGAGAAACACGAGATAAGCTGGTCCGACGCATTTTGACTCAATGGGTCTTCAACTGGGGCATATCTCTAGGCTGGAGGCTAGAGATATGCCCCAGTTGAAGACCCATTGAGTGACTAAATTACCAAAAAGGCCGCCCACTGACACACATCTTGTTTTATTGCTCTACTCCTGCTCAATGACAGGAAGAGCGGGAGAAAGCTGATATATAAGCAAGGAGGTGGGGGTCACCTGGGTGATGTCATAGACCCTATATCAACATGACCATAAATGGGCAATTATGTCCTTGCCATCCCACAATGTTCTTTACCAAATATGGTCAGCTTGACATTTTCTAGACCTGTCATTGACATGAATGATGGTGGATGTTTATTGTGGGACTTGTTTTATTACTTTTTGAACTCGTCAATAACTGTCTTTGCCTTTATTTATTTTTTTGTGAATGAGTAGGGGTACTATGTAACCCTTAACAAAATTCACATGGGGGAGGCATATTGGTTCCCTTCTTATTGTTAAAGGGGTTTCCAGATCCCAATAGGACCCAACTAGGCCAGGGTTGTGTGGAAGAGGCCCTTGTACTCATCAGCAAGGGGCTTTTTTATGGGTTCCACCCTAGCCAAGGTTCCCCTCATGTTTGGGGCATGCAGCCTAGTATAGTTCAGGAAGAGGGCACAGGAAAATAACAGATCCAATGCTACCAGAAGGAGTCACTTAGAGCAGGGAAGGTGTCACTTAGAAGAGGTGTTGTGGAAGAACCTCTTAGCCCCATTTTTAGATAGTGGAAAGATCTCATGTCCAATGTTCCACTAATCTAAGGATCCCTGAAAGGAGAAGCAGTGATGGTGGTGGCTGCCTCTGTGAAATAATTTCAAACCACAGCAGACAGGCTGCATTACCAGGAAGCTCCTCAACAATATATTTGTAGACTACTTGGGGCCCAGAACAGATGTGGACACTATTTGAAGTGAGGGCCCCATGCATTACTGGGTGTCCAGGCTGGACCATCCATTGGAGCTTACACATTTATGGCTAATTCACACATATGTTGATGAAGAATGAAGCAACTTATTAACTCATCAATAGCATTTAGGACTAGGGATGAGCCCGATGTTTGAGTCGAACGTATATTCAACTCGAACATTGGGTGTTCGCCCGTTCTGCGAATACCGAACATTATAGGGCGTTCGCGGAACATTTGGGCACCGCGGAACGCCCCATAATGCACTGCGAAATCACAGTGCATTGATGTCTGATGATTGTCCAAAGCATGCACCTGACCTGCATACTTTGGCCAATCACAGCATTCTCTGCTGTGAGAGCCATGATTGGCCAAAGGCAGGGTGCCTTTAGCCAATCATGGCTTAGGGGCTAAGTCTATGCCCGCACTATATAAGGCTGCTTACATATATAGTGTTATGGATGAGAGAAGTTAGCTAGAAGCAGGTTAGTTAGTGCCATGCGGGCAGTAGGGATGGGCCCGGTGTTCGATTCGAACCCATGTTCGAATCGAACATCGGGCGTTCGCCCGCTCGGCGAGCCCAGAACTATTTGGGCCGCTCGCATCAAATTCGTGTGATGCGAGCGGCCCACAATGCATTGCGCTAGTCGCAGTGCAATGCTGGCTGATGATTGGCCAAGCATGCACTGTGACCCCGCATGCTTGGCCAATCACACCGCTGGCAGCGAGGAGAGCCATAATTGTCTACAGGCAGGATGCCTGTAGCCAATTATAGCTCAGGGGCTTTAGTACACGCCCCACGGTATAAGAGGCCGTGGCGGCGGCGGCCTCGCATATTATGTTTCAGTGTCAGCGTGTCAGTGTGTTGCTGACTGCTGACAATATATGCTCTATTTCTGGGGATTTGTGTGTGCGTGCTGTTAGAACAGCATTGCAGTATCACATCTGGGGGGTGTCTATAGGTGGCCTGTGAAGGGGGGCAGGTTTCCTGTGCTTAGAACTTTCCCCGCAAAAAGTGTCATTTTTGCAGGAAAAAAGCTATTTAAAAGCACTCGCGGCTAATGAATTGATGGCTCCTGTAACACAGAGAACTGTCATTCATTGATAAAAAAAAAAAAAAAAAAAGCGTGGGGGTCCCCCCAAATTCAATAACCAGGCCCTTCAGGTCTGGGATGGATATTAAGGGGAACCCCAGCCAAAAAAAAAAATGGCGTGGGGTCCCCCCTCAAAATCCATACCAGACCCTTATCCGAGCACGCAACCTGGCAGGCCGCAGGAAAAGAGGGGGGGGACGAGAGCGCCCCCCCTCCCGCCTGAACCTTACCAGGCCACATGCCCTCAACATTGGGAGGATGCTTTGGGGGTCTAAGATGAGGTGTTGATGAGGACAAGGGCCTCTTCCCCACAACCCTGGCCATTGGTTGCGGGGGTCTGCGGGCGGGGGGCTTATCGGAATCTGGAAGCACCCTTTAACAAGGGGACCCCCAGATCTCGCCCCCCCCCCCCCCCGTGTGAAATGGTAAGGGGGTACAAAAGTACCCCTACCATTTCACCAAAAAAGTGTCAAAAATGGTAAAAATGACAGGAGACGGTCTTTGACAATTCCTTTATTAAAATCTTCTTTCTTCATCCTTCGGTTTCTTCATCTTCTCCTTCCGTCATCTTCTTCCATCTTCTTCTTCCATTTTCTTCTTCCTTCGATCCGCTTCTTCTTGCGCTGGTCTTCTCGTCCTTCTCGTCCGGCATCTTCTTCCATGGCGTCGGCGTCGGTGTCGGTGTCTCTTCTTGGGCCACTCCACACAATGGGAGGCTCCCGCTGTGTGAGGCTTCGCTGCGTCTGACAGGTCTTTTATAATGGAGGGCACCTGGTGACCCTGCCCCCTCTGACGCACGGGGACGTCATGGGGAATTCCCTATGGCTTTCCCCATGACGTCAGAGGGAGGCGGGGTCACCAGGTGCCCTCCGTTATAAAAGACCTGTTAGACGGAGCGGAGCCTCACACAGCGGGAGCCTCCCATTGCGAGGAGCGGCCCGACAGAAGAACAGATGCCGACGCCATGGAAGAAGATGCCGGACAAGAAGGACGAGAAGAAAAATCTATAAAAGACCCCTATCTGAGCAAGCAGACCGGCAGATCAGGAAGGGGGTCGAGCAAACACCCCCCTCCTGAACCATACCAGGCTGCTTGTGTTCAACATGGGGAGGGTGCTTTGGGGGACAAGAGCCTCATCCCCACAAACCTTGCCCAGTGGTTGTCGGGGTCTGCGGGCAGGGGGGATTATCAGTTTCTGGAAGCCCCCTTTAGGGGGCCCCCAGATCTCACCCCCCCATGTGAATTAGTATGGGGTACATTGTACATTGTACCCCTACTCGTTCACCAAAAAGGGTGTCAAAAAGTAAAAACCCCTATACACAGTTTTTTACAATTACTTTATTAAAAAAGAAAAAAAAAAGTGTTACGCAATGTCCATCCATCTTCAATCACGCTGCCCAATGGACCCAGAAAATAGAAGAAAAAAAAAAGCTCTGCCTCGATGGGAGGCGTCCCGCCGACTGCTGTCTCTTGGCTTTGACAGCTGCCTGACGGACCTAAAAAAAAAAAGACAATACTCCTCCTGAATGGAAGGCTTCCCGGCGACAGCTGTTATATATGTAGCGGCCATAACCCTCGATGGGGTGGCCTTGACTTTTGGGCTTACCAGTTACCTCCGCTTGGCTTGTTAATCCGTGTCCAGGGGTTCCCAGGGTTAGTACCCAACAAGTTCGGATGCTGACACCATAAAAGCCCTTTTAGAAGGTTTTTATTTGCAGGGGAAACATCCAACAAACACAGTCTCAAATAGGAACAGAGGGCATCCAACAAACACAGTCTCAAATAGGAAAAGAGGGCAAGGATGAAGAAAGTCAGGCACCTTGAACTGCTGACAATTGAAATGTCTCTAACAAAAACCCAGAGAGTAGCCCCTCACAGCTGGGCACTTCAATGTTGAACAAATCTCTAGCCAGGGATTATGGCAGTCAACTCTTTAAAAACTTGTAAAGTCTCTGACACAGAATAAACTCTCAACCGAAAGTGAATAGGAACCTTTTCTCAGTACCTGGAACTTTCTCTGTCTCCTTGGCAGTACTGCAAAACTGTGGATTCATTAGAGTCCATAACAATCCAGCAACCAGGTTCTTCTTGAGATGCCAGCTTGTTGGCCCTTCTCCGAAGTGTCCTCCCCCGGTCACCTACACGAGCTGCGGTGCCCCTCCAAGATTGAGAGCACACCCGGAAGCCTTGAATCCTCCCTCAGTTACTGTGCCTCGGACCAGCCTGTTCCGAGACTCGGGAACAGATGGATCCTTGCCCCAGACCATGTGGGTCTGTGGGGCTAGTCAAACTGACCATGTTGCGGGACAGCAAGCCCTCTCAGGCCCGGGACCCCTCGCAGGGTTACCCCGGTCCAGATTCAGGAACAGGCAGCTACGGCCGAACCCCAAACACGTGGCTTCAGTACCTTAAGTACCCTTCCCCAGACTACACAGCGGGGCCAGACGCACCCACTGATTGGCTCCGGGGAAGACTGATACTCAAAACTTCCAACCAGGCCTGGTTCTAGGCCTGTCATGTGTACCTCACTGTACCCATAACCAGGCAGAAGCCTAGTACAGCCAAAATACTGATGCCAAAATAAACTTGCACAATTAACCCTCAGAACCCCACTACTGTTCTGAGGGAAAAAAAAAAACTAAAGTTTTACATATAGCGGACACATTGTAAAGGTGTCCCCGCTACATATAGGCAAGGACGGGGCCACCCAGTGATGTAACCGAGTGACCCTTTTCCTTTTGACATCATGTGCCATCAGAGGGGGCGGGGTCATCCAGTTTGTCCTGCCCTTGCCTATATAACAGCTGTCGCTGGGAGGCCTCCCATGGAGGCGGAGTATTGTCTTCTTTTTTTTTTTTTTTTTTTCAGGTCCGTCGGGTGGCATGGTTTACAATGGATGTACATCGCGGGACACTTTTATTTCTTTTTTAATAAAGGAATTGTCAAAAACTGTCTTTTGTGGTTTTTACTTTTTTTTTACACTTTTTTTGGTGAATGTGTACCCCATACCCATTTACATGGCGGGTGGGATCTGGGGCCCCCTTGTTAGAGCGTGCTTCCAGATTCTGATAAGCCCCCTCCCGCAGACCCCCAGAACCAGTGGCCCATGTTGTAGGGATGAGGCCCTTGTCCCCATCAACATGGGGACAAGGTGCTTTGGGGGGACCCCAAAGC
The DNA here is from genome assembly GCA_028564925.1 of Lithobates sylvaticus. Taxonomy (NCBI): domain Eukaryota; kingdom Metazoa; phylum Chordata; class Amphibia; order Anura; family Ranidae; genus Lithobates; species Lithobates sylvaticus. Next base: position 261,492,064 of record CM053030.1, read on the forward strand.
ACCCTTCCCATGTTGAGGGTATGTTGCTTGGTATTGTTCAGGAGCCCCCCTTTTCTGGCCTGCCAGGTGTTAGAAAAGTTTTAAATGTTTATTGCGTGACTATTTGGAAAACAATCCTGAGACTGGTTTTTAATTCCACCTATGAGCACTTTCTGTATTAATTGTTATGTATGTTTTTACTAACTCCACCGTAAGAATTCAGGATGATTGCAGTATAACCATGTATGGTAACATAAGATTGTAAGGGAATTCGCAGTCCTCACATAATAAAGGTATTGAATTTCACTCAGATAAAGTGAGAACTGTGATTTCCTCAGCCAATAGGGAAATAGGGGCTGGGTTATGAAGGTTTAAGATAACAAAAGATATTGCCTTTATTCATTCCTTTGCCTGACCCATTTGTGTAAGGAAGGGGATCCTAATGTGTTAACATATTAGAATAAATCTTTTACTTCTTAATACATCTCGAGTTGACTGATCACAAGCTAAGGATATTCCTAACATTTGTGGCCCTTCGAAATCCGGAAAGCAACTTTGTTTATTTGGGATTTATGAGCCCTCTTCAACTTCAGTGAGTATTAGTGAAAGTAAATCACTGAGATTTAAAAGTCCCCCCACTCAACGTTAGTGGTTAAAGAGGGGCAGGAGACCGTATCACCCGAATACATTGTCTGTTTTGCGAACTTGCTGATCTAGTCATCTTGGTGTTTTTAAGGGGTAAGAGATTTTAATTATTCTTAATTCTTTCTAAAAGTCTTTTTATTTTCTTTCTGTTTGATTCTGGTTTAAATGTGTTGTAATTGCCGACATTGGTATTGATCGTATAATAGCTTGATAATCCAGTGTTCGTAGACAGAGACATTTGGGGACGTTGTCTAAGGTAAAAAATTACGTTGCCTGCTGTCCGGACAGATAAAAAAAAGATTTGAGGTATACCAAAATGTCAGAGGTCGATATGCCTGACGATTTAAGCGCTATTTAGTTAAGTGATCTAAAAAGATCACAAAGCTAATTTTTTTTTTTTTTTTTTCTTTTCTCTGTGTGTTTTATTTTCTCCTGTCTCATGTTTAACCATTCTGTTGATGTTACGAGCTCATTTTATAATACTGCAGAGGTACGTTTTAATTTTTTTTAAATTTTCCCTATAGTGTGGGGAGTGTTGATGTTTATACTTTTCTGGTATTCCTTTTATTACCGTGAGCGGAAGGTCACGATCCCAGTGTTTTATAGGTTAATGAGAGACTCAACAAACACCGAAAATTGGGGAATAGTCTCTGTAAAGGAATTTGTGTTTGTTTATGTTGCTGTCGTGTTCCTAATGTGCTGTTAGAAGGTGATAAGAAGTCCGTTCAGTATTGTGCTAAGTGGGAGAGGAAGTTTGGGTTTAATGGTAAATTAACTGTGAAAGGATGTCAGGAGTTGGTGGATAAGCTTAAGTTGTTAGGACCCAAAGGAAAAAAAATAAAAAAAAAAAAGGTATTGGTTAGAGTTGGCAGAGTACTGGCTCCAGCAAGTTAGACTTAGGGTAGAAGGAAAGAGAACAAAGGAGAAATGCCAAGCCCAACTGCCCCTAGTGGACAAAGAGGATGATCTCATCTGTTATACCAGTTATCTGTTATACCACTGGCCCCCTCCCTCGTGTTATACCCTCCCTTCCTGTGTGAGGGGTTGTGTCTGTAAAAAAAAAAACAGGAGGTTAACCCTTGACCAGCCATGGCAAAACGGAAGGTTTACATTGTAAATATTGAAACTAGGTAAAAGAAATAAAGAAAAAAAAGGTACCAGGTTGCTTTATTATTTTAGCATGCCATGGTGTTAAAGGAAGTACATTGCAGAAAGTGTTGATGTTCTAAGGCAGTAGAGAGCTGGAGGTGGATTATACTGTCAGTGAATAGAATGTTGTATTATTATTAAGTGGCTTGAGGAAAGTGAGAAAAGTAAAGACTGAGGATGTTTTTGAGAGACAGTGCTAATTTTACTGCCATAAGGAAACTAGGATTTGAATGGGCTTTGCCAAGAGAAGTGTGTAATATTGAAGCTCAGAGAGCTTGATGTTTAATATAAAAAAAAAAAAAAGGTCAAAAAGGTGTTTCTCGGAAACAAGAAAATGCAGATTGCCTGACAGAGGTAGCAGAAGAGAGGGGGCAGCATTAACCCTTTTAGCACACAGAGGTTAAGTTGTGAATCTGTGAAAACAGGACTTTCGGTCAGAAAGAAAGTCTGCATAATAGTTTTAAAGTAAATATTTCTTTCATATGTTATTTTTAGAATTCACAGACTTTCAACTGTGAAGTGTTAATGATTCAATGCTGTTTATTTGGGTACATATATTATAAAGTTAAAAAAGGCTAAGTTCTGAATCAGAATATGTGTTTTTTTTTTTAAAAAAAAAAAGGGGGGAGGGAGGTTCTGTTTTAGGACCCTGTGAATTTCATTCAGGACCAGAGAATAAGGGGAACAATACAAAAGGAGGTTCAAGACTTCTTAAATTCTGCTAAAATATTGGGGTCTGAGGAAAAATATTCAGAGATGTATGTGTGTGTGTGAATATATGTATATACATTGAATATATATAAAAAAAAAAATGAAAATGCTAGGAAACATTTTATGTCTGCATAGTTGATGGACTTATATTTGAACAAATGAAAGAAAATTGTTAATAACAGCTCCAAGGTAAGGAAGTATTTGGTAGTTTGATTTATGATACTGTGCAGAGTAACCATGTTCCCAAGCTCCAATTCAAGTGCAGACATGACACCCCCACCCCCCTCCTTCTACACAACTGAAGAATGAGGCGGGTTCCTTTTTATGGGGTGGGTGTCAGAACACATGAATGAGTACAAAATTGAATCTTTGGAGGTATTATAGAGTTTAGAACATTAAATTAAGGAAAAAGTAGACTACACAGTTCTTAGAGACAAAGAAACAAATGGTGTCCTTCCTGGGTATGTGTCACGGTTATGCAGTAATCTTCCCCTGTTTGCTTATCTCTCCCTCCATGTGTTCAGACTAAGAGGCCAGCCACTTTCACCTGGGGTTTTTATAACCTCTCCTCTAAGCATGGTTCCACTCTAGGCCCTATCAGGGAACCCTATATTAACCTGTGCACTGCAAGCCTGTGGTGCTGATAATCCATTGTGTATCCATGGGGTGTTTGGCTTCCTGTTTGCCGTTTGTTTTATGTTTGTTTCCGTTACCGACCTTGGTGTGTACTCTGTGGTTCCTGTCTGCTAGTTACCCGTGACCTCTGCCTTATCCCCTTACTATCCTTGTCGTTCCAGCCTGCTACTTCCTTCTCCTGTAGTCTACTGTAAGCGTGAGCTGTGAGACCCTGGGGGCCGCGACCTGGAGCCAGACTACAGCGAAGTCCATCCTCACCACTAGAGGCTCTGGTGAACACCTGCTGGCTCTTAGATTCCGCGCCCTGGGGAATCTATGCTCTAGCTCGCATTGGGATCTGTGTTGGAGATCCAGTAGATCTGTGTCCTGAATCTCCCTGGGTAAAATCCACAGCAGTCAGTCCTAAGGTCCACTACCTAGCCGTGCACTTCTGATTCATACTGAGTGCACCTGTCACCTGGTCTCAGGTGACCTGACAGTATGACAAATCTTTTGAACAAACAGTAGACAAAAAGGGAAGGACACATGACATCAGTACTTACAGTTATATGGTGGGCACTAGAGGTCGATTGTTTACTACTTTATAAAATTAGACAGTGTAACTAGAGCACTTCCACCCTGTGTACAGGCAGTGGTAGTTGCAGCTGAAGCAGTTAAGGCCTCAGCATATATAGTGCTATATCACCCGCTGACACTTAAGGTGCCGCATGCAGTGTCTGTTATTCTTTTACAACAAAAGATATCACATTTGAGTCCAGCATGGCACCTTTCCTTTATGACAATACTCTTGGCACAACCTCACTTAATACAGAGGTGTACTACTTTAAACCCATCCACATTACTACCACTCCCTACTGATGGTTATAAACATGACTGTTCTGCTGCCATCGCTGAAAGGGTACTGCCACGAAGTGATTTGAAAGACGTATCGTTAGCTGACCCTGACATGACACTTTTTGTTGACGGTTCTAGTAGGAAAAAATCCGGGTGGTACAAATGCAACTGGATATGCAGTAGTGACACAGGATGACATTTTGGAAGCTAGGCCACTACCAAAACATTATTCAGCACAAGTAGCGGAACTTGTAGCACTGACAAGAGCATGCATACTATCAGAAGGAAAATCTGTAACCATATACACCGACAGTCAATATGCCTTTTCAACAGTACATGTTTTTGCACAACAATGGAAAAACAGGGGGATGGTCACCTCCAGTGGTAAACCAATTGCACACACGGATTTCATTTTAGAACTTCTGGATGCAATACAGTTACCAAAAGAGCTTGCAATCTGCAAATGTCAAGCACACACAAAATATACGGACCCCATCTCAAAGGGAAACAAAAGGGCGGATGAAGCGGCCAAAATAGCGGCACAAGAAACACATCAAATAATGACAGAACAGGAAATTATTGAGATAGATCATACAGTCCTTACTGAGATGTTAATGCACCCCCGGGGAAAAACAATATTGGAAAACAAAGGGTTGCACAATAATAAATAATATTTACACATCACCTGAAGGGAAACCGGTATTGCCAAAGTCCTTATTTAGGTATGCAGCAGTATTGACACATGGAGTAACACATGTGTCAAACAGGGGGATGACTGAGATGTTAAATAAAGTATGTACAGCTTATGGCTTCACAAACTACTCAAAAAACTTTTTGCTCTCAATGTATTATATGTGCAAGACACAATGCTCAGGGAGGCATAAGACCACGGAAAGGGAAGTTCCCCACACCGCAATATCCATTCCAACACATTTGCATGGATTTTATTGAATTAGACAAATGTGAAAGGAAGAAATATTGTTTGGTAATTATGGACGCCCTGTCTAAATGGGTAGCAGATATTCTCGACAGGAAGTGCGGACGCACAGACTGTAGCCAAAGCATTACTAAGAGATATTATCCCTAGATTTGGAATCCCTGAAAAAATCTACAGCGATAATGGACCCCATTTCGTAAATAAAACGATACAACATTTGACAGAAGTGATGGGTATTCAAGTAAAAAACCATTGTGCCTATCACCCCCAATCAGCTGGATTGGTGGAAAGACACAATGGAATCCTAAAAAGTAAGCTGAGAAAAGCTATGGAAGAAACTGGTACAAGTTGGATGTACTGCTTACCATTGGCAGTGACTAGTATGCATATTACACCAACAAAAGAGGGGTTGAGCCCATTTGAAATAATATATGGAAGGCCATATAGGATATCTTTATTACCAAATGAAACACTAACTGAAGAATCTGAACGTACTCTATCAGAATATATGTCTAACCTGTTGAAACAAAAACAAATTAATGAAGTCTGTTCTATTCCAAAAGATCCAATTCAAGGAGAAGAGAAAATCCATATTGGAGACTGGGTCCTGGTAAAAGTAATAAAGAAAAAAACATTGGCACTCACCTAAGTGGGAGGGACCATATCAAGTTCTTCTCACCACTCCCACGGCTATAAGGATAGCAGAGAGGTCTACCTGGATTCACCAGTCCCATTGTAAAAAGGTTTTACAGGTAGAGTAGGGCCAGTTGGCTGCAGAGATCCAGAAAATCCGACTACAAAGGGAGGTTTCGCACAAGGCGGGCTTGTCTCAAACCGGTGAAGTCTCCCCTACCCTATCCGCTGGAACCTCTGTAGTTGGTTAGAATGAAAGGGACAGTAATTATCCTTGGGTTACTGGTGAGTCTAGGGAAGGCATCCATAAGAGGGGGTAGACGGTATGGAAGAGTAGAGGAACCTTTGAATTGGGAAAGAACAGGGAAAGCATTGGATTTAACCTTTATAGAAGGAATAACTAGTACTATACTGGTAGACTTCTGTCAGATCGCAGATTGTGGGGATACAACTGGGGCTAGAGGACTTCTATGGGCAGATAAATATATTTGCTGGCTCTGGGATAAGGTAGGATGTCAAGCATGGAATCAGGCCCTGTGGACCACAGCACATCAAGATTGGGGGTATAATCAACCAGGGGCTGAAAAGAGTGGAATAAAGGGAAGACTCATAATTACAAAAGTGCCTAACTCCCCCTGCACAAATAGTAAAAACTGTAATCAACTATTAATAACAATAAAGGAGCCGAGGAAGGAAGATCAGCGGTCGTATTCTATGGGAGAATGGGTGTCAGGAACTGATCCTTCAGGCACATTTTTCCTCGAGGTATTATCACCCAATAAAACCAAACAGGAAAAGGTAGACCTAGAAGGGAAAGAAGAAGGCCATACTAAAATAGAAGTTCTGAGTGAAGCCATAGCTTTAGAGACGGGTTATCAAGAAAGCAATGAGTGGTTAGAATGGTTGAGGTACACGGTTAAAACTCAAAAAAAAAAAAAGAAAACTGTTTAGTTTGTGCCAGTGCAAGACCACATTTAGCAACAGTTCCTTTTCCTTTAGATCACAAAACAGATCCAAAAGGTTTAAAATGTATGTTGCAATTATATAATAAGAGCTATAAACCTGAAAACAATTCTACCTGTCACACATTGAGTTTGTTGTTTCCCCCAGTGGAGAGACCTCAGATACCTCCAGCGGTCGCTGCATATCTGGGCAATTTTACTTGTTTTGCACTCCCAGGGAACCGTAGCGGGGTAGATCTTGGGTCATTACCTGATGACTACTGTGTGGAGAGGATTAACATAGACAACGGTGACTGGGTTGAACATGACATTCAGAGAGCTGACATCTGGTGGATGTGTGGGGATAAGAAACTGCGAGCTAGACTACCTGCCAATGCCCAAGGGGATTGTGCTATGGTCCAGCTGGCTATGCCTCTGAGGATCTTGTCAGAACACCCGTGGACTAAGAGTCACCAACGGTATCGGAGGGACACCTCTCCCATGGGGTCATTTGACTCTCAGGTCTACATAGATGAGATTGGGGTTCCTCGCGGGGTGCCGGATGGGTTTAAGGCCGGGAATCAGGTGACAGCTGGGTTTGAGTCTCTTTTCTGGTGGGTAACTATAAATAAAAATGTTGACTGGATTAACTATATATATTATAACCAACAACGATTTGTAAATTACGCTAGGGATGCTGTGAAGGGCCTAGCTGAACAGTTGGCCCCCACATCTCTAATGGCATGGCAGAACCGAATGGCTTTAGATATGGTCTTAGCTGAAAGAGGAGGGGTATGCAAAATTTTGGTAGCATGTGTTGCACCTTTATCCCTAATACACACGGTCGGACTTTTTCATCAATTTGGTCCGATCGACAAGGTTGTTGAAAAATCAGACCGTGTGTATGCACCATCGGACAGTGTTCGTCGGTTTGTCCGTCGGACAAAGTCTTATCTCCTGCTGGAAAGATTTGCCGTCAACCCGGTCCGATCACACCAAATCCGAGCGTGTGTACGCTTGTCCGACGGACAAAGTGCTACGCATGCTCAGAAGAAATTCTGTGACGGAAGCGCTCGGTCAGGTAAAACTACCTTTCCTAATCGACACAGCACATTCGTCACGCTGCAATGTTAAAATGTCTTTAATGCAGCGCATTCTCTTTTTCTTTACAATGCAACAAGAATGACATCTTTTAGCTGCTCCTATTCACCCGCACTTCTCACAAACTTACTTCTTTATTACTTTGCACCATTTATACACTACATGTTTATTTTTACTCTGAACGGAAAAGAATCTTTGTTATTTTTTTACCATGATTAGTCTTTTTTTTTTTTTGGGGGGGAATACATATTTGAATGTTTTTTTTTTTTTTTTTTTGGAGGGGGGTTGTGTGTCTCAAATTACCAAAAACACATTATTTACATTTGTATTTCTTGCTTAAATTTACTAGGAGGTTGTTTGTTGTTGTTGCCCCTTGTTAATTCTACTTTAGGATTAGTGAAATGTACCAGCCTACTCAAAGAAAAACTGTCATTGTAGCAAAGTAAAACACAATAGTCAATGATTATTTCAAATCCAAAAAACCTTTATTTAGGTCACACCAACAAACCAAAGAGGAACGCAGCCATGGTGAAACTTGGGGAATTTGCAAAGTCTTGGCCCCCCACGGCAACCATCATTGTTCAAGCGTAGAAAATTGGGGGCCTGAGGAGTACGTATATTAAGGGGAGTGCAATCTGGTCGTGAAGTCCAAAGTATCCGGAACTGCAGCAGATGCCATCTAGGTCCCCAGGCTCTGGTACTACGAGAGGCTCCATCTTCTCTCAGACCAGACTGATTGCAGGTCGTCACTCTCAGGTCTTCCTTCCACGCTTCCTTGCACGCTGTGGCTGTCGTGCTGGTGGGGTGGCAGAAGGAGGAGGAGGAGGAGGAGGAGGTGGAGCATGGTAGCTATGGCAAACATGTGTGACTGGGGTCATCTCCCCAGCCCTACCCTTATTTAGGACATGGAGGATGAGCCCCTCACACATGTTGCGTTGCCTCACCTCCATACCCATCATTTTTGTGACAACCACCGAGCCAAAGGTCTCCTCATCGGCGGGTGTGGCATGTAGGGAGTCTGAAGCCTCTCTTATCATCCGGAGCGCTGACTGTGCCGCATAACCCCCCCTTCTCGCCCTTTTGTACGGAGGGCGGAGGGGAGGGGTTTGGGTGTCAGTCAGGCTCCGAGGCCTAGCCCCCTCTTGGCTGCCACTACCCAGCTGGTGGCTGCCACTAACCCCTGCCTCCTCCTGACTGCCACCTTCCACAGCCACCTCCTGGCTGAGGTCTTCCTGTGTAGGAAAAAGGGACATAGTTTCAGTTATTTGTTCATCAAACACACACAATTCTCATCTAGTGACTGTTGCAAAATGTTTACAAATAGAAAACCATACAATTCTCAGCCCTGCAGTTTAGATTCTGGCCCCAAATGTCTCCAACACCACTGTCTGTTGATATGTCAAACACGTTAGGAACTAAGCAATTGGCGATCCTGAATTAAGTGAACATCATTCATTATTCCCCTAAATGGTAGCAAAACTACTATACCTGGAACAAGCTGGGCTCCTCCACCTCTTCCAGACTGGAAGGCCCAGGTTGCTCCTCGGAAGCCTCATCAGGGGTGGGCTGTGCGCAAGGAAGCGTGGAAGGAGGAGTTGAGGTTGGCTCCGTGACATCAGCCTGGTCCTTCAGAAAATGGAGACTCTGATAGTACCAGAGCTTGGGGACATAGACCTCATCTGCTGAAGTTGCAGTTTCCTCAGACTTCACGACCTTCTTCCTCTCCCTGATATACGCACTCCTCAGGCTGCCAATTTTCTTTCTAATATCATCAACAGTTGCCGTGGGGAACCTTGGCTTGACAAATTCCACAAGTTCCTCCAGGGCTGCGTGCCTCTTTGGTTTGTTGGTGTAATGTGGGTGTATACCCTGCCACAATATGGGAAAATCCCTGTATTTGGCAATGAAGAGGGGGAGAAAACTCATGTCGTTGAATCCCTTCATATCAATCTCTGCAAGACACAACAACACACAAAACCCTCAAAATTATGTCAGGCTAAACTCTCCTAATCTTCTCCATAAAGAAGCCTCAAGTTCAAATCAGTCTAGGCTAGTTATGTACCAACGTTAAATTGTACCTTCGTTTGTAGCGATCGTCTCGTGTGAGTTTTCTCTCCCCTCGTCTCCCAGATCGTGGCTACGACACAGGCGTGTGACGTTTTATATACACTGCGCATGCTTCAAACTCCGCCCGCCCCTGACGATCTTTCTCGTCTATTCCCCACCCCTTCTCTTTACGGCGTAGTGGGGAGAGCACATGGCGGGGAAACAGCAGGTGCGCCACAAATATCCCACCAACGAGGAGGAGGACGAGGAAAGTCCGGAGGCAGAAACGTCCCGATCCCGGAACCTGAAATTCAAGGCCTCCAATATGTCATTTGGAGAAATGTTGGAGATGGTGGACATATTAAAGAGGAGCGACTATGATGGGAAGTATGGGCCTTACCTCAACCCCAATGTCCGCAAGGCCAAGATCATGTCTAAAGTTGTGAGAAGGCTGTACAATAATTTTGGGGTACAACGATCCAAGGAGCAACTCAGGAAACGCTGGTCAGACCTGAAACTGAGGGAGGCCGATCAGTACAGAAAGATCAAGAGAATTCTTCAAAAAAGTAAGTAGTTGTGTTTTGTGTTTTGATTTCTTGCTTGCATACTGCTCCATTGTGTTTTGATTTTTACCAAGTTGTACATTCCAAAATGGCCACTTTCAGGTTCGTCTGTGCATTCGATCGTACTCAGCCTCGATCTTTCTGCCACTGTCATGGTCGTGTGTGTGTGCATTCGAGCGTACGCAACCTCGATCGTTCGGCCACTTATAATACGATGTTTGGTGTTTTTTTGGGGAAAGGAAGTTTGTTCTCACTAGAAATGTCATCAAGAATGTAAAGCCAATTTATTCAATGTAAAGGAGAGGTCACTCAGTAGCTGTTTACCCATCTGGACTCTAGAGCACTAGTGCTGGGACACCCAAACCCCCTTTTTATTATGCTTTTCCACACATGTGCTCCAGTGGATACTAGAGGGGGGTCTCCATCACACAAACTTCTACCAAAAAGCTAGTCAGTTTAGCACCTTTACAAAGTGACTTCATTCATGTAGTTGACATTTGTAACTGGCCAAACTAAAATAGTGTCCGTCACTTTCAAGCAATGTTTGTCATTTCCTATTTCTGCCCTCAATAGCTTGTGTTGCTAAATCTTCCTTTTGGACATTCTCATAGGGGAGCGAAAACTTGGGCCGTCGGAGGAAACCCCCAAACCAACACCTACCAAAAAAGGGGAAAGAGCAGAAGCAGAGGAGGAGGAGGAGGAGGAAGGAGAGATCATCGAACTTGGAGAAATTGTCACCACAACAGGTGAGTGTGGGAGAACACAGCTACTGGTAAGCTAATCCATGTATGGCTGCCTCATTTCCAACACCCCATTTTTGTTTGTTTGTGGTTTTTAGGTGACGTGGATGTTGTGGAAGAAAAATCGCACTTTACCACAGAGAGTGCCCACGTACTCATCGGAGAGATAATGGTCTGCAATAGAGATCTAGATTACCTAAAGCAAAACATCAATGATGTTCAACAAAAATTGAAGAACATCATTGATGTTTTAGGAAAAATATGAAAAAGCAACAAGTAATTTACACACATTTGTGCCAGCTTCTGAACACATTTGCAACTTAAAAACTGTCTGAAATTTGGAACATGCACACATTGTGTCCACATGTGCTAGCTCCCATCATGGTGGGTGAATGGCAACGTTTTTTTGGGGGTGCAAACACTTTACGAACTACGAAAGTGGTTGTGGTGAAGGGGTTGCACCCCCAAAAAACGTCCATTCATCCCCATGATGGAAAATGGCACTTTTGAAGCTTCTAGGCATGTGTTTTACCATCTAATGACCATTTTCATAACCAAATTGTGTGCATGTTCCAAATTTCCACTTTTCGGGGGTGACCCCCCCATGTGATGAAGGCAAGATCAAACACACTTTGAACATATAGTCATGTCTGATCTTGTCTTCACTTTACAAAGTTGAACTTTCCTACTTCATAGGTTCTGCTTAGCTCCATGCCTGGTTTTACAAATTGCGTAATCTTTGTAAATAATGTTGTAAATAACCAAGATGTTGTCAGTTTTGGCGTGAAGATTGTAAACGCACTTGTGAATGTTTTCCAAGTAAACTTTTTTATTTTTCCAAATGTGTGGCTTCCTTATTTAAATAAAACAATGCATTATGTATGTAAAATGTAAAGGATATGGGGGGCAATGGTGTTATTTACTAAAGGCAAATCCACTTTGCACTGCAATTTCGTTTCCCAGGGAACTTTTTCAATGCACTTGTAGAGCATAGCGGATTTGACTTATGTAAATGACACCCACAGTGCTTTGTACGAAAACACGGAGCACAGCATTTTGGAGAATACACACTTGTCAGACCTGGTGCTGAAAAGGAGTATTTTGGGTGTCAGTTATGCAGGAGAAACCTTCTCTAGACCAAAGATTAGGTAGCAAACACACATGAGAATAATCTTTTTGGGAAGAAGAGACTGTTACCTCCTTTTGCCCAGAAAGTGCATTACCACTGTCGAAGGCAAAGGGAAAAAATGACAAAGTAAAATAAGCTAAAAAGAAGACTGAAATGACAAGAAATCAGAGGTTGGTTAAAATATCAGATTTATTAAAAAATGCCTCTCACACATCGTCAGGCAGAGCAATGGCCCCCCTACCCACAAAGTATTCCATATATTGGTCCCGGACCACGCGGGCATTGAGAGGGGGCAAGCCTGGACGTGCCACTCGAAGGGCTGTGAGGTCCGCATTTGGAGGGCCCTCCACATCTGGGCCAACGGGCACCACATAGTTCCTGTTATGTCTTTTGAGGAAGTTGTGCAATATGCAACAGGCAAGAACTATGTGGTTCAGTTTGTATTCCGCCAAGTTAAATGCCGTCAGGAACAGGCGGAAGCGGCTGGCCAGGATGCCAAAAGCGTTCTCCACCACTCTTCTGGCTCTGGACAGCCTGTAGTTGAAGACCCTCTGGTCCGGGGTGAGGGTCCTCATCGGGAACGGCCTCATCACATGGGGAGTCAGCGCAAACGCTTCATCTGCGACAAAGACGAAGGGGAGTCCTTCGGCATTCTCCTCTGGAGGTGGCAAGCACAGACTGCCACTTTGGAGACGCCAGTAGAACTCCGTGTGCGTAATGGCCCCACCATCCGATATCCGGCCGTTCATCCCCACGTCCACATACATAAACTCGTATGTTGCCGACACCACCGCCAACATCACTACACTATTAAACCCTTTATAATTATAATAGTAGGACCCCGAGTTGGGCGGTGGGACGATGCGGACGTGTTTCCCATCAATTGCCCCTCCGCAGTTAGGAAAGTCCCAACGGCTGGCAAAGTGGGAGGCCACAGTCTGCCATTCCTGTGGCGTGGAAGGGAACTGTGGAGTGAAACAAGAAAAAAAAATGAGTCACTTTGCACCTAAACATTGCAAGCAGATTAGACAATCAACATCTTGGAACAAGAGCATTGTATAAAATTGGAGGCTGGAAAGTATTTACACAGAAAAGTAGAGGCTCCCCTTCACAGATTACTCACCCCCCCATCAATCCCCCCACTTCTGATGGGACATTGGCAATAACTATGGTTTTGGGGGGGGGGGGGGTGGTGGACAGGTAACCCTCTGCACTTCATTGATTGGCAAATGGCTCAATAATGTGGCCTAGTTTGGCCAGACCCTCTGTACTTAACACTATTGGCAGGCCACAGGAAAGATCAAATAACATTTCCCCCCCCCCCCCCCCTCAAAAAAGGCAGGCACAGTGTGACATTATTAAATTACCAAGCAAGCTAATAGGAGGGAAAGAAGACAAAAAATTAGGAAATGGAATGTATGGAGGCAGCCCCTTGCACTACATGCTTTGCTGAATTCATCCCTAAAGATGCGCACTATAAAGAGGTAGGTATATAGTGTGTATTGACCTTGGGAAAGCCAGCAGATAAAGGATTGGTACCATCTGACAGAGCAGTTGGGGGAGGGGGTTCCTAATGAGTTTGCCCCCCCCCCCCCAAAAGAACAAAAAAAGGGGGCTCTACATGAAGTAAACCACACAGCAAACATTTGTGCATATTTTAGGGGGTGTTTTGGGGCAAACAATACTATGCAGCAGACAAAAGACATTGCTTAAGTGAGTAGGCCATAGGTGTCTATTGGGGCAGAAGAGCATGCTGGTGAGGTAAGTGAAGGGAAAAATGCATGAAGGAGAAAAGGGGCACAGCATATTAGAACATATTGCAATCATGGTAATTAGGGAAGGAGGTCAAAAATACAAGTCATTAGCAAACAGAGCATACATAGAAGGGAATAGTAAAGTAGAAATGTTACCTTAATATAGTCCTCCTGCAGGACCTGAATGATGGCAGAACAGGTCTCTGGAATAATGATTCCCAGGGCCTGGGGAGAGATACCTGAAGAGAACTTCAAATCCTGAAGACTTCTCCCTGTCGCCAAGTACCTCAACGTGGCAACAAGCCTCTGCTCCGGAGTAATGGCTTGTCTCATGCAGGTATCCTGCCGGCTGATAAAGGGGGTCAGCAAAGCCAAAAGACGGTGAAAATCGGGGTCCGTCATCCTGAGAAAGTTCCTGAAATCATCAGGATTATTCTCCCGGATCTCACGAAGCAAAGGCATGTGCGAGAACTGGTCACGCTGAAGCAACCAATTCTTGGTCCACATACTCCTCATCACTCTGTTCATGGACGGGTCTTGGGTCAAAGCTAAAAGCCCGACACCAATTCCGCGTACAGCACGAACTCGGCGACGAGTACGCACGGGAAACATCGCTCAGAAGGTCACAAAAGGTCGGCTGGTCAGAACGGACAAACAGAAAGCACCGATAAACAGCAAGGCCTGAAAGAACGAAGTGAATACCAGCAACGAGCAGACAATAAGCAGTGCAAATCAAAGCGTCCTATATCAAGATATAGGCCGCAATGACCAACAAATGCGAACTGACTACACGCACTAATAAACAGATACGCACGACAAGCACAAACTGAAGAGCAGTAACGATCTGAGTCAGAAAACTGAGAAGCGCGAATCTTAAGTCACCAAACTTCCACTAACTCTCGATAAACACGGGATCAGCAGAAGGAGCCCAACGGGTGCCTGACGTGGTGCTGAACTTCCCTTTTGTAATCTCGTGGATGACGACTTACGTCACGACGTTCTTCCGGACCGGATATTCCGACAACGTAGTCCGACCGTGTGTACGCAACGCCAACATCGGACAAAGTACGTCGGACAAAGTCCGACCGACCTGGTCCGCGGATTGTCCGAGCGTGTGTATGGGGCTTTAGATATTCCTAACAGTGTCCAGGGGTTCCCAGGGTTAGTACCCAACAAGTTCGGATGCTGACACCATAAAAGCCCTTTAGAAGGTTTTTATTTGCAGGGGAAACATCCAACAAACACAGTCTCAAATAGGAACAGAGGGCATCCAACAAACACAGTCTCAAATAGGAAAAGAGGGCAAGGATGAAGAAAGTCAGGCACCTTGAACTGCTGACAATTGAAATGTCTCTAACAAAAACCCAGAGAGTAGCCCCTCACAGCTGGGCACTTCAATGTTGAACAAATCTCTAGCCAGGGATTATGGCAGTCAACTCTTTAAAAACTTGTAAAGTCTCTGACACAGAATAAACTCTCAACCGAAAGTGAATAGGAACCTTTTCTCAGTACCTGGAACTTTCTCTGTCTCCTTGGCAGTACTGCAAAACTGTGGATTCGTTAGTGTCCATAACAACCCAGCAACCAGGTTCTTCTTGAGATGCCATCTTGTTGGCCCTTCTCCGAAGTGTCCTCCCCCGGTCACCTACACGAGCTGCGGTGCCCCTCCAAGATTGAGAGCACACCCGGACGCCTTGAATCCTCCCTCAGTTACTGTGCCTCGGACCAGCCTGTTCCGAGACTCGGGAACAGATGGATCCTTGCCCCAGACCATGTGGGTCTGTGGGGCTAGTCAAACTGACCATGTTGCGGGACAGCAAGCCCTCTCGGGCCCGGGACCCCTCGCGGGGTTACCCCGGTCCAGATTCAGGAACAGGCAGCTACGGCCGAACCCCAAACACGTGGCTTCAGTACCTTAAGTACCCTTCCCCAGACTACACAGCGGGGCCAGACGCACCCACTGATTGGCTCCGGGGAAGACTGATACTCAAAACTTCCAACCAGGCCTGGTTCTAGGCCTGTCATGTGTACCTCACTGTACCTATGACCAGGCAGAACCCTAGTACAGACAAAATACTGATGCCAAAATAAACTTGCACAATTAACCCTCAGAACCCCACTACTGTTCTGAGGGAAAAAAAACTAAAGTTTCACATATAGCGGACACATTGTAAAGGTGTCCCCGCTACATATAGGCAGGGACGGGGCCACCCAGTGATGTAACCGAGTGACCCTTTTCCTTTTGACATCATGTGCCATCAGAGGGGGCGGGGTCATCCAGTTTGTCCTGCCCTTGCCTATATAACAGCTGTCGCTGGGAGGCCTCCCATGGAGGCGGAGTATTGTCTTCTTTTTTTTTTTTTTTTTTCAGGTCCGTCGGGTGGCATGGTTTACAATGGATGTACATCGCGGGACACTTTTATTTCTTTTTTAATAAAGGAATTGTCAAAAACTGTCTTTTGTGGTTTTTACTTTTTTTTTACACTTTTTTTGGTGAATGTGTACCCCATACCCATTTACATGGCGGGTGGGATCTGGGGGCCCCCTTGTTAGAGCGTGCTTCCAGATTCTGATAAGCCCCCTCCCGCAGACCCCCAGAACCAGTGGCCCATGTTGTAGGGATGAGGCCCTTGTCCCCATCAACATGGGGACAAGGTGCTTTGGGGGGACCCCAAAGCACCCTTCCCATGTTGAGGGTATGTTGCTTGGTATTGTTCAGGAGCCCCCCTTTTCTGGCCTGCCAGGCTGCTTGCTCAGGTAAAGGTCTGTTATGGGGGGCCCCATGCCATTTTTTTTCAAAATTGTTGGCGTGGAGTTCCCCTTAAAATCTATACCAGACCCAAAGGGCCTGGTATGGAATTTGGGGGGACCCCACACAGTTTTTTATTTTTTTAAAATTGGCAATTTTTTCATAAATTTTTATCTATATTGCCGGGACCCGGCAATACATTACAGCCGCAATTTTAAATTAAATGTTTTCCTTTAGAAATGTAAATGTTCTACGGGACTGTAAAACACATGAGACAGATGCGCCACTTTACATGCAGATTAAGGGAACCCCCAGGCATGATATTTTAAGGAATATTTCATTTTTATTGTTTCACTTTAAGCATTATTAAAATCACTGCTCCCGGAAAAATAGATTTTTGCATTGATACATGTCCACTGGGGCAGTACCCGGGTCCCCATACCTTTTTATGGCAATAACTTGCATATAAGCCTTTAAAATTAGCACTTTTGACTTTTTGCATTCGTGTCCCATAGACTTTAACCACTTCCCGACCGCCCCATGTACATATACGGCAGAATGGCACGTACAGGCAGAACCACGTACCTGTACGTGCCATTCTTCAGGCGCGTGGGGGGTCCGATCGGACCCCCCCCGGCCGGCGGGGACGGTCGGGATCGCTTCAGGAGCGATCCGGGATGAGGGGACGGCCAGTGGTTTCTGGCCACCCCCTCGCGATCGCTCCTGGCGAATCAGATGCTTCCTCTGTCTGTGTCAATCAAAACACAGGCAGAGGAAGTGATGTCACGCTCGGTGCGCCGGTCTATGTGACCGGAACGCCGAGCTGTGAACATCTAAAGGTTAGTGCACCAACAGTACACTGACACCAGTACACATAGGCACACAAAACACCCGCCGGTCACCCCCAGATCACCCCCCCAGATCACCCCCCCCCCCCCCCAGTCACAGTGTCACTAATTGCAGTGATCATTTTTTGACTGATCACTGCATTTAGTGTCAGTGTGACTGTAATAACTGTCAGTGCAGTTAGTTTTAGGTCCAAGGTAGCCCCCTACCCCCCCCTAATAAAGGTTTAACCCCTTGATTGCCCCCCAGGTAACCCTTTCACCCCCTTTTGCCAGTGTCACTAAGCGATCGTTTTTCTGATCGCTGTATTAGTGTCACTGCTGTCGCTAGGTAACCATTTTTTTTTTTTTTAGGTAACCGCCATGTTTATATAGGTTCATAAATAGGTTTATAGGTCAGGTACCCCCATATTACAACCTAAATAAAGGTTTTAACCCCTTGATTGCCCCTAGAGTTAACCCTTTCACCAGTGATCACTGTATAACTGTCACTGGTGACGCTGGTTAGCCAGTTAGTTATTTCGTTATTTAGGTTCCCCGTCAGGTTTTTATATAGCGTCAGGTACCCCCATATATTACCTAATAAAGGTTTTAACCCCCTGATTGCCCCTAGTTAACCCTTTCACCCCCTTTTGCCAGTGTCACTAAGCGATCGTTTTTCTGATCGCTGCATTAGTGTCGCTAGGTAACCATTTTTTTTTTTTTTAGGTAACCGCCATGTTTATATAGGTTCATAAATAGGTTTATAGGTCAGGTACCCCCATATTACAACCTAAATAAAGGTTTTAACCCCCTGATTGCCCCTAGAGTTAACCCTTTCACCAGTGATCACTGTATAACTGTCACTGGTGACGCTGGTTAGCCAGTTAGTTATTTCGTTATTTAGGTTCCCCGTCAGGTTTTTATATAGCGTCAGGTACCCCCATATATTACCTAATAAAGGTTTTAACCCCCTGATTGCCCCTAGTTAACCCTTTCACCCCCTTTTGCCAGTGTCACTAAGCGATCGTTTTTCTGATCGCTGCATTAGTGTCGCTAGGTAACCAGTTTTTTTTTGTATTACTGTTACGGGTGACGCTGGTTAGTTAGCTTTATTTTTTATACTGTCAGGGCACCCGCCATTTATTACCCAATAACGGTTTAACCCCCTGATCGCCCGGCGGGTGATATCAATTAGGTTTTAGGGTCAAATAAGGTCTGCGTCGCCCCAGGTTAGTGCCAGTACCGCAAACACCCACGCGCAAAGCATACACCTCCCTTAGTGGTACAGTATCTGAACAGATCAATATCTGATCTGATCAGATCTATACTAGCATCCCAGCAGTTTAGGGTTCCAAAAAAAAACGCATTGTTAGCGGGATCAGCCCAGATACCTGCGTTTTCCCCCTCCGCCCAGCCCAGCCCACCCAAGTGCAGTATCGATCGATCACTGTCACTTACAAAACACTAAGCACACATAACTGCAGCGTTCGCAGAGTCAGGCCTGATCCCTGCGATCGCTAACATTTTTTTTGTGGTAGCGTTTTGATTCAGTCGCTTCAGTCAGGAGCTTTTTTACCTGTGAATCTCAAAAAAAAAAAAAAAAATAAAAATAGTTGTCGTTTTATTGTTCTCTCTCTCACTCTATTCTCTCTCTATTGTTGCTCTTTTTTTACTCCATTCTATTCTGCAATGTTTTATTATGTTTTATCATGTTTTATCATGCTTGCTTTTCAGGTAAGTAATTTTGTTTACTGTGTTTTAGTGTTAAGCATTTTTTTGTTTTCAGGTGCGCCATTCAGTTGCAACGCGGATTTATTTATCTTGACAGCAACAGCGTTTGCTCCCACGATACATAAAGCCGCGACTCCAACGCTGTAGGAGGTGATTTCACCACCACAGTTAAAAAAAAGAGCATATATGCCGCCGCCTGGGGGCCGCCGGGGGGGGGGAGCGATTGGCTCCTAATGCCACGTACATACGGTCGAAATTCCGACCGTGTGTACACGGCATAACTTTTGCGGGAGGATGCCCCCATGCATCGGCATATATAAATGGTGCATGTATGCCCATCATTAGAAGTGGGTGGATGAAGGGAGGTATTCTAATGGTGGGCATACCCACCAATCAATCTCTTTTTTTTTCGTTCAGCCAAGAGGCTGCATGAAAAAAAAAAAGATTACAATATATGTCCAGTATGTTGCTGGACTTTGAATGGTTATACCAGAATGATGCCTGCAGGTTTAGGTATCATCTTGGTATCATTCTTTTCAGCCAGTGATCGGCTTTCATGTAAAAGCAATTCTAGCGGGTAATTAGCCTCTAGACTGCTTTTACAAGCAGTGGGAGGGAATGTCCCCCCTCCCGGATATAAACCGCGCCATTGGGAAATTGGGAAAGCATTTTATCACACCAATCTTGGTGTGGTCAGATGCTTTGAGGGCAGAGGAAAGATCTAGGGTCTAATAGACCCCAATTTTTTCAAAAAAAGAGTACCTGTCACTGCCTATTGCTATCATAGGGGATATTTACATTCCCTGAGATAACAATAAAAATCATAACAAAGAAAAAAAATGGAAGGAACAGTTTAAAAATAAAATAAAAAAGCTAAATAAATAAAAAAAAAAACAAAAAAAAAAAAAAAAAAGCACCCCTGCCCCCCCTTCTCTTGCGCAAAGGCGTACACAAGCGTTGGTCTGGCGTCATATGTAAACAGCAATTGCACAATGCATGTGAGGTATCACCGCGAAGGTCAGATCGAGGGCAGTAATTTTAGCAGTAGACCTCCTCCGTGAATCTAATGTGGTATCATGTAAAGGCTTTTAAAGGCTTTTAATGTATGTAGTTTGTCGCCACTGCGTGTTTGTGCGCAATTTTAAAGCATGTCGTGTTTGGTATCCATGTACTCGGCCTAAGATCATATTTTTTATTTCATCAAAAATTTGAGCAATATAGTGTGTTTTAGTGCATTAAAATAAAAAAAAGTGTATTTTTTCCACAAAAAATGCGTTTGAAAAATCGCTGCGCAAATACTGTGTGGAAAAAAAAAATGCAACACCCACCATTTTAATCTGTAGGGCCTTTGCTTTAACATTATATATAGTGTTTGGGGGTTCAACGTAATTTTCTTGCAAAAAAAAAAATATGTTTTCATGTAAACAAAAAGTGTCAGAAAGGGCTTTGTCTACAAGTGGTTAGAAGAGTGGGTGACGTGTGACATAGGCTTCTAAATGTTGTGCATAAAATGCCAGGACAGTTCAAACCCCCCCCAAATGACCCCATTTTGGAAAGTAGACACCCCAAGCTATTTGATGAGAGCAATGTTGAGCCCATTAAATATTTTTTTTTTTTGTCCCAAGAGATTGAATAATGAAAAAAAAAAAATATATATTTTTTTTTTACAAAAAGTTGTCACTAAATGATATATTGCTCAAACATGTCATGGGCATATGTGGAAATACACCCCAAAATACATTCTGTTGCTTCTCCTGAGTACGGGGATACCACATGTGTGGGACTTTTTGGGAGCCTAGCTGCGTACGGAACCCCAAAAACCAATCACCGCCTTCAGGCTTTCTAAGGGTGTAATTTTTTTATTTCACTTCTCACTGCCAATCACAGTTTCGGAGGCCATGGAATGCCCAGATGGCATAAAACCCCCCAAAATGACCCCATTTTGGAAAGTAGACACCCCAAGCTATTTGCTGAGAGGTATGGTGAGTATTTTGCAGATCTCGCTTTTTGTCACAAAGTTTTGAAAATTGAAAAAAAAAAAAAAAAAATTTTTTTTTCTTTACTTTCTTCATTTTCAAAAACAAATGAGAGCTGTAAAATACTCACCATGCCTCTCAACAAATAGCTTGGGGTGTCTACTTTCCAAAATGGGGTCATTTGGGGGGGTTTTGTGCTATTTTGGCATTTTATGGCCTTCGAAACAGTGATAGGTAGTGAGGAGTGAAATCAAAAATTTGCACCCTTAGAAATCCTGAAGGCGGTGCTTGGGTTTCGGGGCCCCGTACGCGGCTAGGCTCCCAAAAAGTCCCACACATGTGGTATCCCCATACTCAGGAGAAGCAGCAAAATGTATTTTGGGGTGCAATTCCACATATAACTATGGCATGTGTGAGCAATATATCATTTAGTGACAACTTTTTGAAAAAAAAAAAAAATCTTTTTTATTTTTGTCTTTATTCAATCACTTGGGACTAAAAAAAAAAATATTCAATGGGCTCAACATGCCTCTCAGCAAATAGCTTGGGGTGTCTACTTTCCAAAATGGGGTCATTTGGGGGGGTTTTGTACTTCTCTGCCATTTTAGCACCTCAAGAAATGAAATAGGCAGTCATAAATTAAAAGCGGTGTAAATTCCAGAAAATGTACTCTAGTTTGTAGACGCTATAACTTTTGCGCAAACCAATAAATATACGCTTATTGGCATTTTTTTTTACTAAAGACATGTGGCTGAATACATTTTGGCCCAAATGTTTGACTAAAATTGAGTTTATTAGATTTTTTTTATAACAAAAAGTAGAAAATCTCTTTTTTTTTCAAAATTTTCGCTCTTTTTCCGTTTATATCGCAAAAAATAAAAATCACAGAGGCAATCAAATACCATCAAAAGAAAGCTCTATTTGTGGGAAGAAAAGGACGCAAATTTCGTTTGGTTACAAAATTGCATGACCGCGCAATTACCAGTTAAAGTAGTGCAGTGCGAAATTGAAAAAAGACCTCTGGTCCTTTGGCTGCCAAATGGTCCGGGGCTGAAGTGGTTAAATATTCATGGCAGGCATTGAAGGGGGTTCTGAGGCTTTAAAATGCTGAATAAATGCTGCTTAAACATTGACACATTTCTAACTCTAAGCACTGGAATTTCTGGCTTGCCCTGCAGGCAGTGTGTTGTCTGAGAGGGTCATCAGTGCAAAAGGCAGTTTTGTTACAGAAAGACAAATCCCTCTGCTTCCTGTTACCATGGGCTAGCTCACAATATAATTATTTTTAGAAGACAGATAGATTTCAGTGGGGTTCAGCTTAACGTCTGAAAGTTTCAGAATCCCACAAAAACCCAGACATATTTGTTTATCCCTAATCTCTAACTGATATTTTATTATCTGTTTCTCAATGCAATCATGAATCTGTTAAATTCACCAAACACATTACAGTTAGAGTGTACAATCTCCTTTAGGATTACCAACAAATATTTTGTGCAAGGGTCTTCCTGATTAAATACAAATTGATTATATAGATTAGGTAGGTGCTTGGGTTACATTATTTTGGCCAGTCAAAACTGATTGTACAAAGATTGTACAGTCAGATTGTAATGAGTATAGTGACCATAAGTTAACTATGTAATGTCTGTCCTAATTTACTTGTCCATCTAACGCTAAACTCGCTACAATTTGACAATGCTTCTCTCCATGGGTGGGAACACTTCTTCTCCATAGACACGATGAAGGAGTAAGTGTTGCCACCCTAAGAAAGGGGTTGATTTACTAAAACCGCAAAGTACAAAATCTGGGACAGCTCTGCATCCAAAACCAATCAACTTCCATTTTTTTTTGTCAAAGTTTAATTGAACAACCTGAAGTTAAAAGCTGATTGGATACCATGCATAGTTGCATCAGATTTTGCAGTTTCTAGTTTTATGATGTTTTACTGGCCGATTACCAGGTGAAAACGACCAAAAAACAACATAAAAGTTGAAAACTACTGCAGTAACTGTATCTAAGGACTGGTAAACTGCAATATATTACATTTTTGTTCTTAGGCTTGGATACACTTTAATACTAATGTTTTCTTTTAATTGAAATGTAGTTGAAAGTTGTATTAAGGATGAATTGTATTGTTCTGTGCTACAGTTTGTGGTGTATACTACCAGAGGTTTGTTGCTTGCAATCATTTCAATTATATCCCTGGTAATTTACAATTTATTTCTTCCATTTGAGCACTAGATTGTTTCTATTTTCTATTATATTGTAAAAGAGCAGCACCTAAATTAGGTAGCAATGAAAGAACAGGAATCAATACTCAAATGAGGTGCCTACTTAGGCAAATGTGCTTGCAAATATAAACAGTAATGGTCTCCTCCTCAAGGGATTAGGATGTAGCTAAAGAAAACAATCTATATTGAAGCATTCAGACAGATGGCATTTAAAGAAAATTTTAGTAAATGTATATATGATTATATTATTGTGTGTTAAAGGAACTTTATTTCTTTCTAATTTGACTGTATATTTAAATATACAGCTAGTAGCAATACATTTCCAGTACATAAGGAGCCTCTGCTCCCTGTTAAGTGAAAAAGTAAAACTAATAATGACTGACCTGTACAGTTCTTCTCTCAATACTTTCATCCTGTCCAGACTGCTTGAAAACAACAGAGCAAGTGGCTAATTGAATTTATGTTTGTAGTCACCATTACTGATATACAGATGGATTGGTCACAAGAGGAAGATTCTGCAAACCTATGCACAAACCTCAGTCATAAACAGCAAGCATGTCTCAACATTTGTGCAAGTGTAATAAATAATACCTGTACCGTTTGTAATATGTGTGATAGTTTTCTTTGTTTTTTTTTGTAATATGTGTGATAGTTTTCTTTGTCTTCTTTCATTAGGAAAATATAAAATTCCCTAATATCCAATCCTAAGAGCAAAATAGTCCTACGAACATATGACCATGAGAGTAAACATTCACTAATTGAGAAAATAGCGTAATACTAGGCTAGGAACGTTTGAACTGCTGGGGAAAAAATATGAGGGAGACCACTACACTGTGTACAGTCTATGGAAAGTAGATTCCAGTTCGAATGGCCAAACAAATGGGTGTTCAACTGAGCTAACCTCCAGATGCAGTGTGAAGTGAAACATTTTGCAATGGTATTATTACCACTGCTAAATGTGACGGCTTCCTCTTGATTGTTAGGGGGCAGCACCCACCGGTGTGCTAACAACAAGTTATTCATCCACACCTGGCACATTCAGTGAATATAAACCAAAGCCGGGATAGTGTAAAAAAAAAAGGGATGTGGTTCCCCAAAATTCATACCAGACTTAGATTTGATTTGAATTTAAAGGGGGACATCATAAAAAATAGCTCTTAGGTCTACTCTAACTTCCTAACTACCCTAACTTCCATACCAGACATTTTGAATCTGAAGCCCACTCAAAAAAAACAAGAAAAAAGTTTTGGTTTCCCATAGCATTCATAAAAAACCTTTATCTGAGCAAACAGCTTGGGTAGGCAGGAAAGGGGGTATGAGCAAATGACCCCCTCCCTGAATCATTCTAGGCCACATACCCTAAATATGGGGGGTATCTTACCCCCGGCAAAGCACTGTGTACCCATGTAGATCAGGGATGGGCTGAACACCTCCCTGGTTCAGTTTGCACCAGAACATCTCAAACAGATAAAAAGTTCTAACGAACATGCAAACTCATTAAAGTCTATGGGACACGAACATGAAAAATCCAAAGTCCTGATTTTAAAGGCTTATATGTAAGTTATTGCCATAAAAAGTGTATGGGGACCCGGGTACTGCCCTATGGGACACGTATCAATGCAAAAAAAAAAGGTTTTAAAACAATTAGTAGTGGTAGCAGTGATTTTAATAATGCTTAAAGTGAAACAATAAAAATGTAATATTCCTTTAAATATTGTGCCTGGGGGGTACCCTTCATCTTCCTGTAAAGTGGCGCATATGTGCAATGTATAGAACATGCCGCAGCAATAATGATATTTCTAAACTCGCTTGTGGCTGTAATGTATTTCCGGCTCCCGGCAATACAGATTAAAAAAAAATGGCATGGAGTCTGTCCATACTAGGCTCTTCGGGTCTGGTATACATTTTGGGGGTAAGCAACCCCCTGGTTCAGGAGCTAGCAACTCCCCTCCTGAACTATACCAGGCCACATGCCCTCAACATGGTGGGGTGGGTGCCTTTTACAATAGGGGGGTGGATGCTTTGGGGCAGGGGGACCCTGTGCCCCCCACCCCAAAGCACCTTGTCTCCATGTTGATGGGGACACGGGCCTCTTCCCGACAACCCTGGGCTGTGGTTGTCTGGGTCTGCGGGTGGGGGGCTTATAGGAATCTGGAAGCCCCCTTTAATAAGGGGGTCCCTAGATCCCGACCCCCCACTATGTGAATGGATATCGGGTACATCTTACACTCACCCATTCACCAAAAAAGTGTCAAAAAGTATAAAAACGACAAGAGACAATTTTTGACAAATCCTTTATTAAAAAAAAGTGTCCCTCGATGTAAATCCACCATCAATCACACCGCCTGACGGACCCAAAAAATTGCAAAAATTGAAAATGTTCCACCTCCATAGGAGGCATCCCGCCGACTGCTCTCTCTCTTTACTTTGACAGCTCTTATATAGGCAAGGGCGGGGCCACCTGGTGATGTAACCATGAGACATGACGTCATGAGAATGGATTTTTGGGGGGGCCCCATGTTTTTTCATCTTATTTTTTGGGTGGGGTTAAACCACTAAATCCATACTAAACTCAAAATGTCTTTTATGGAATTTGGGATGGACCCCATGTGCTTTTTTATGTTCTGTTTTGTTCTTTACACTATACCCTCTGTTTTTTTTTTTTTTTTTTACCATTCAGTTAAGAATCCCCAGCTAATAGCCAAATGTGATGGATGGGGTTGAGTCAGGGGTTTTTAGGATGTCAGCGGGTGCAAGCTTCTTAACAAACAGGAGGAAGTTGTTTCAAATACCACTGCTAAAGGGTTCACTTTACACTGTAGCTAGCATTTTGTTTGGTTGAACACCCATTTGTATGGCCATTCACAAAGGAATATCCATAGACTATACGCAGTCCAGATGTTTCCCTCATAATATTTCCCCTACTAGTTGAATGTTCTTAAGCTATAAGTCATGCTTTTTTCTCAATTGACAAATATTAACTCCCATGGTCAAATGTCCTTAAAGCTATTTTTCTCTTAAGCCTCATACACACGGTACGATTGTCAGACGACCGAGTGTCTGATTTTTGTCAAAAGGGCATGTGCCAGGATCTTGTCTTGCATACTAACGTTACGCAAATTGTCGTTCAACAACACGAACGTAGTGACGTACTATGAGACTATTAAGAGGAAGTTCACTTCTCAAGTGCCACCCTATGGGCTCCTTCTGCTAATTTCGTGTTAGTAAAAGTTTGGTGAGTGTTGATTCACGTTTTTCAGTTCGTTTCTGAGCGGCCGTTCGTCAACCAGCCATGTTGCATAATCGGAGGAGACACATGTATGAGGCTTTCCATCAATCCAGAGCAAAGGCTCATAGCCACCTTGCGGTACTTAGCGACAAGGAGAAGTCTCTAGGATCTCAAGTTTACTACTGGGATTTTTCCCCCCAGGCTCTGAGAGTCATTATTCCAGAGACCTGCTCAGCCATCATTCAAGTCCTGCAGAAGGACTATATTAGGTTAAGTTTTTACCTTTAAGATCACTTTCTATGTATTTATGTTTGCTAATGTATTTTATTAATTTGTTTATTACATAATTATCAATATTGTAATATGCTGTGAATGTCGTCTTTGTCCTCATGCATGCTGTAAGCTTTTCCTGCTCCTTTTTTGGCCTACATGCATATTTTCCTTCAATAACCTCCTTAGCATGCTATCCTGGGCCCATACACACCTAGCCTGGTAACTTAACAATGTTTTTTGTCAGCTACATTTTGGGGCTTAACCCAAACAACCCCTAAAATGTGTACAAATGTTATTGGTGTCCTCAAATTCGGGCAGAGTGCAAGAGGCTAGTTTCTTGGCCCAAACTCATTTTTGAACCCTCCCCCCCAAAAAATGCTAAGTCAAAAGATACAAATACTCTATCTGCTGAATTGTAAAAACCCGTACACACTATCCCTCTTTTGTGTTCAAATTTCTGTATAAATTCCCCAAACCATGTAGTGCAAGGGCCTGCCTGATTACCTACAAATTGAAACTTCTTAAGTTTTTGTCTCCTATTATATTGATTGGTTAAATCATAATGTCAAAATGTGCGGCAATTTGGACAGTATGTATCCAGCTTTTTAGATTATGATAATTCATGACACTTCTTACCTGTCCACTGGGCTGCCAAGGGTGTAAGTAAGGAGGTGCTGGCCAAAGTATCACTAATTATTTATGCAAACAGCTTTCATGGAAGTTGAGAGGGTTACCTGTCCAAAAAATCTACCCATTACCCCCCCCCCCCCCCCAAAATGTGTCTAATGGGCCACCAGAGGGGGGGGGGATCAGATAAGCTGACCTTCCAGTTTTGTCTTTCAACTCATGTTAAGTGTAACATGAGTCCCTAACTCATTTAAGTGTATCCTTATGTTGGCTAAGCATGCAAAAGGTCTTGGCAAATCGTCTCTCTACTGTGATTGAAGATCTGATCCATGTTGATCAGACGGGCTCATGCCAAGCAAGGGAAAATCATTTTTAATCTAAGACGCCTTTTTCTCAACCTCTTCATTCTCCATGATAATCAGAGTACTAGGGTAATTGCCTCACTAGATGTGGAAAAGGTGTTTGACTCAGTGAAGTGGGTCTATCCCTGGGAGGTCCTGAAATGCTATGGATTTGGCCCTAAATACATCAGTTACAGGATACAGAGGCTTTACAGGGCGCCGATGGCACGAGTCCGCACCAATGACCGGTTATCTGAGGCATTCCCTCTTTACAGAGGTACACGACAGGGATACCCTTTGTCACCCTCTTTATTTGCTCTGGCCTTGGAACCCCTGACTATTTTATTCAGGGACTCCTCTGAGGTCAGAGGACTCTGGAGGAGAAACTGTCCCTGTACGCTGACGATGCTCTGCTCTATCTGAACGATGCGGGTCCGTCCCTCTTGGCAGCCCTGGGAATTTTTGATGCCTTTGGCTCATTCTGTGGCTTACGGATCAATTGGTCCAAATCTATCCTGTTCCCGATTGATGACAGACCAACTGATCTCATTCTCTCCTCCCCATTACAGTGGGTTGAGGAATTCAGATATTTGGGTATACAGGTCACTAGAAGTAAATCTGAATTCTTTGAGCGTAACCTTCAGCCACTCCTAGCTTCATTAAAAACTTGCTGCTCCTTGTGGTCGGGGCTTCCGCTGAACCTGCTAGGCTACATTAACTTGATTAAAATGATGGTTTTCCCACATTTCAACTATGTATTTTGCAACTGCCTGGTTTGGGTCCCTGCTCCCTTCTTTAGAGAAATAGCTGTTTAATATCCTTTATATGAAATGGGGCCCACCCGTTTTTCTAAAACTACATTGTCTCTGCCCTCAGGGTTGGGGGGCCTGGCTTTACCCAATTTCCATATTTTTTTTGGTCTCTGATTACTGGTGGATCCAGCGCTCCAGAACCAATGCGGCCACTTGTCTGGAAGCAACTTTCCTGGGATCTTTTAATGGATGTCTGTAACTTAGTTTATAGAGGCCATCGGACATACTGTTTTGTCTTGGGACCCACACGCATCACACTGAGAATTTAGAAGGCCGCTACGTGGCACTTCGCCACCTCGGGTCAATTGTCCCCGGCTCAACCCTTGTGGGGTAACCCCAGACTCCATCACCTACGTACGATACAGGACCCCCAGCTTTGGGCTTGGTACGGGGTTAAAACTTTTGGGGACGTTATGCCCACAGGTACTCTCTTAAGCTTCTGCTATTTTGATACTTCCAGCTGCGTCATGCTGTTAGGGCTCAGTTCCCTCGGCCCCCCACTATTAAAACTGGTCCCATAGCAGAAATGCTGACCCTGGGAGACCTAGACAAGCCACTATCATTTCTCTGTGGTGCCCTCCTGTGCACCGATATACCTAGGATGGGAAAACTATGGGATTACTGGAAGGAAGATATCCCCTCACTGGACAGGGAAGACTGGTAGGATAGCTTGGAACAGGGTCTGAAACTTATTTCCTCCAGAGAGAAGTTGATTCAATTAAAATGTCTCCACTGGGTGTACTAAACCCCAGAGAAACTGCACAGATTGTTCCCTGAGAGAGACCCCCATATGCCTACGTTGTAGACTTCCTATATCCATATGTTTTGGGAATGCCTTATGATTGGGTTATACTGGCAGGCTGTTTTCGCTAAAATCAATCTTAGATTACAACTCACTCTGGTACCCACCCCGTCTCTAGCATTATTGGGAATCCCTGATGATGACCAGCGTTCCCATCACTCTAAGCTTCTCATAGCGTATCTCCTATACTATACAAAGAAATACATTTTTCTAAAATGGGTGACTTCGAACATCCTGGATGTGTCTGCTTGGGAAGCTCTGGTTGATGCTGCACTACCTCTATACAAGATGACCTACTCCAACAGAGGGTGTCACTGGAAGTTTGATAAGGTCTGGTCCTGTTGGACCTTGACGTGAAACCACCACACTGTTGAGTCTCCCCTGTGTGATGGTAAGCATGTCCGGATTGTACCCCCAGCCAACTCTGGCTCCTATTATTTTAACTATAAGGGCTTTTGCAGCATAGTCATGCTAGCTGTAGTGTCTGCCAACTACGAGTTCTTGTATTTGGATGTTGGAAAGAACGGCCACAACTCTGATGGAGGAGTGATTATGCAGACAGAGTTCTACAAGTGGCTCCAGAATGGCACCTTAAACTTGCCCCCTGCTGAGGAGAATGTTGAGGGCCTCAATTTTGTTTTTGTGGCAGATGAGGCCTTTGCTCTGGGGGAACATCTGATGAAGCCGTTTCCTATGAGGAACCTCATCCCAGAGCAGAGAATCTTTAATTACAGGCTCTTTTGTGCCAAAAGGCTGGTCGAAAATGCCTTTGGCATCCTATCGAGTCGTTTCAGGCTGTTTTTGACTCCAATCAGCCTGGTACTCTACAAGATAAACCATGTGGTCCTGTGCTGCTGTATCCGATATAATTTTTTAAGGAGAAATGCTACCCACTACCTAGCCTCACTGTCAAGTGACGTAGACCCTGCACTTGCAGGCCCAGATGAAGAGGCTGCAGCTCGTCTGTCTGTGGGCGTGCTGATGGCTATTTAAAATGCCTGTGCTGGATTGCCCTCCCAAACTGCCTGAGATTTACAGCAGAACTACTTTAAATATTTGTGGGTAGAGGGGCAGTGGCATGGCAGCAAATTGTAGCTGATCATGTCTAATCTATTTTTGAGATCATAAACTCATATTTCATTTGAACTACTGTTGTCTGTGTTTCTTATAAGTCTAATATGTTCCGCTCCAATAGTGCAAATGTACCTTGCTACACGAGTGACGATATCTTCTTCAGCTACAGTAACTATTATGGTGTGCTGTGGGCCTGCTACACACACACACACACATTTTTGTTCTTAATGGATGAAATTCAAAAACATTATGCCTTTACAACTCCTTTAATTTTTTGGAGGCCTAAAAATTGCAAGCGTTGTCCACAGTTGTCACATTGTCACTGTAACTACAACAACTTACAAAATACACTGGTATTGAGCAATGAAATAATAAGACACACATTGTTTAGTAAAAAACATTTTACTCAAAGCACATTCACATGTGCGTTTTTAAGGTTTTAAAACAAACCAACATCTTGGTGTATAACATGTATGTTTTGCATTATTTCTCCTTTTTTTGTGGCTAAACAGGCATGTTCTAAAAACATTAGATACACATCCAAAACTCAGTAACTTACAAAGTTCGAGTTTGGTAAAGTGAAGGGCAACCGAGACATTAGTATCCCAAGACTGTGTGGATGTTGCCTTCCTCAGATGGGGTGATCTCACCCCTCTAAAAGCCAAAATTTGAAGCCACGTACACGTAGAGGCCTACCAATTAGATGTCCCCTATGATCCCATGCCTAAAATGTGTGTAGTTACTAATGGACTATTTTTTTCAACCCCCAAAAAACACACAGTGTGTCAACATGTGCTATCTCCCATCACTGGGTATCAATGGACGTTTTTTCGGGGGGTGCAACCCCTTCCTCAGAGCTACTTTAGTTATGAGGCAGGGGTTGCACCCCCAAAAATAAGAATGTTAAGGCCAAATTTGTGAGATAGCACATGTTGACACACTGTGTGTTTTGGGGCTTTAGAAAAATAGATAAACATTATTTTTTTTTCCATTCAAAGATTTTTATTAGAGGTAAACGAAAAAAAATGAAATAAAGCACCAATTTTGGGGGCACCTTCAAATTTGGGGTTTTAGATTGTAAAAAAAAGGTAAAATATATGCTCCAGATAAACATTATGATTCACATTAGTTAGGGCAGTGTTTCCCAACTCTCCTCCTCAAGATGCAATCCCAGGTCATGTTTTCTTGATTTCTTGAATTTGGCACAGGTGATGTTGTCATTTTCACTGTTAGTAATTTGCACAGTCATTTATAGACTGAGGAAAATGTAGAAAACAGGACCTGGTGGTGCACCTAGAGGAGTAGAGTGAAGAAACAGTTCTGTCCCTAAACTTTCACATGTTAAAGTCATAAAAACATGGTAATTAGTAAGGGCAAACAGGAGCCAACAAGTGGAACAAACTTCAAACCAGGCAAGAGGAAATTAGAATTTGGCAAGCATGTCCACAAAATATCTGATTCTTCGCTGTAAACTAGTGGCAGCCTCCTTGATTTGCTCCAGTTCCTTCAAACACTGCAACATATCTGCACTCATTCTGTCAATAGTACATTGTGGAAGATCATGACCTAGTAAGAAGAGTAAAAAGTATTAATTGAACGATAGTCAAGTGGCTGAGGCCCAACATAGTGAGTTATGGTCAAGTTACTATTTAAATTAAGGAAATACTTACCTACCCAGTCTATTGTTGCTTGCAACCTGCTTGCCCTTCAGACACTTACACTACTAGGAATGTACACACTACAACTACTCTATAATCTTGGCCCTGGTGCCTGGGTCTCCCAAACGCGGGTACCTAGCAACATTGTCAACTCCTTCCACCTCTTCCTTCTCCATGCTAATGTTAAGGCACTACATACTTTGCTAATGTGTGGAGTGGGTGTTTGGTTTGGACATCTAAACACTCGACATGTATACACATTTGAAGCAAGACTCCAAAAATACTTACTTGCGCAAACAAGAGGCTCCCAAATACTTTCTTCCTCTTTTGGTTTGATTTGGCCCTCACTGTGACTCATGGCAGGGGATTTGACGTCCACAATGACAATGTCTGTGCTGGGTCCAGGAGACAGATCCCATGGCTCCAAAGAAACATCCTGGGTGAGCTGACCACACTCACTTTCCTCTAAAAAGAAACAATACAACATTCATTAAGCCACCCCAAGTCCCATCTGTTTCAAGCATCCATTTTCTACATTAGTTGATCAACCGTGCACTTGGTCTGATGTCAATGTTTGCTCCTGACTAGTGGATTCCACCATGCTGCACTCTGGATGTTTTTCTGTGAAAAATGCATAAAAAAGGGAAGGTGATGGCATTTTCCAGAGGGCAAACACTTGACAAGTGCCAACATTGAAAAAGTCTGCAGGTGCCCCACACCCCTTTTGTCTCCTATGGGATATGTGATATATGATGACCATCCTAGCATGCGTGACTCTGTGTGACTGGGAGCCCCGGGCCTCTCCTCTACCCATGTCTACACTGGCAAGGCTGCATTACTGGGCACTGATGAGCCAGGCAGCAACCAGAAAGTGTTCTTTACCTTCTTTACTTAAGTTCTGCCCTAAGCCCATGGCTTTTGGCCCACCAAGAAACACCCCTGCCGGTGGCTAAATGAGTGTGTTTGAAGTTGGCACTTACGTTTTTGGAGGGAAGATGGTCTTGTTGCCTCCCCTGTTGAGGCCTGAGCAAGGGTAGCCTCCCCTCGTCCCTTGCAGTGACTTGGCTTGGAGCATCCTTTTTTTGTGTCTCCCTGTTGAAAGAAAAAAAAAACAATAAGTACAAAAAAGAAATAAATGTCCAAAAACATGACCAAATAAGAATGTATATATATGCTTTATATTTACCTTCAGCTTTGGAATCCCAAGTCATACAAAGATTTTCTAAAAGCTTATATAGAATTCTCTATAGCTACTTGTAGAAAGAACATATAAAGACAGCTAATTTACACATATACATATTGTTTAGATCTAAATATTGCTTACTTTCTTTTATGATCTGATGTATGTACTCCATCTGGTCTCGTTCCAGGTTTTTTAGATCAGACCATCATTTTCGAATTTGGTCCTTTAATCGGTCCACCGAAAATTCTCTGTGAAAAATGGCGATAACCTTCTCCAAAATGCTGTCCTTTCAGCTGTTGGGACTTTCGGAATTGTGCAGCTTGAAGTCATAATCGTGCTTCTCTAGGATGCGCACCATCTCCACCATCTCACCCTTGCTCATGGGGGTTGCTTTGTGCCTCCTATGAGCTCCACCACCGTGGGGCTGGCTGCAATCTGAGAAATCCTCCATGTTGTCCTTCCCTCCCAAATGTTCCGCCGTGTGTGTCGCATGCAGAAGTGAGATGTCACGCCCAAGCGTCATGACGCACTGAGAGCAGAGTTTGACACATGCGCAGTGTGTATAAAGTCAAAACGCACGGTCGATGGAATGGCCATAGGAATGATCTTGGAGTGGAGGACAATTGATCGCCAATGCGCAAAAGGAACAGAAAATGAAGAAACAATTGGAAATTGGGGTGGTTAGTGGCCTATACTGCTTAGATTGAGGCTTATATTGGGACCAGCTTATGGGTTAAGCCAGACATTATGGTTTGTCTTGTGTTCTGTCTTGCAGGCATCATACCATCATGACTGATGAATTCACTTTGCCAGAATTTCTCCCCCCATTTCATTGACGTGTATCAGGAGCTGCCCTCTCTCTGAAGGGTGAAAAGTAGAGACTACTCAAATCAAATACTGAGGAAGGCAGCTTTGGAGAAACTGGTAGGAGTTGTGAAAACCTGTGTACCCCAGGGCAGACACCAACTACGTCAGGCAAAAGATACCAAAAGGGAGCTGAACAAGGTTTTGGACTCTGAGAGATCTGGAGCAGCAGCAGATTACCTATATGTCCCCAGGCTGTGGTATTACGACAGCCTGCGTTTTTTGACAGATCATACTGAACCCAGTCCATTGCTGTCTATGCTCCCTTCTACGTCTGCTGAGGCCACAGCTCCTGAGGTCCGCACAGGTCCTGATGCACAGGATAAAGATGTGGAGGAGCCCAGGTTGACCCAGGTATAGCATTTAAAAATACAATGATCATAACTAGACATTATTGGGAAAATATTTCTGCCTTAACAAAGTGGTTTCCATATCAATAGACGGTAGGGACCAAAAATGATTTTAACAAGAATGAAAAATGCTGGGGTCAGAATGATAGTCTTTTCTATTTCTCCACATTCAAATTGCAACAGTGAGGAGATCAAAATTGTGTGTGATTGATGACCAAACCAATAAAAAGATTTTAATTATGTCCCATTTTCTTAAAACAGGAAAGTGTCAGTCTGGAGGAGCCAGCAGCCAACAGCCAGACAGAGTCCCAGATCCCTCCCCTACGCCCTTCTTCTGAAAGGGCCAGGAAGAGCAGGAATCTGGAGGAGGCCACAGCTCCCTTCCTCAGCCAGGCCACTACTGCCATCCGGACAGACCCAGATGAGTGCGAGAGATTTGGTGTGGTGATGGCCAATAGGTTAAGGGGGATGGTCAGTGACCAGAGCAGAGGGTGTGAGGATCTCATCCTGCAGCTCCTGAACAGGGGGGCGATGGGCAATATCTATGCCACCACCCACCTGTGGGATTTTGTGGGCCCACATACACCACCTCCACAGCCACCCACCACAGAAGCATGGTGGTCGGTCATTGGCAATACCAGCCACAAGAACCCCAACACCGCCGCTGGTCTGGGGATTATCACCCCTTACTAATTTCTATTATTTAGTGTTTTTTGGAATAATGTTTTTTTTGTTATATTTTCTATATTTTTGTATGCATGGAATGCCCTTTTAGTTAAGTTCTTTGTATTTGGATGGCAAATAGCATCTCTAATTAAATTTTTTTCTGCACAATAAAAAGAATTGTGTAGAATAATACTTGGCTATGTGTTTTACTTCAAATGACAGTTTGGAATTAGGCAGTTACATTAAAAAAAAAACAATGTAAAATTAACAAGGGACACCAACATAGTTGTATCTTTCATCTTAAAAACTCAGGGATAATGGTGTTGTGGTAACTTGCCCAAAAAAACAAACAACAAGAAAACAAATAATATATATATATATCTTTTTTTCACACAAATAGAGCTTTCTGTTGGTGGTATTTAATCACCGTTGTTTTTTTTATTTTTTGAAAACAAATGCCTTTTTAAAAATTTACAAATTTGCATAAACTCCATCAGTATCACCAGCAAAGCAGCTTCATTATTATCCCATAAAAGTACAAATACCCCCCAAATGACCCCTTTTTGAAAGAAGACATTCCAAGGTATTTGGAAAGAGGCATCGTGAGTTTTTTGAAGTTGTAATTTTTTCCACAATTCTTTGCAAAATCAAGATTTTTTTTCTTTTATTTTTTCTTTTTTCACAAAATTGTCATATTAGCAGGTTATTTCTTACACACAGCATATGCATAGCACAAATTACACCCCAAAACACATTCTGCTATTACTCCCGAGTACGGCGATACCACATGTGTGAGACTTTTACACAGTGTGGCCACATACATAGGCCCAACATGCAGGGAGCACCATCAGGTGTTCTGGAGCACCCGGGCCAATTCTGACATTTCTCTCCTACATGTAAAAATCATCATTTATTTGCTTGAAAATTACATAGAATGCCAAAATATTATATATGTTTTTTTTAGCAAAGACCCTAGAGAATACAATGGCGGTCGTTGCAACTTTTTATCTAGTACGGTATTTGCGCAGCAATTTTTCGAACGTGTTTTTTTGGGGAAAAAAAAGTTTTGTGCTTTACAAAAAACAAAACTGTAAATTTAGCCCAATGTTTTTGCATAATGTGAAAGATGAAGTTACGCCGAGTAAATAGATACCTAGCATGTCACCCTTCAAAATTGCAGACGCTCGTGGAATGGCGCCAAACTTTGCTACTTAAAAATCCCCATAGGCGGCACTTTAAAATTTTTTACTGGTTACATGTTTTGAGTAACAGAGGAGGTCTAGGGCCAAAATTATTGTTCTCGCTCCAACGTTCGCAGCGATACCTCACATGTGTGGTTTGAACACCGTTTTCATATGTGGGCGGGACTTAAGTATGCGTTCGCTTCTGCATGCGAGCACACGGGGACAGGGACGCTTTAAATTTATTTATTTTTTATTGTTCATTTTACTTTATTTATTTTAGTTTGACACTTTTTTCCCCAACAAAAATTTTTTTGATCACTTTTATTCTTATTACAAGGAATGTAAACATCCCTTGTAATAGGAATATGGCATTACAGGTCCTCTTTACAGTGAGATATGGGGTCAATAAGACCCCACATCTCACCTCTAGGCTGGAAAGCCTGAAATAAAATAAAAAAACGATCCTGGCTTCGATCGTAGCGAGCATTGCATGGTATCGCAGGGTATCACATGGTATCGCAGAATATCGCAGGGTATTGCAGAATATCGCAGGGTATTGCAGGGTATAGCATGGTATTGCAGAGTATCGCAGGGTATGGCAGAGTATCGCTGGGTATGGCAGAGTATCGCTGGGTATTGCAGAGTATTGCAGGGTATGGCAGAGTATCGCAGGGTATGGCAGAGTATCGCTGGGCATGGAAGAGTATCGCTGGGTATGGCAGAGTATCGCTGGGTATGGCAGAGTATTTCTGGGTATGGCATAGTATTGCTGGGTATGGCAGAGTATCGCAGGGTATGGCAGAGTATTGCATGGTATGGCAGAGTATCGCAGGGTATGGCAGAGTATTGCAGAGTATGGCAGGGTATGGCAGGGTATGGCAGAGTATTGCAGAGTATTGCAGGGTATTGCAGAATATGGCAGGGAATGGCAGGGTATCGCAGAGTATCGCAGAGTATTGCTGGGTATCGCAGGGTATGGCAGAGTATCGCAGGGTATAGCAGAGTATCGCAGGGTATGGCAGAGTATCGCAGAGTACTGCTGGGTAGCCATCCATCCATGCTCAGCCATCCCTCCATACCCTGCAATCAGGGCCGATCCGTCCCGGGGTGCACGGGGTGCAGTGCACCCAGGCGCCACAGAGGTGGGGGCGCTGGAGCGCCAGAGTGCTCCGCTCCCTCCTCCTCTCCTTGTCCGTAGGCGGCGCGGCTCTCTCCGCCTGTTACAGCCGCGGCGGCGGCCGCGCAGTGACGTCACGGGGGGGGGCGCGAGGCGCTCCGTGGCCGAGCGCCCCGCCCCACCCCCCCCCGTGACGTCACTGCGGGGCCGCCGCCGCGGCCGCGGCTGTGACAGGCGGAGAGAGCCACGCCGCCTACGGACAAGGAGAGGAGGAGGGAGCGGAGCACTGTGTTTAACTTCCGCCTTCTGCCCACCATCACACACGCTCTGTTCTCCACCCGGGCGGCGCGGCTGCACACTGTCCTCTCCAGCTGCCGCCCGGGTGGTTTTAATTAGCCTAGTGGTGGGGGGTGGTTTGTCTAGGGGGGGTCTATACCAATGTGGGGGGGGTGGTTTGTCCTGGGGGGGGGGGGTCTATACTAATGTTGGGGGGGGTGGTTTGTCTAGGGTAGGTCTATACTAATGTGGGGGGGGGGGGTTTGTCCTGGGGGGTCTATACTAATGTGGGGGGGGGGGGTTTGTCCTGGGGGGGTCTATACTAATGTGGGGGGGGTTTGTCCTGGGGGGTTGTCCTGGGGGTCTATACCAATGTGTGGTGGGGGGGGGTTTTTGTCCTGGGGTGGTCTATACCAATGTGGGGGGGGGGGGGGTTGTCCTGGGGGGGTCTATACTAATGTGGGGGGGGGGGGTGTCCTGGGGGTCTATACTAATGTGGGGGGGGGGTTTGGGGGGGGGTCTATACTAATGTGGGGGGGTGGTTTGTCCTGGGGGGGTCTATACCAATGTGGGGGGGGTGTTTTGTCGTGTGGGGGGGTGGTTTGTCCTGGGGGGGTGGGGTCTATACTAATGTGGGGGGGGTTTCTCCTGGGGGGTCTATACTAATGTGGGGGGGGTATCCTGGGGGGTCTATACTAATGTGGGGGGGGTGGTTTGTCCTGGGGGGGGTCTATACTAATGTGGGGGGTTGTTCGTCCTAGGGGGTCTACTAATGTGGGGGGGGGGTTTGTCCTGGGGGGGGTCTATACTAATGTGGGGGGGTTTGTCCTGGGGGGGTCTATACTAATGTGGGGGGGTGGTTTGTCCTGGGGGGGTCTATACCAATGTGGGGGGGGGTTTGTCCTGGGGGGTCTATATTAATGTAGGGGTGGTTTGTCCTGGGGGGGTCTAGATTAATGTAGGGGGGGGTTGTCCTGGGGGGTCTATACTAATGTATGGGGGCTGGTTTGTCCGGGGGGGGGGGGGCTCTATACTAATGTGGGGAGTGGTTCGTCCTGGGGGTCTATACTAATGTGGGGGGGGGTGGTTTGTCCTGGGGGGGTCTATACTAATGTGGGGAGTGGTTCGTCCTGGGGGGTCTATACTAATGTGGGGGGGGGTGGTTTGTCTTGGGGGGTCTATACTAATGTGGGGGGGTGGTTCGGCCTGGGGGGGTCTATACTAATGTGGGGGGGGGGGTGGTTTGTCCTGGGGGGGGGGTCTATACTAATGTGGAAGGTTCGTCCTGGGGGGTCTATACTAATGTGGGGGGGGGGGTTTTGTCCTGAGGGGGTCTATACTAATGTGGGGGGTGGTTTGTCCTGGGGGGTCTATACTAATGTGGGTGGCGGGCTGGTTTGTCCTGGGGGGTTTATACTAATGTAGGGGGGGTTTGCCCTGGGGGGTCTATACTAATGGGGGGGGGGTTGTCCTGGGGGTCTATACTAATGGAGGGGGTGGTTTGTTCTGGGGGGTCTGTACTAATGGAGGGGGGGTGGTTTGTTCTGGGGGGCTTGTACTAATGTAGGGGGGGGGGAAGGTTTGTCCTGAGGGGGGTCTATACTGATAAAGGGGGGTGTTTTGTCCTGGGGGTCTATACTGATGGGGGGGTCTGTCCTGAGGGAGGTATTTATACTTAGTGAAGGGTCTGCACTGACGGAGGGGGGGGTCTATACTGAGGGACGACTATAGTTGGTGGAGGGGGTGATACCATGTTTTACTGCACCAGGTGACACCAACCCTAGTGATGCCACTGCAGCTGCGGGCTCTTATTTCCCCTCTCCCTCACCTCCTCGTGCGCTGCTGTACTAATGAGCGGCGCACTATGTTTCTTCCCCCGCCTTCATAACGGCCAGGGAAGAAAAAGCAAAGGAGCAAAGAAAAGGATTGTGGGACATGTGGTCCCAAGGACTGGCAGCCCCACTGTAACACGGAAACTGCAGCCCACACAGCATGCTCAGCTGAATGGGAGAGAGAAAGCCAGGAGCCCGGGGAAGCTTTCAGGGAAGGGCACCCAGGACTCCAGAGGGAGAGGGCAGTGCTGAGAGAACACCATCAGAGAGAGAGAAAGACACACAGCCTGGCGCCATCCCTGGTGGAGAAAGGAATGGAGTCATTGCAGGAATACAGATCTGGGCTCTACCCAGCGGAGCCGCCACGGGCAATTCAGAGTGAGCTGACTCCTGATCAGAGGAACCGTTGTTGCTGTATCGCTGGGTCAGGTGAGAGGGCCGATCGGCCATTATTTACTACCATCTCTTGTAACATGTCTGCAGTCTCTGACCATCTCTTGTAACATGTCTGCAGTCTCTGACCATCTCTTGTAACATGTCTGCAGTCTCTGACCATCTCCTGTATTGTGTGCAGCCTGACCGTCTCCTGTACTATGATTGCAGTCTCTGACTGTCTCTAGTATCATGTCTACAGTCTCTGACCATCTCCTGTACTATGTCTGGGGGCTCTTTCTAATAGACTCTCTAACAGAAGCCCCCTCTGTGTGCATCAGAGAGACTCCCCTCCAGGTCTCATTAGTGTACGCTCTTCCTGTATTTTATTTATTGGTAAAAGATCATGGGAGGATCCCAGGGTAACGAAGACTTCTTACATGAACATCTCTGTGTTGAAGTCGTTGTCATAGAAACATTTGTAAAGGGGAGGAGTTGGTAAGATGACCACGCCCACGTGGGGGAGCCAGAAATATTTCTGCACCCAGGCGTCTGTGACCCTAGGATCGGCCCTGCCTGCAATACCCAGCAATACACTGCAGGCTATTGCTGTGTATTGAAGGGTATGGAGGGATGGCTGAGCATGGATGGATGGATCGGTGGTGACTGCAGGGCAGGCTGTGGGCACTACAGATCCCGCCCACAGCACTGCTGCCACTGATCCCTTCCCCTCTCCTCTCACACTGTACCAATCTGTACAGAGAGAGGAGGGGAGAACAACCGGCGTCATCAAATTACGCCAGTTTGCTTACATGTGATCGCTCCGTCATTTGACGGAGCGATCACGTGGTAAACGGCCGCGATGAGCGGCCGTTTACCGTGATCCGCCGGCTCCAGGGGGCGCGCACGTGGGGAATTCTGGGAGGACGTCATATGACGCCCTCCCAGAGTTAAGCAACCGCCCTGTAGCCGTTTTTCGGCTATGGGCCAGTTGTGAAGTGGTTAAAGAAGAAGAGAATGTGCGCAGCATTGCGATATTTCATAATTTGCCGCGTCACGATACTTAATTCTCAATTACGAACGATAGTTTACAAGACCGACCGCTTCCTTTGTTCCGATCATGCATGTTTATACTTTCGACTTTTGTGTGACGGATTTGTGTACGGACATCCAAAAATCAGATGTAGAGTCGTCGTTCGCCAAAAATTGACTAGCCTGTCCTCCAACATTTGTTGTCCGAAAATTGGAAAACAATTGCCGAAAGGAGCATACTAACGGTAAGAATTTTGGACAACAGCCTGTCAAACAATCCCCTTCCAAATTTTGCATCATGTGAACAAGGCTTTAGGATCAAATGTTCTAGAATGTTACATTTTCACAGCAAAAGGCAGCAAGGAAACTATTACATGCATAATAAATACATTACAGGTATTATTTGTTATGCTTACATGAATATTGAGACATTTCCACAGTTCATTTTTTTATATATAAATAGGCCCCTATCTCAATTCATATTTTAGTAAATTAGGTCAATGGATATATAAAAAAA
Source organism: Lithobates sylvaticus (assembly GCA_028564925.1). Lineage (NCBI taxonomy): Eukaryota > Metazoa > Chordata > Amphibia > Anura > Ranidae > Lithobates > Lithobates sylvaticus. Next base: position 261,533,582 of record CM053030.1, read on the forward strand.
TTAAATAAATGCACAAATACTTTCATGCATACTGTATTTTTTACTGTATTTTTTACACAACTTGTTCTTTATTTTCCCATTTAGATTAACAGTCACCAGCTCAGTTTTTAACACCTCTTTAAATAGTTGTTGAAATCGCCAACAATTCGCATCTGCATGGATTCACCTTCTGTTTTGATTAGCCCTCTTAAAGCACATTTTATAGTTTCATTATCATAAAAAGACACTAAAGTATAATAGATTAAATGCATAGCTACTGTATATGGAGCTGAAAATATGCACTAGTATGTTGCTTTTGCTACCTCTTACCCTTGTTCAGTACATTTTTGGATTACACATACATTTACATACTTGCCAATAGTCCCGATTTTCCCGGGACAATCCCAATTTTGGGACCCTTGTCCCGATCGGACATCGTCCCAATTAATTTCCCGGGATTTTGCCTTTTTCCCGGGAAAATCGTGAATGTTTTAGGAAAAAATGTCTGGCAGGCTACAAAAAGGTGGCCACCGCCGCCGTCACAAGGATTATTTCCCCTTGTGTTCAATGGAGAGGGGCCTGCTTCTGGGGGACACCAGATGTAAAGGAGGGCTCCGCTGCTGGGGGACACCAGATGTAAAGGAGGGCTCTGCTGCCGGGGACACCAGATGCAAAGGAGGGCTCCGCTGCCGGGGACACCAGATGCAAAGGAGGGCTCCGCTGCTGGGGACACCAGATGTAAATGAGGGCTCAACTGCCTGGGACACAGATGTAAAGGAGGGCTCCGATGCTGGGGACACCAGATGTAAGGAAGGGCTTCACTGCCGGGGACACAGATCTGTAAGGGGGGCCTCTGCTTCTGGGGGCACCTGATGTAAGGATGGACTCTGCTGGGGGCACCTGATGTAAGGATGGACACCTGATGGCATCTGGTGGCAGGCAACATTGCTGGTGACACGCTTAGGGGTCCCACTGATTCAGGATTATGGTGAGCTGAATGATTTCATTCTTTATTACAATGTAATATTAATAATAAAAACTAAACAACCATGGAGCTGGGATGATTGAAGCGCTATCACCAGGTGTTCGGGAGTATCTTTATCTGCTGATTTGTTAAACTCCGGAATACACATTTCTATTGTGGTGTAGGTTCTGGGCCTGCTGTCCCTCCAACCCTCTTTCCTTGCTTCTCTCTCCTTCCCTCCTTCTTTCCTTCTTTCTCTCTCCCTCCCTCCCTCTTTTCCCCTTTCTTTCTCCATCTCTCATTCATCTCAGACTCTAACCACACCCCCATTTGAATCACACCAATATAAGCCATGCCCACTATTTCACGTAAACCACGCCCATTTTTTGGGGCTGCGCACGCCACATTTTTTTTTTTTTTGCTATGTCAAGCCTAAAAACGCATGCCCCACCCCTAATTATAATAAGACTCCACCAACAGCCAAAAAAGTGCCCCTATACATTTTTTTACAATGTTGGCAACTATGCATTTACACAACACTTACATTTTGTTATGACTTCCAAAAATGGAAAAACTATACTAGTAAGTGTTAGTGCTAAAGATATAATTAGGGCTGAGCTTCAGGCTCAGGTTGACAGAGAGGTTTTTTTGTTTAGCAGCATGAGAGGGAGCTGTCATTCATGATGAGTTCATTGTACATGGGTTGTCAATTTGTGTGCATTGATCTTTGAAGTACTGTTTATCGTGACTGATATTAGAGCTACACCTTGGACATTGTTTATTATTTTCTAATTAAAGGACTTTGTCATTTTTGGGTGGGTATCACATGGGGGGTTGTAGATCTGGGGAGCCATTTATTTAAAAATGGCCTTCTAGATTCAGATAAGTTTGACCACAGACCCAACCCACTGGGCCAGCGATGTCCTGATAATGCCCCCTCTTTATGCACCCCTTTCCTGATGAACCAAGATGTAGGCATGGATAAAAGTTTGGTATTAATTGTGAAGGGGACCCGCATCATTTTGTGATTTTGTTTTCTTGAAGTCTGCCATATCAGATCTCTATCAAGGATAAGGGGCTGGTATGAATTTCGGGAGGACTATACGTAATTTTTGCTTGGGGGGGGGGGGGGGGGGTTCCCTCAAAAAATCATACCAGACCTCTTTACAGGATAAGGCACTGGAATACATTTTTGGGAGAACCTAATGCAGTTTTCCATGCAGGAAATGTAGTTTAGCAGTATTTGTTTCCTTTCTAAATGTCAATTTAGCAAATCCTATAGCTTTGCTATATCATGTGGTTGTTTAAATCATCCCCAAGCCTTTTATTTAAAGAAACTATATATTTATCTGTATCTAATGATGCAATTTAAGCCTTATTAAAAGACCCACTTCTCACTGAATTGTGTTTCAATTCTTTTAAAAGCTAGCAATTTGATTCTAAAAAATTTGATTCAGAAAAAAAATGAAAAAAAAATGTCTCTATCATATCTTTAATCACTTCAATGCAGGGCACTTATACCCCCTTCCTGCCCAGACCATTTTTTTCACACAAATAGAGCTTTCTTTTGGTGATATTTAATCACTAGTGGGTTTTAAATTTTTTGTGCTATAAATTAAAAAAAGACTGAACATTTTGTGAAAAAATGCCTTTATTTTTGTCATAAAATTTAGCAAATTAGTGATTTTTCTTCATACATTTTGGCCAAAATGCATACTGCTACATATCTTTGGTAAAAATAACCCAAGTTACTCTATATTATTTGGTCTTTGTGAAAGTTATAGAGTCTACAAGCTATGGTGGCAATCTCTGAAAATTGATCACACCTGATTTACTGAAGGCCTATCTTATTTCTTGAGACACTAACATACACATACAGGGGCCCAACATCCAAGTAGCACGTCAGGCATTCTAGGAGCATAAATTATATATATACATTTCCTGGCAACCTATCATTTTTCAAGGCCCTTCATATTTCCAACACATAGCATGTACATACCAAGAATTACAATCCAAAATAAATTCTATTGCAGAAAGGGTAAAAAAAAAGTATTACCTGTGCTTTTAGTAGTGTCCACAGAGGAGAGCACTGGTCCCGGCAGGCAGGGATGTGCTAAGTGACAGCAATAGTAATTATCCAAGCAGCAGGCAGGAATATTGTCTATAGTCAACACAAGGATATTGTCAGCACAGCCAAAGCATTTGGCCATAGGAATTGTCCAGGCAGACAGCCAGCACAGCCATTATATTGGTCCTGGTACACTGTTACCTGCAGACACTTATTATTGTATCACTCTCCAGCCCTTCATAAACATATTGCCTCTTGCTACAGCTAATTATTTCCATAGTCCAGGTAGCAGTCAGAGGTGTGGTCAGTTCATGCGGCAGGCAGAGGCATGATGGCAGTAAGTCGGCAGCAAACTGAGGGCCACAATCAGGTAAGACCTGTGCACAGGGGCACAGGGGTAGAGGCTTCTCCCACCCAAATCTCTACAAAGCCTCCAGACTCCATACCCTAATCCGGAAAAAAAAAAAAAATGTTTTATCCACCCGGAAAAACATTTCTGGAGCCCCTCACATGTGAGACCCGTGTGTAGTACAGTAGCAGGGCAACAGATCCGTCCAATCAGTAGGCAAAATCATAGTCCATAAAACAAGCCAGGGTCTGCTCACATGCAAGCAGTCCAAGCATTAGGCAGAAGCGTAGTTGATAAAACAGGCCAGGGTCAGTTCACGTGGAAGCAGTCCAAACGGTAGGCAGAGGCATAGTACAAAAACAGGCCAGGGTCAGTTCACGTGGAATGCAGTGGCATGGTTATTTAAGGAAGCATGGGAAATAGTCAGCACAGATGATGAAAATGGAGAAAAAGGTTAAAAATATGGGCTAATATTTCAGGGATGTATGATAAAGTTGCAAGAATTCACGAATGCAAAAGCTGGGTTTGGAGGGAAACTGGTGACAATGGTAACTGGTATCTCTTCGAAATCGTCTTTTGCTGCACATGCAACATTTTTTTTGCCGTCTTCGGCTTGCTTCAGATGGTGAAATGTTGTACAGGAAGTGGCCATCATGAAGTTGGCTAACAGTATCAGAGCAAAGGTCTTCCGGGCGGTCTTTGTTGATAGATGAGGGATGTAACAACTTCTTTGATGAATTTTAGGAAGGGGTGGGGCTTTACGTTGATTTATTGTAGACTATGTATGCATTATAAATGGTAAAATGGATGAAATAAATTGCTACCTTATTGTACCAGAATCGGGACCTCCTTATTGACAAATAGGGCTGAATCATTTGATCACTGAAATTCACCCCCCCCCCCCCCCCCCCCCCCCCCCCCCCCCATTGTAGATATTGTAATCTTGGACACATGTTGGCTTTTCAATGGGACCTCCTCTTCTTTGAACCTCAATTGTAGTGTCATGGATGGTGGACATCATGTGCACATTCCTGTTATCCTTGCACCACAAGGCCAGCACTTTGTTGCTTCTCAAAGTTGTTTTTTTCTCCCTTTGCAGCTTTTTGTTCATTAGAGATTGTGGGAAGCCCTTCCTGTTCTTTCTGGAGGTTCCTCAGACCAGGGTTTTTGCGATGTATAAGTGTTTTTGAAAGGGGCAGGGTGGTGTAAAAGTTATCAAGGTATATGAGATATCCTTTGTTCAGCAGTGGATATGCCAGGTCTAATACAATTTTACCAGTTGTGCCCATGTAGGCCGGGCACTCAGGGGGCTGGAGCTGAGAATCTCTTCCTTCATATATGCGGAACACATACAGATATATCATGACTCTTTTGCAAAGCTTATAAAATTTCACTCTGTGTCTGGCCCTTTTGCTAGGAATACAGTATATTGTTTTATTCCTAGACGGCCTGAAAAGGGTACCAGGGACTCATCTACATATATATGCTGATCAGGGACAGAGTTCTGCAAATTTGTAAAAAAATTGTTAAAAAAACACACTGACACCGTTGGGAAAAGTCCTTTATTAAAAAGAAAAAAATTTTTAAAAGATTCAAGCGGTGGTAATCCACTCTTGCTATCCAGTGATGGCTGATCTCTTCTCCGGGGTCCAGTGATGGGTGATCTCTCCCGATGGTCGAGCGCATCCTGTGGGAATCCCGACAGCCTGATAAAGCCGGGCTCCCCCAGTGACGTGCAGGTGACCCCGCCCCCACTGATGTAACGGAAACCTGCGTTACATCAGAGGGGGGTGGGGTCACCCGTACATCACTGGGGAAGCCTGGGTTTCCCCTTGCGTCAGAGGGGGCGGAGTCAGGTGACGGGTGGCCCCGTCCTCCTCAGCTAAGACCTGTCAGGCGCTGGGATTCCCGCAGTGTCTCCGGTGGAGACAGGATGCGCTGCGCTGGACCATCTGGAGAGATCACCCATCACTGGACCCCAGAGAAGAGATCAGCCATCGCTGGTAGCAAGAGTGGATTACCACCACTGGAATCTTTTTTTTTATTTTTTTTTTTTTTATAAAATGACTTTTTCCAACAGTGTCTGTGTGTTTAACAATTTTTTACACTTTCTTTGTGAAATGGTAGGGGTACTTTTGTACCCCCTTACCATTTCAAACAGGGGGGGCTGGGATCTGGGGGTCCCCTTGTTAAAGGGGGCTTCCAGATTATGATAAGCCCCCCGCCTGCAGACCCCCACAACCACCGGCCAGGGTTGTGGGGATGAGGCCCTTGTCCCCATCAACATGGGGACATGGTGCTTTGAGGGGTCACAGACCCCCAAAGCATCCTCCCAATGTTGAGGGCATGTAGCCTGGTACGGTTCAGGAGGGGGGCACTCTCTCGCCCCCCTCTTTTCCTGCCGCCTGCCAGGTCGCGTACTCGGATAAAGGGTCTGGTATGGATTTTTTGGGGGGAAACTCCACACCATTTTTTTTTTTATTTATTTGGCGTGGAGTTCCCCTTAATATCATACCAGACCTGAAGGGCCTGGTAATTGAATTTTGGGGGAACCCCACGCATTTTTTTTTTTTTTTTTTTAATGACTTTCAATGACTGTCTCTGTATTACGGGGAGCCAACAATTCATTATAGCCGCGAGTGCTTTTAAATGACTTTTTTTTCCTGCAGAAATGACACTTTGTGCAGGGACAGTTCTAAGCACGGGAAACATGCGCTCCTTTACAGGCATACTATACACACCCCCAGGTACGAAATTTAAAGTAATATTACACTTTTATTGTTTCACTTTAAGCTTTATTAACCACTTCAGCCCCTGACAAATTGCAGCCAAAGGACCAGGCCCCTTTTTGCGATTCGGCACTGCGTCGCTTTAACTGACAATTGCGCGGTCGTGCAACGTGGCTCCCAAACAAAATTGGCGTCTTTTTTTTTCACAAATAGAGCTTTCTTTTGGTGGTATTGGATCGCCCATGCGGTTTTTTATTTTTTGCGCTATAAACAAAAAATAGAGCGACAATTTTGAAAAAAAATGCAATATTTCTTACTTTTTGCTATAATAAATATCCCCAAAAAATATATAAAAAAACATTTTATTTCCTCAGTTTAGGGCGATACGTATTCTTCTACATATTTTTGGTAAAAAAAAAATGCGACCCCGCGGCTAGGCAATTAAAGGGGACGTATATATACGTGCCTTTGCCTAGCCGTGCCATTCTGACGACGTATATGTACAGGAGGCGGTCGGGAAGCGGTTAAAATCACTGCTCCTGAAAAATTGCCATTTTTAAAACTTTTTTTTTGCATTGATACATGTCCCCTGGGGCAGGATCCAGGTCCCCAGACACTTTTTATGACAATCACTTGCATATTAGCCTTTAAAAGTAGCACTTTTGATTTTGAACGTTCGAGTCCCATAGATTTTAATGTGAATTGGGGGAAAAACTGCGCTAACCTTATATGTGAAAAACAAAGCAGCTAACATACAAAACAAACAAAGTCTAAAGCAATAAATATAAGAAAATGTAGCGCTAAAGTAAACACAATGCGTTGAAAGTGTATACCATACAAAATAAATGAAAAACACATGTGGCATGTAAATACAAAATAAACACAATAGTAAAGTGAATGAAGACACTTGTATAGCACATGTGATGTAGAAACAAAATAGAGTCCAGGTAGGACTCAATAAATGGGGGTGAACCCAGGGAAAGTGATAAATAAATGATATTATAAAAAGTCCAAATCAATCAAGTGAAGCACTGATCAGCGGATCCCTGTGGCTGATTCTGTAGCGTGGAAAGGCTGGACAGGGATATCTTATACAACTTGATAGATGGTATAGAGAGATTGAATACTCTTACAGCAAAGGTTGGATACAACTGCCATACGATCATTGTATCATGTAGGCTTGTGCACTAAACCTCTTGCGCTGGAGGGTACCGGATCAGGCAGGCAGAAACCGAGTAACGGACAGCACGACCGATAAACCTCGTACACCTAAGCTGAGAGATACCAAACGGTCCACTCGATGAAATCCCAAAGACAAGGGAAAGGATACAAAACAAAAAAAACGGAAGCGACTCCGATGGTGCAGGTCAAAAAGGTAAGTAACATTATTCTCATTATGCATGTGACAATAAAATCGAGAATAAAAAAATGTAAAAGGATCAGCAATGTGAGAAACACGAGATAGCTGGCCCGACGCGTTTCAATTCAATTTGGTCTTCTACTGGGGCATATCTCTAGCTTCCTCACATTGTCAGTAAAATTTATAGACCTATAAAGCAGAAAATATATGCGGCACCTCAGAGAAACAAGGAGTGGCTCGGGGGCAGAGCCTAGGGTACCTTATATGTTTGCCAGGGACTTGGATTTTCTACAACCCATTGTGGAGCTGAGGGGGTAAGTTTTCATGTACATCATCTATGTAACGCAAAATCTAGTAATCATCAATATGCCGAGTTAATTTTTTACATTTTTACTATATAAAACAGGACAGAATCTAGTTGGGAGGAGCAAGATGTTTTGGAGGAAGAACAAAAACAACAAACAGAGGAGGAAGCACCCATTGATATTCCAGAAGACACAGAGAATTTAGCACTAATCCAAACATCTTCCAGTCTCTGGGAAACTAATCCAGATGAACAATGTTCAGGGGCAGAGGAGGCTGTCCCTGGGCCATCCTCTGCTCCTGCACAAATTGGTCAGCCTGGCAAAGTGCCACAGAGGCGCCTAGCACTATCCCAACCTGACCTAAGTGAGCACTTATTAGACATGTTAAAAAACATGACCGGAAAGGTGGATGCATTTTTATGTCCCGATACAATCCTGGCGCTCAGTTTTGTACCACTAATTAAAAAGATACCCCCAGAGCGGTACTATGAATTGCGAAAAAATATAGAAAAAATGCTGCACACCTTCTCCCAGCCACAGGAGGAAGCTGCATTTAAATACCCAAATGTGCCCCAACCAAGACCTCCCCATCACTACCCAAGATACCCGCACTACCCTGAGCAGCAACACCATCCTTACCCCTATAATCCACCATCATATCCCTCAAGTTATGACAAACCAATCTCCAAATATGAAGGGACACACAGTAACCTTCCCTATCACATCCCATCCCCACTTCCTTCAATTAGGGCCCCCCCAAACTCAGGGTATGTATGTGCAAAGTCAACATGGGGAGGCTAGGCCTGCTCCCCACACTGCCAGTGATGACCCAGATTCAGCAACTCAATACTGCTATGAGGCCCCTTTCCAAAAAACATATCAGAATCTGTGATGAGGTCTGTTCAAGGTTAAGGACCAACATGACACATTTTGATAAAACAGGGAAGAGGCCTACCTGACAGGCAAGTTTTTTGTTTTTAAAGCGGTTGTATACCCAGGTAAACTTTTTTTTTTTTTTAAACTACCTGCAAGAGAAAGTCATAATGAGCTAGTATGACTAGCATACTAGCTCATTATGCATCACTTACCTTAGATCGGGGCCCCCGACGCCGTCTTCTTCTCCCCCTCCAGCCGCAGCCATCGCTCTTCCGGGTATCGGCGCTCCGGCCAATCACAGCGCCGCTGCAGCGCTGTGATTGGCCAGAGCAGCGAAGACGTCGCTCCGCGCATGCGCGCGGGGCACTTCAACTGCGGTGAGCCGCAGATGTGAATGGGGATTAACCCGTTCTATGCACCGTTGTCTACGGCGCGCATGCGCCGTAGACAACGTTGTAAATCGTTCTTTCCAAATATCTCCTAAACCGTGCAGGTTTAGGAGATATTTCTTGTACCTACAGGTAAGCCGTATGCCTCGTACACACGTACGGACTTTTCCCGGCGGACCTAAGTCCAGCGGACAATCCGCTGGACTTTCCGGCTAGGTCCGCTGGACTTTCCGAGGGTGTGGACTTGCCCACACACGCACGGACTTCTCCAGCGGATAATCCGCCGGCCAAAAGTCCGCGGGACTTTTGAAAATGAACGGACTTGCCCACACACGGAGCAGTCCGTTCATTTCGAACGTAACTTCAGGTTACGTAGCTAGCGTAGGCAGTAAATGCCGCCGCGCTAGCTCCGCAAGCTGGCATGGATTTAAAGGGAATCCCCACGCCGAAAAAACGGCGTGGGGGTTCCCCCCAAATCCATGTCAGACCCTCATCCGAGCACGCAGCCTGGCAGGCCAGGAAAGGGGTGGGGACGAACGAGCGCCCCCCCCCCCCCTCCGGAGCCGTACCAGGCCGCGTGCCCTCAACATGGGGGGTGCCCTGGGGAAAGGGGGGCCGTGCGGCCCCCCCACCCCAAAGCACCTTGTCCCCATGTTGATGAGGACAAGGGCCTCTTCCCGACAACCCTGGCCGTTGGTTGTCGGGGTCTGCGGGCGGGGGCTTATCGGAATCTGGGAGCCCCCTTTAATAAGGGGCCCCCCAGATACCGGCCCCCCACCCTATGTGAATGAGTATGGGGTACGATGTACCCCTACCCATTCACCTAAGGTGTAAAATGTAAAGTAAAAAAAAACACCCACACTTTTGAAAAAATAGTTTATTGCACTGCTCCGGGGGTCTTCTTCCGTCTTGGGGGTCTTCTCGCCGGACTCCCCCGCCATTTACCAAGCTCTTTTACCGAGCGAGGGGAGTCCGGCTACCTTCTTCGTCGTCGCCGCCGTCTGGGGGTCTCGATCCGCCTTCGGGGGTCTTCTTCCGTCTTGGGGGTCTTCTCGCCGGACTCCTCCCCTCTCTTCTGCTCTTTTACCTAGCTCTTTCACGAGGGGAGGAGTCCGGCTACCTTCTTCGTCGTCGCCGCCGTCGTCTGGGGGTCTCGATCCGCCTTCGGGGGTCTTCCGGGGGTCTCTTCTGTTCTTGCGGCGGTCGTCGTCTTCCGCGCCGCCGGCGCCTTGTCCTTCTTCTTGTCCTTCTTGTTCTTCTTCTTCTTCCGATGTTGACCCGTCGCTGTCTCTGCCCGGAATGCCTGTGCCGATCTGCGCTCGGACTTATATAGGGACATGGGGGACAGGGTCACATGTTCATGTCACATGGTGACCCCGCCCCCTTGCGATGTCACAGTCCCAGCATCCTCCGGGACTGTGACAACACAAGGGGGCGGGGTCACCATGTGACATGTGCATGTGACCCTGTCCCCCATGTCCCTATATAAGTCCGAGCGCAGATCGGCACAGGCATTCCGGGCAGAGACAGCGACGGGTCAACATCGGAAGAAGAAGAAGAACAAGAAGGACAAGAAGAAGGACAAGGCGCCGGCGGCGCGGAAGACGACGACCGCCGCAAGAACAGAAGAGACCCCCGGAAGACCCCCGAAGGCGGATCGAGACCCCCAGACGACGGCGGCGACGACGAAGAAGGTAGCCGGACTCCTCCCCTCGTGAAAGAGCTAGGTAAAAGAGCAGAAGAGAGGGGAGGAGTCCGGCGAGAAGACCCCCAAGACGGAAGAAGACCCCCGAAGGCGGATCGAGACCCCCAGACGGCGGCGACGACGAAGAAGGTAGCCGGACTCCCCTCGCTCGGTAAAAGAGCTTGGTAAATGGCGGGGGAGTCCGGCGAGAAGACCCCCAAGACGGAAGAAGACCCCCGGAGCAGTGCAATAAACTATTTTTTCAAAAGTGTGGGTTTTTTTTTTTTTACTTTACATTTTACACCTTAGGTGAATGGGTAGGGGTACATCGTACCCCATACTCATTCACATAGGGTGGGGGGCCGGTATCTGGGGGCCCCTTATTAAAGGGGGCTCCCAGATTCCGATAAGCCCCCGCCCGCAGACCCCGACAACCAACGGCCAGGGTTGTCGGGAAGAGGCCCTTGTCCTCATCAACATGGGGACAAGGTGCTTTGGGGTGGGGGGGCCGCACGGCCCCCCTTTCCCCAGGGCACCCCCCATGTTGAGGGCACGCGGCCTGGTACGGCTCAGGAGGGGGGGGGCGCTCGTTCGTCCCCACCCCTTTCCTGGCCTGCCAGGCTGCGTGCTCGGATGAGGGTCTGACATGGATTTGGGGGGAACCCCCACGCCGTTTTTTCGGCGTGGGGATTCCCTTTAAATCCATGCCAGCTTGCGGAGCTAGCGCGGCGGCATTTAACCACTTCAGCACCCGGACCAATTGGCAGCCAAAGGACCAGAGGTCTTTTTTCAATTTCGCACTGCACTGCTTTAACTGGTAATTGCGCGGTCATGCAATGTTGTACCCAAACGAAATTGGCGTCCTTTTCTTCCCACAAATAGAGCTTTTTTTTGATGGTATTTGATTGCCTCTGTGATTTTTATTTTTTGCGCTATAAACGGAAAAAGACCGCAAATTTTTGAAAAAAAAAATATATTTTCTACTTTTTGTTATAAGAAAAATCCAATAAACTCAATTTTAGTCAAACATTTGGGCCAAAATGTATTTAGCCACATGTCTTTAGTAAAAAAAAATGCCAATAAGCGTATATTTATTGGTTTGCGCAAAAGTTATAGCGTCTACAAACTAGAGTACATTTTCTGGAATTTACACCGCTTTTAATTTATGACTGCCTATCTCATTTCTTGAGGTGCTAAAATGGCAGGGAAGTACAAAACCCCCCCCAAATGACCCCATTTTGGAAAGTAGACACCCCAAGCTATTTGCTGAGAGGCATGTTGAGCCCATTGAATATTTTTTTTTTTTTTCCCAAGTGATTGAATAAAGACAAAAATAAATAAAAAAAAAAAAAAAAAAGTTGTCACTAAATGATATATTGCTCACACATGCCATAGTTATATGTGGAATTGCACCCCAAAATACATTTTGCTGCTTCTCCTGAGTATGGGGATACCACATGTGTGGGACTTTTTGGGAGCCTAGCCGCGTACGGGGCCCCGAAACCCAAGCACCGCCTTCAGGATTTCTAAGGGTGCAAATTTTTGATTTCACTCCTCACTACCTATCACAGTTTCGAAGGCCATAAAATGCCAAAATAGCACAAAACCCGCCCAAATGACCCCATTTTGGAAAGTAGACACCCCAAGCTATTTGTTGAGAGGCATGGTGAGTATTTTACAGCTCTCATTTGTTTTTGAAAATGAAGAAAGTAAAGAAAAAAAAATATTTTTTTTCTTTTTTAAATTTTCAAAACTTTGTGACAAAAAGCGAGATCTGCAAAATACTCACCATACCTCTCAGCAAATAGCTTGGGGTGTCTACTTTCCAAAATGGGGTCATTTTGGGGGGTTTTATGCCATCTGGGCATTCCATGGCCTCCGAAACTGTGATTGGCAGTGAGAAGTGAAATAAAAAAATTACACCCTTAGAAAGCCTGAAGGCGGTGCTTGGTTTTTGGGGTCCCGTACGCAGCTAGGCTCCCAAAAAGTCCCACACATGTGGTATCCCCGTACTCAGGAGAAGCAACAGAATGTATTTTGGGGTGTATTTCCACATATGCCCATGACATGTTTGAGCAATATATCATTTAGTGACAACTTTTTGTAAAAAAAATATATATATATTTTTTTTTTTTTTCATTATTCAATCTCTTGGGACAAAAAAAAAAAAAAATTTAATGGGCTCAACATTGCTCTCAGAAAATAGCTTGGGGTGTCTACTTTCCAAAATGGGGTCATTTGGGGGGGGTGAACTGTCTTGGCATTTTATGCACAACATATAGAAGCCTATGTCACACGTCACCCACTCTTCTAACCACTTGTAGACAAAGCCTTTTCTGACACTTTTTGTTTACATGAAAACATATTTTTTTTTTGCAAGAAAATTACGTTGAACCCCCAAACACTACATATATTGTTAAAGCAAAGGCCCTACAGATTAAAATGGTGGGTGTTGCATTTTTTTTTTCCGCACAGTATTTACGCAGCGATTTTTCAAACGCATTTTTTGTGGAAAAAATACACTTTTTTTTATTTTAATGCACTAAAACACAATACATTGCTCAAATTTCTGATGAAATAAAAAATATGATCTTAGGCCGAGTACATGGATACCAAACACGACATGCTTTGAAATTGCGCACAAACACGCAGTGGGGACAAACTACATACATTTTTAAAAGCCTTTAAAAGCCTTTACATGATACCACATTAGATTCACGGAGGAGGTCTACTGCTAAAATTACTGCCCTCGATCTGACCTTTGCGGTGATACCTCACATGCATGGTGCAATTGCTGTTTACATATGACGCCAGACCAACGCTGGTGTTCGCCTTTGCGCAAGAGAAGGGGGGGCAGGGGTGCTTTTTTTTTATTTTTATTTATTTTTTTTTTATTTATTTAGCTTATTTATTTTATTTTTAAACTGTTCCTTCCATTTTTTTTCTTTGTTATCATTTTTATTGTTATCTCAGGGAATGTAAATATCCCCTATGATAGCAATAGGCAGTGACAGGTACTCTTTTTTTGAAAAAATTGGGGTCTGTTAGACCCTAGATCTTTCCTCTGCCCTCAAATCATCTGACCACACCAAGATCGGTGTGATAAAACGCTTTCCCAATTTCCCAATGGCGCGGTTTATATCCGGGAGGGGGGACATTCCCTCCCACTGCTTGTAAAAGCAGTCTAGAGGCTAATTACCTGCTAGAATTGCTTTTACATGAAAGCTGATCACTAGCTGAAAAGAATGATACCAAGATGATACCTAAACCTGCATGCATCATTCTGGTATAACCATTCAAAGTCCAGCAACATACTGGACATATATTGTAATCTTTTTTTTTCATGCAGCCTCTTGGCTGAACGAAAAAAAGAGATTGATTGGTGGGTATGCCCACCATTAGAATACCTCCCTTCTTCCACCCACTTCTAATGATGGGCATACATGCACCATTTATATATGCCGAAGCATGGGGGCATCCTCCCACAAAAGTTATGCCATGTACACACGGTCGCACTTTTCCACGGGGCAAGGCTCCGTCGGAATTTCGACCGTATGTACGCAGCATTAGGAGCCAATCGCTCCTCCCCCCCTGCTGCCCCCATGCTTCGGCATATATGCTCATTTTTTTAACTGTGGTGGTGAAATTACCTCCTACAGCGTTGGAGTCGCGGCTTTATGTATCGTGGGAGCAAACGCTGTTGCTGTCAAGATAAATAAATCCACGCTGCAACTGAATGGCGCACCTGAAAACAAAAAAATGGTTAACACTAAAACACAGTAAACAAAATTACATACCTGAAAAGCAAGCATGATAAAACATAATAAAACATTGCAGAATAGAATGGAGTAAAAAAATAGCAACAATAGAGAGAGAATAGAGAGAGAGAGAGAGAGAGAGAGAATAAAACGACAACTATTTTTTTATTTTTTTGAGATTTACAGGTAAAAAAGCCCCTGACTGTTAGCGACTGAATCAAAACGCTACCACAAAAAAAAATGTTATCGATCGCAGGGATCAGGCCTGACTCTGCGAACGCTGCAGTTATGTGTGCTTAGTGTTTAGTAAGTGACAGTGATCGATCGATACTGCACTTGGGTGGGCTGGGCTGGGCTGGGCGGGCGGGGGGGGGGAAAACGCAGGTGCTAGCAGGTATCTGGGCTGATGCCGCTAACAATGCGTTTTTTTTTTTTGGAACCCTAAACTGCTGGGACGCTAGTATAGATCTGATCAGATCAGATATTGATCTGTTCAGATACTGTACCACTAAGGGAGGTGTATGCTTTGCGCGTGGGTGTTTGCGGTACTGGCACTAACCTGGGGCGACGCAGACCTTATTTGACCCTAAAACCTAATTGATATCACCCGCCGGGCGATCAGGGGGTTAAACCGTTATTGGGTAATAAATGGCGGGTGCCCTGACAGTATAAAAAACAAACTATCTAACCAGCGTCACCCGTAACAGTTATACGGTGATCACTGGTGAAAGGGTTAACTAGGGGCAATCAGGGGGTTAAAACCTTTATTAGGTAATATATGGGGGTACCTGACGCTATATAAAAACCTGACGGGGAACCTAAATAACGAAATAACTAACTGGCTAACCAGCGTCACCAGTGACACTTATACAGTGATCACTGGTGAAAGGGTTAACTCTAGGGGCAATCAGGGGGTTAAAACCTTTATTTAGGTTGTAATATGGGGGTACCTGACCTATAAACCTATTTATGAAAATATATAAACATGGCGGTTAACCTAAAAAAAAAACTGGTTACCTAGCGACACCAGTGACACTAATGCAGCGATCAGAAAAAAAACGATCGCTTAGTGACACTGGCAAAAGGGGGTTAAAGGGTTACCTGGGGGGCAATCAAGGGGTTAAACCTTTATTAGGGGGGGTAGGGGGCTACCTTGGACCTAAAACTAACTGCCCTGACAGTTATTACAGTCACACTGACACTAAATGCAGTGATCAGTAAATAAATGATCACTGCAATTAGTGACACTGTGACTGGGGGGGGGGAGGGGGTGATCTGGGGGGTGATCTGGGGGTGATCTGGGGGTGACAGGGGGGTGGTTTGTGTGCCTATGTGTACTGGTGTCAGTGTACTGTTGGTGCACTAACCTGTGTGTGTTTACTCCTCAGCGTTCCGGTCTTTCTGACCGACGCGCCGAGTGTGACATCACTTCCTCTGCCTGTGTTTTGATTGACACAGCCAGGGGAAGCATCTGATTCGCCAGGAGCGATCGCGAGGGGGTGGCCAGAAACCACTGGCCGTCCCCTCATCCCGGATCGCTCCTGACGCGAACCCGACCGTCCCCGCCGGCCGGGGGGGGTCCGATCGGACCCCCCACGCGCCTGAAGAATGGCACGTACAGGTACGTGGTTTTGCCTGTACGTGCCATTCTGCTGACGTATATGTACATGGGGCGGTCGGGAAGTGGTTAACATGCGGGTGAAATTGAAAAATGTCTCTTCATGCCCACGGAGGTGCCCATACAAAATCATGAACTGGCCTCTCTTCACGATTTGCAATGATGGGATGAACCCAGTATCTTCTTCTTCTCCGCATCCTTCTCCTATTTTCTTCTTCCAGCAAGATTGCTGCTGTTGCACAACAACAGTTTGCATAATCATTGGCAGAGCAGCACACATCTTGCAAAGAAACACACAAAACACAGGTACAGACTGCTGGGCAACCAGGAAGTGTACACAGACCTACCAGGTTTTATAAGCAGCCAAACAATAAGCAAAAAAGCTTGCTCAGCACAAAATTAGCAACTTAAATTAGGCAGGAAGGGTTACTAATGAATGCGCAGCGGATTCGCACCTAAAACGTGTACAATCCGCAGAACAGCCAACGTTTCACTGCGCAGTCACGCAGTGTCTTCAATTCGGACCGCACTAGTCTGAACTCAGGCTGAAATGCTGAATGTGATTCGGAATCAGAATCGGCATAGGAATCTGATGAGAACTCCCACTGCTCTCGTGAGTCTGGAATGCCTCCTCACTGGTATATACTTTTTTGGACATGATGCTGATGGCTGTGCGATAGGTGGCAGGTGACAGTCACTGATGGGCTGTGAGATGGGTGGCAGGCAGCGTTCACTGATAGGTGATGGGAGCGTGACTGATGATGGTCATTGACAGGTGACTGACGATGGTCACTCATGGGTGTCGGGTGACTGGCCATGGTCACTCATGGGTGTCGGGTGACTGGCGATGGTCACTGATGGGTGTCGGGTGACTGGCGATGGTCACTGATGGGTGTTGGGTGACTGGCGACTGTCACTGATGGGTGTCGGGTGACTGGCGATGGTCACTGATGGGTGACGGTCACTGATGGCAGTCTCTGAAGTGACAGGAGCACTTTATGGGTGCTGATGGGTGACAGGTGCACTTTATGGGTGCTGATGGGTGACAGGTGCACTTTATGGGTGCTGATGGCCACTGATGTGGTGACTGTTGGATGACAGGTGCAATGGGGGGTGATGTGACAGGTTCAGGTGCTTGGGGCAGACACTACAGTACACAGTTCTGTAACTCACTGCTCCTAGCTCTTCTCTCCTCACACTGGAAACTTTGTGTGAGGAGGGAAGAGCCAGTAACAGTTAGTTACCGGTCTGTGTTTACATTTAGTGATCAACTGTGATTGGATCACAGCCGATCACGTGGTAAACAGCTGCTGGCCAATGGCTCTTTACCAGTGTCGGTGATGCACAGTGTTCCCGGGAACACGCTGCCATGGACGTGCGCACTCGAAATCACGCGCATGCGACGTGTGAAAGGGGGGGGGAAGTACCAATGGCTGTTCTCCTGCTCTCCTGAGCTGTACCAGGCTGCGTGCCCTCAACATGGGGGGTGCCCTGGAGAAAGGGGGGCCCTGTGGCCCCCCACCCCAAAGCACCTTGTCCCCATGTTGATGAGGACAAGGGCCTCTTCCCGAGAACCCTGGCCGTTGGTTGTCGGGGTCTGCGGGCGGGGGGCTTATCGGAATTCGGGAGCCCCCTTTAATAAGGGGGCCCCCAGATCCCGGCCCCCCACCCTATGTGAATGAGTATGGGGTATGATGTACCCCTACCCATTCACCTAAGGGGAAAAAAAGTGTAAATAAAAAAAAAACTACACATTTTTTAAATACTTTATTGCACAGCTCCGGGGGTCTTCTTCCATCTTGGGGGGTCTTCTCGCCAGACTCCTCCGCTATCTTCTGCTCTTTTACTAGCTCTTTCTCTAGCGGAGGAGCCCGGCTTTCTTCTTCATCGCCGCCGCCGTCTGGGGGTCTTGTTCCAACTTCGGGGGTCTTCGGGGGTCTCTTCTGTTCTTGCCGGGCCTCCGCTATCTTCTTCCAGCTCTTTTACAAGCGGTGGCCGGGGCTTCTGTTGGCATCACTGTCGCCGCCGCCTTCTGCTTCTTGTTCTTCCAAGATGGCCGCCGTCATCTGAAGCTCCGCTCCACCACAGCCCGCCGCTGCCCACCGGAACTAACAGAGGGCTCAGGAACTTCGTTCTCTTGAGCCATCCATACGGGGGATTGCCCCAGGAACCCAGCGCTGCACCTACCGCTGCCCAGGAGGGCTTCTTCGGCCAGATAACGGACGATTCCCGTCCCCCTCAGGATTTCCAAGATGGCCGCCGTCATCTAACGCCCCGCTCCACCACGGACTGCCGCTACCCTCTGGAGCTAACAGAGGGCTCGGGAACAGCGATCCTTTAGCCATCCACACTGGGGATCACCCCAGGAACCCTTCGCTACACACACCGCTGCCCAGGAGGGCCCCTTCAGGTCAGATAACGGCCGTTCCCGGCCCCCTCAGGTAATCCAAGATGGCCGCCGCCATCTAACGCCCCACTCCATCACAGCCTGCCCTCAGAACACCTATACACCCTGCTCTTTGTGCCATCCATATAAAGGGCCAACACAGGAACCCACCACTACATATCCCGCTACCCAGGAGGGCTCCAGTGGGCTATATTCGTGGGCCAGATGTCGAATGTTCCCGGCCCCCTCAGCTATGCCAAGATGGCGTCGGCCACACGAGACCCGCAGGCCTCTGAGGGGAATGTGAAATCAATCGCTGACCAGGACCAGGACGGGCATCTATATACAGGTACTGACTTCCCCCCCCTGCAGACAGTCAGTTCTCCCTCCTCTACAGAATCCCTACTAGGGGGATTATGCCCAGGCTACCCCACAACCCCACAGATGGATCCTCACACAGGCATGTTGCTTGCAGTCAGCGAAGCACAGGAGGACATACCTATCCCCACTGACTTCCCGTCTATGATGGCAGCTTTCTCCCAAATGCTATCTAAAAGTCTGGCCATTAACGCTGCTCAAATCACTACATCTATACATGCATCTTTACATGCTGACCTGCAGCAAATAGGCCTAAGGATAGATACCATAGAACAGAAATCTGACCAAGCAATAGCTCAGATTAACCAGAACTCTGCCAGACTGCAAGAAGTACAAGATCAATTAGAAACGGCATTCGCCAAAATCGACGACCTCGAGAATAGGTCGAGAAGATATAACTTCAGATTAAGAGGGCTCCCGGAATCTGAAAAAGACGTGCATAAAGCAGTTAAATCTTTGATTAAAGGCCTTATCCCTGACATCCCTGACCACCGTTTGGAGCTTGACAGAGCACACAGAGCGCTGCAGGCCCCCCGCTCTGACGGACTGCCCCGAGATATTATTGTCAAACCACACCATTTCTCAGTCAAAGAGGAAGTTATGAGGAAAGCACGATACTCAGATAATCTCACTTTACTCGGACACAAGATTCAGATCTTCGCTGACCTTTCGCCTTACACGGTACAAAAGAGGCGATCTTTCAAACCGTTGCTGCAGGTATTAATAGATAAAGAAATAGCCTACAGATGGTCTTTCCCGCTTCGCTTGAACTTTTCCTACAAAAACAGAAGTTTCTGCTTCTCCTCTTTCCAAGAAGGCGAGCATCTCCTCACTCATCTCGGCCTGATTCAGCTGGAACCTGCACCAGCACCGCCCGTCAGAGGTCCCCCTTCCTCAGCTAAGAGACCCCCGCCAGCAAGCCCTCTGCAAAGATCCTGGATGAAGCAAGGACCCAAACGCACCAAGGAAAACATACCGCCGTGAGCAATCTCCTTCTTCCTCCATGTATTCTTCACTGGACTTCCCCCCTCGGCTTTGGGGCATTACTTGGGGCGAAGGACTGGTTAGGACTCTCTCTTCTTCCCCTCTTCCTTATAGAGGGAGGATTTGAGGGGTCCACCTTCCCCTGCAGTAAAAACTGCCTTTGTTCGTGGTTCAGCTCCAATGCATACTGACTTTTTCTTGTTTTTCATATATATTTTCAGAGCGCTGCCTGCTTCCATGTTTTACGCATTGTGATTTGGTCCCCCATCCACTGAGGGCATGTTATACTTTTTTTTTTTTTTTTTTCACCCATGTAGTAGCTTGCCTGGTCATAGGGCATTTTTCTAGTTCTAGGCTAAAACTATGTTTTACTGAGTTTATTATATTTCTTTGGATACACTTTAATCTACCAGGGTTCAGGTACACTCAGGGTCACTCTGGGGGATTTGCCGGGATATAGGAGCTTATTATATGATCTAGTTATTCCCCTCTTTTTTTTTTTTTTTTTACTTCTTCTACTTTTTATATATATATTTTTTTTATTTTTTTTTTATTTTTATTTTTTTATTTCTTTGAAATCTGGCTCGCCCACAGGCTCCTTCACCTGTGGGGTGGGCTGCGGGACAGCCAGACCAAAGTGAGTCGCACGGTGTGACTCTGACACAGGAGGTATTTTTTAGGTAGTAATAGAGCTCACTCCCCTTGGGAGCGCTCTGGCATTTGATCATAATGGGACTTCTTGGACCCCTAAGATACTACTGAGTTGAGGTGGGAGGGCTGTGGTGGACCCAGTGCGCCTCAATTGGATCAGGAGCCCATTTGGCATACCTGAATCCTCCTCGCTAGGAAAATCCGGTACCACAGGGTTTAGAGTGGGTTTGGAGTATCCAAACCGACTTGGGGTTGGGAAGGGGTCAGGGGACCCCTCTGTTTTATTATGTTTTGAGTCTAATGTTGTAATATCACACCAGATTGTTACTAATTTTTATGTTTTTCTTACTTCCCTCCTTTTCCCTTTCATCTCTTTTCTCTCGCTTTTCCCGGGTACTTTAGGCGGAGTTCGTGGATCTCACAGTCTCTTCCAGTCGTCGCTCCCAGGTTCCAGGTACTTCTCTATGTGCTCCGAGGGTTACACTCGGTCTCCTCTCCTATGCGGGCAGGGTAAGTCACAAAATGTCTGTATAGACCTCCCCCTTCTGATCTATGCCTGATACACCTACCTTGTCAACTACCCTTAAAATCATCTCTCACAACACGCAAGGTCTCAATTCCCCGATCAAGCGTAGGAAAATCTTCCAATTTTACCACTCATTGCATGCTGACGTCCTCCTGCTTCAGGAGACACACTTCCCCTCTACATTTAAACCCTCTTTTTTACATCAACGCTTTACACAATTTTTTTTAGCTTCTGCAGAGAACAAAACTAAAGGGGTGGCGATTTGTTTTGCTAAACACGTAAACCTCTCCCTCACGGACACTATTGTGGATCCCCAGGGACGCTATGTACTAGTCTCCGGCCTTATAGATGGGGAACTCTATACATTTGTGTCCTATTATGCGCCGAATAAGGGTCAAAAATCCTTCTTAGAATCCTTGCTTACTAAATTACATGCGCATCTTAAGGGAACGGTTTTCCTGGGTGGGGACACGAATATAGCCTTTGACTTCTCTTTGGACAAGTTTGCTGACAGAAAGTCCAAACCCAAACGCCCTACTAAGCAGAGTGTCAAAATTGCCAAAATGCTCAACGAGGCGGACCTGATCGATGTCTGGCGGGAGGCCAACCCACATGTAAGGGACTACACACATTTCTCGGTTCCCCACGACTCCTTTGCCAGGATAGACCACATCTTCACCCGTGCCACTACACTCCCTCTCATTAAATACTCCAAGATCATTGACACGCCTCTTTCGGACCACTCCATTGTTTCACTTTTGATATGTAAACCAGCGGGAACGGACAGCAGACCGCGTTGGCGCTTACGGGAAACCCTATTGAATGACCCTATACAATGCACATTACTGGAAAATGCTATACAAGAATACTTTACTTTAAACTCGACAGAAGGGATATCTCCTGTTACCATTTGGGCAGCCCACAAAACTGTTATAAGGGGTAAACTGATTCAATTATCCTCTAAACTCAGGGCAGAACATAGGGCTGACACAGTGAAACTTACGGAGGAATTCGGTAGATTATCTAAGGAGCATAAACGTAACCCCAATGCTAACTCGCTAGCAAAATTAGATTCAGCACGGGCCCACCTAAACATGTCATTGACTACATCGGCTGCCCAACACCTTAAATGGACTGGGGCCAAATTTTACGCGCAGAAGGATAGGATGGGTTCCAGATTGGCGGCTAAACTTTCCCCTAAACTACGCACACAGGCATTCCCCAAACTAAAAGTGACCTCTGGGGAACTTTCACAGAATCCTAGCAAGATAATGGACACCTTTAAACAATTTTATGCAGATCTTTACAAACGTACTCCCAGTTCCTCCACCGCTCTGGGAGATAATTTCCTCAATAACCTCCCATTGCCCTCCCTAGAAAAAGCACATGCTGATCTCCTGGAGAGCCCGTTCACTCACAAGGAAGTCCTGGACACTATTAAACACCTTAAGCTGGGCTCCTCACCGGGTCCGGATGGCCTCTCTACGGGTTATTATAAGAAATTTGGTCACTGCTTAGTACCCCATTTAACTAGACTGTTCAACTCTCTCAGGGATGGAGCCACTCTGAATCCGGACTTGAACTCGGCTTACATTTCAGTCATACCGAAACCGGATAAGGATACTAGTGTGGTAGGTAATTACCGCCCGATATCTCTTATTAACAATGATATCAAAATAATGACTAAGATTCTGGCCGATAGACTCTCCAGCTTTATTTCGTCATATGTTCACAAGGATCAGGTAGGCTTCATCCCTGGAAGACAAGGCCCGGACCAGATCAGGCGAGCGATTGACATTATCTCCCTGCTAAATTCTCAATGGGATGGGGGTCCCGCACAAAAGGGCTTTTTACTTTCAATCGACCTGCACAAGGCGTTTGATTCAATAGATTGGGCATACCTATCTGAAATCCTAAGGCGCTGGGGTTGTGGCAAATATTTTCTTAATCTGATTGACTCCCTTTATTCCGCTCCTACGGCGCAGGTTCGCCTTTTGGGCAGATATTCGGAGTCCTTCCCTATTGGTAGGGGGACCAGACAAGGGTGCCCACTATCGCCGCTTTTGTTCGCAATAGCTATCGAAACTTTAGCCATCGCTCTGAGAACAAACCCCGACGTTAAAGGGGTTAATTGTGGCCCCCGGGAGCACAAATGTGCACTATATGCAGATGACCTGCTCCTCTTTGTCACTTCCCCCCTGACTTCATTACCAGTGATCCTTCGGACTCTACGTGACTTCAGTGGGATTTCAGGTCTACGGGTTAACATGGACAAATCAATGGCCTTGAACATAACTCTCCCTCCGGATCTTCTCAAACAGCTAACGGACAATTTCTCCTTTACCTGGGCACTTCGCCAGATCCCATATTTGGGTATCAAGCTTACCTCAAGTATTGAAGGTTTATTCCAAGCAAATTATCCCCCCATGGTACAGAAATGTAAACAGGACATGGAGAGGTGGTCTAGATGTGCTCTATCCTGGCTGGGCAGAATTCATGCGGTCAAAATGACACTGCTACCAAAGCTCCTGTATCTTTTCCGCTCTCTACCAATTCCGATACCCAAACGCTTTATTACTAAAATACAGTCGGATATATTACGCTTTATTTGGGGTAATAAGGGTTACAGGTGTCCTTCTATTACGCTCTATAGATTAAAGACACAAGGGGGTTTGGGACTACCCAACTTGTGGGGATATTATCAGGCGGCTAGACTAGCACAAATATCCTTGGCCTACTCGAGTCATAACAAACCAGATTGGCTTGCTATGGAACGACAATCTGTCCCATTGAACACGATAGATTTTCTTTTAGGCTGTGTCCCGAAAGACAGACCAGCAATAATGGCACCCACTCTCTCTCACTCTATAGCACTTGGCTCCAAACTTTTCGCCCGTAGCACCCTAATTTCCCCAC
Source organism: Lithobates sylvaticus (assembly GCA_028564925.1). Lineage (NCBI taxonomy): Eukaryota > Metazoa > Chordata > Amphibia > Anura > Ranidae > Lithobates > Lithobates sylvaticus. The sequence continues at coordinate 261,557,502 of CM053030.1, forward strand.
TGCACCCTCTAAAACACATATTTCATAATCCTGACTTTCCCCCTGGAATGAACATTGAATCATTTAAATGGTGGACCGACAAGGGCCTTTATCGTATTGGACACTTTTTCTCCCCTGCAGGACCCCTCTCACTGACACACTATAAGAAGAAATTGGATTTACCTGACTCAGAACTTTTTAGACATGCACAGATCTCCCACTTTATACACTCCATCTGGAACAACAAACCCCTACCCCCCGATATTACTCCTTTTGAACGCTGGTGTATCACTACGGAGGATCAGAAGGGAGGCATTTCACTGATTTACATGGCACTTATGACTAAACAATCCAAACCCTCTTACGCCCGAGCCTGGGAGCACGACATGGACGAGTCTTGGGACACTACGACGTGGTATCTTGCCTCAACGAGAGCATTTAAAGGTATTCTTAATATCTCCCTTATCGAAGCCGGACTTAAAGTTCTAACACGATGGTACTATGTTCCTTCCAGGCTAGCGACTATATTCCCAGGCACATCACCGGTATGTTTCCGAGGCTGCGGACTGGAGGGCTCAATGATTCATGTTTGGTGGACTTGTCCCCGCATACGATCATTTTGGCACAAAGTTTTCCGCACTATTAGCTCACTGACGGGCACTACTGTTGTACCACATCCTAGGTGGGCATTATTTAATTTTAAGATCCCAAAGCTATCCAAAACCTCCCAAATGTTGTCATTGTTCTTATGCTTGGGTGCTAAAATGACTATCGCTAAGGCCTGGAAGACACATACCATCTCTTTTCGGATGTTTAAAAGAAAGGTTACATGGGTCATGGTGCAGGAACAAATTGTTGCTAAACTCAATGACAAAACTGAGCATTTCAGAGACGTTTGGGAACCTTGGGCGACCCTTTGTGATATCTCACTCATTCCTGGCGTACCCCCAGGAGCTATGAACTCCCGAGACACTAGTGAATGAGTTTGGCATTACCTTCCTTTCTTCTTTCCTCCCCCCTCACACGTTTTTCTCTCCCCCCTTTTTTTATTTATTTTATCGCCTCTCTTGGCGAATACATTCGCCTTCATGCTATCATACTGGTTAGTCTCTTGCCACTTTATATGATTCGGTAACTTTATGGTGACTATTACACCGCCACTTCCGTTCTGACACTGACCCAGGATTTATTTTGCATAGGATAGCTCTGTGTCCTCGTCTCCTGGGCTGCAGCAGGATCCCATTTGGGGCTCCTGGGAGCACAGGGTTCTCAGGGTTCTTCTAGCCCTGGCTCATTGTCACGGAATGCTGGGCTGCAATGGACCGTTACATCTTGGTCTGCAGGGACGAACTCCTGCTGACTGAGGCGACATTCACTGTTGCTTTGACAAACTGCTGTGTTGCTTTGGATTTGTCTGTACAATGGCTCACCTGCATCATTTGTTATTGTTGCATAAGTTACACTTGTTCTATCTTTGTTATGTTTGTGTTAAACCATAATAAAAATTTTTTTTAAACAAACAGAAAAAAAAGGTTTTATTTTAGCTGCCGTCATATGACATGATTTCCTTTGCGGCCACTAGGGGGCGCGCGCGCCCTGTCGCGTCGCTTGGGGCCCGATGCACGTGCCCGGAGGCTGCGTAGTCCGCTGGGCACCCGTGATTGCCCAGTACCTGAGCAGGACCGTGGATCTGTGTGTCTAAACACACAGATCCACATCCTGTCAGAGGAGAGGAGACCGATGGTGTGTCCCTTGTACATAGGGACACCGATCAGTCCCCCTCTCCCCACAGTTAGAATTACTCCAAGGACACACATTTAACCCCTTGATCACCCCCTAGTGTTAGCCCCTTCCCTGCCAATCACATATACACAGTAATCAATGCTTTTTTATAGCACGGATTACTGTATAAATGTGAATGGTTCCAAAAATGTGTCAAAAGTGTCCAAAATCGCAGATCGCCGCCATTACTAGTAAAACAAAATAAAAAAAAGAAAAATTCTATAAATCTATCTTTGTTTATAGCACAAGAGATAAAAACCGTAGAGGTCACCAAATGCCACCAAAAGAAAGCTCTATTTGTGTGGAAAAAATTATAAAAATGTAATACAGGTACAGCGTTACATGACCGCGCAATTGTCATTCAAAATGTGACAGTGCTGAAAGCTGAAAAATGGCTTGGGCAGAAAGGGGGTGTTCGTGCCTGGTAGGCAAGTGGTTAAAGTCTATCATCTCCCCAATATATTAAAGTGGTGTTTCCCCCCCCTCCAAAAAAAAGATGACTAAAATTCTAAAAAAAAAAAAAACATTTGAAAAAAAAAAATGAAACTCACCTCTAAATGCCTGTTGCTAGGGGGGTCCCTCGTAGTCTGCCTCCTTCAGTGCCTGGGCTGGTGACATCACTTCCCCTAGGCGCATGCGCAGTGGGTGCCCGGCTGTGAAGCCACAGCTGGGTGCCCACAGTAAAAAAGCCGGCGCCACTGAGCGGAGTGGGGAAGGAGCGGGGCTTTGTTCCCCCGCATCGCTGGACCCTGGGACAGGTAAGTGTCCGATTATTAAAAGTCAGCAGCTGCAGTATTTATAGCTGCTGATTTTTATTTATTTTATTTTTTTAAGGGGCACTCCTCTTTAAGTTAGGGGTATAAAAAATAGTCACACGAAAAAAGTTAAAAAAATTAAAGGCATCTATCACTCAACTAGATGACATATTATGCACTTGTGCATGCCTCATCTATTCACAAATAAACCAAAATCTGACTTATTGTACAGCACATTTCCAAGAAATGGACAGCCCAGATCCCAGAACCACCAAAAAGTATATTTTAGCAGCTTTGTAAAGACAGTTTATTCTGACAAATATAAATAAATATTAATGGGATATTATGATGTGTTATTTGCTGAACATTGCTACATTTTCCATGTTGTTACAAATTAAACCTAACCCTTTCAATACTAAATACACTTACAAACCTTTTAATGGCATAACATATTACTTTTCCATTGACATCCTGTATACGCTTGTTATATATGAGATGTTACCAACTTCAGTAACACCTATAATTAATACTAATTATTAATATATTTTTGGTTATGTTACATTAATTGACTTTAATTGTATTTTTTTCACTTTATTTTTCATGAAGGTAAATTATTGTTACATGTGAAACATATCTCATATTAAGTTGTTACATTGTGATTGGTAATTTCTGACGTTTTCCTCAATCTATAATAATTATACAGTCATTATTAGCTAAATTAGCCAGCTGACATTAATGTTTATAGAACATTCTACACATCTTTCTAATACTGCTATTCAATTATTTTTATTCAAACATAAACACACAGTTTCCTCTAAAGCACTCTTCAATAGATCGCTGAAGGATAGCCTGGTTTGCAGTAATTATAATCCTCAGGCAGATACTTCCAGTGAATCTAAGAAGAGTACTAGACCCTGTCATAGGTGTAATTTTTGTAAGTTCATATGGGCTGCTCGCTCCATTGTCCTTCCAAACGGTCGGTTGTTTAAACCCAAATTCTCTGCCACTTGTCAATCTGTTGGCATAGTATACATTATGCAGTGTGAATGTGATGTGTATTATATTGGGAAAACTATGAAACCGTTTTACTGTCGAATTCGGGATCATGTATCTCTGATACATAAAAAAAGTATGGAAACTCCCATTAGTCGCCATATTGACATTCACCATAACTTCAACAGTATTAAAATGCATTTTTATGCTTTAGAACATATTGCACCAGGCCCTAGAGGGGGTGACTACGATAGGTTGCTTTTGCAACGGGAGGCTAGATGGATACACGAGTTGTCAGCATTAAAATATCCTGGCCTCAGTGATGCATTTAGTTTTAAATGCTTTTTTTTTTTGGGCTACTTATATTATCTGCTGTCCACATGATACTTGTTACCAGTAAATAAATTTTTTTTGAGTATTTTCTCATGTTTGATTATTTAGTACTTATACGTCTTATTTTGTTTTGGCAGTGGTCCCTCTATGTCTTTTTCCATCCCTTAGACTCTTATATTTTTGGCCGTACGGACACCCGGGGCACTCAGCAACCATGCTGAGAGCCCTAGAGGAAAATAATTTCCATGTGTTGCAGGCATTAGCAGTGCATTATACACTTTCATTTCGCAATTATGCGGCCAAATGAACCATCGGTTGTTAATGGGCAGCATTTTTATCTTCCATCCCTTACTTAAGATGGCGTCCGCGGCTTCAATACATGCTTACTGGCATGTGTACTCTACATTACGTCGCACACGCTGTGGCCAATGTGGCATGTTTTGGTGTCATCCATGACGCACCGCCTACACGCCCGACCAATGGGAAATCCTCACCAGATGTCCGCGCCGGGAGGATTATAAGAGTGCGGCGGTTGCCGCTACCCTCTGATGTTGGCAAACGCTGCAGGGAGAGGAGATTCTTTTATTCCTCACGCATATTTGTCACCATACTTTTGTTTCATTATCAGGTAATGTTTACATTTACCTCTAAGCCTAGCTTCTTGTTATATACACTATGCAAATTCATTATCTATGTAACTATTTTACAATGGGCTAAAGGAGCAATTACTTTGTCCCAAACTTTAGATGTTTCTCTTCCTGGCCCTACTGGGAGCGGTGGCTCAGCTACCTAAACGAAAAGCTACCTATATTCGATCACGGTGAGGAATCTTTCTTCATGATAGTTCATTATTGGATTCAATTATTTTAATTAAATTTTCTAAAAATAATTCCTTTTGATATTTTTTACTTTTTATTTTGGAAAAATTCATTAATACTATCTATTCTCACCCATAGTGTTGAGTAATTTACTCTATATTCTCCTGTGGTCTCAATTATTGGACTTGGGTTTAGTTGACGGAGGGAGTTTCCACTGCCATGCACATTGACGTTCTGTTCCAAAGCGATTGTTTGCTAATTTTATGAGCATCAATACTTTTTTGGCACCATCTAAGTCATTTATTTTTGACAATACTGGTAAGATCTCATGTGGACGCATATGCTATATAAATCAAACCCTTAAGCCCCATACACACGCTCGGACAATCCGCGGACCAGGTCGGTCGGATTCTGTCCGACGTACTTTGTCCGATGTTGGTGTTGCGTACACACGGTCGGACTACGTTGTCGGAATATCCGGTCCGGAAGAACGTCGTGACGTAAGTCGTCGTCCACGAGATTACAAAAGGGAAGTTCAGCACCACGTCAGGCACCCGTTGGGCTCCTTCTGCTGATCCCGTGTTTATCGAGAGTTAGTGGAAGTTTGGTGACTTAAGATTCGCGCTTCTCAGTTTTCTGACTCAGATCGTTACTGCTCTTCAGTTTGTGCTTGTCGTGCGTATCTGTTTATTAGTGCGTGTAGTCAGTTCGCATTTGTTGGTCATTGCGGCCTATATCTTGATATAGGACGCTTTGATTTGCACTGCTTATTGTCTGCTCGTTGCTCGTATTCAGTTCGTTCTTTCAGGCCTTGCTGTTTATCGGTGCTTTCTGTTTGTCCGTTCTGACCAGCCGACCTTTTGTGACCTTCTGAGCGATGTTTCCCGTGCGTACTCGTCGCCGAGTTCGTGCTGTACGCGGAATTGGTGTCGGGCTTTTAGCTTTGACCCAAGACCCGTCCATGAACAGAGTGACGAGGAGTATGTGGACCAAGAATTGGTTGCTTCAGCGTGACCAGTTCTCGCACATGCCTTTGCTTCGTGAGATCCGGGAGAATAATCCTGATGATTTCAGGAACTTTCTCAGGATGACGGACCCCGATTTTCACCGTCTTTTGGCTTTGCTGACCCCCTTTATCAGCCGGCAGGATACCTGCATGAGACAAGCCATTACTCCAGAGCAGAGGCTTGTTGCCACGTTGAGGTACTTGGCGACAGGGAGAAGTCTTCAGGATTTGAAGTTCTCTTCAGGTATCTCTCCCCAGGCCCTGGGAATCATTATTCCAGAGACCTGTTCTGCCATCATTCAGGTCCTGCAGGAGGACTATATTAAGGTAACATTTATACTTGACTATTCCCTTCTATGTATGCTCTGTTTGCTAATGTCTTGTATTTTTGACCTCCTTCCCTAATTACCATGATTGCAATATGTTCTAATATGCTGTGCCCCTTTTCTCCTTCATGCATTTTTCCCTTCACTTACCTCACCAGCATGCTCTTCTGCCCCAATAGACACCTATGGCCTAGTCACTTAATCAATGTCTTTTGTCTGCTGCATAGTATTGTTTGTCCCCAAACACCCCCTAAAATATGCACAAATGTTTGCTGTGTGGTTTACTTCATGTAGAGCCCCTTTAGAAATTTTTTTTTTTTTTTGGGGGGGGGGGGGGGTGGCAAACTCATTAGGAACCCCCTCCCCCAACTGCTCTGTCAGATGGTACCAATCCTTTATCTGCTGGCTTTCCCAAGGTCCATACACACTATATACCTACCTCTTTATAGTGGGCATCTTTAGGGATGAATTCAGCAAAGCATGTAGTGCAAGGGGCTGCCTCCATACATTCCATTTCCTAATTTTTTGTCTTCTTTCCCTCCTATTAGCTTTCTTGGTAATTTCAGAATGTCACAATGTGCCTGCCTTTTTTTGGGGGGGGGGGGGGGGGTTGAAATGTTATTTTATCTTTCCGGGGGGCTGCCAATAGTGTTAAGTACAGAGGGTCTGGCCAAACTAGCACACATTATTGAGCCATTTGCCAATCAATGAAGTGCAGAGGGTTACCTGTCCCCCCCCCCCCCCCCCAAAACCCTAGTTATTGCCAATGGCCCATCAGAAGTGTGGGGATTGATGGGGGGTGAGTCATCTGTGAAGGGGAGCCTCTACTTTTCTGTGCAAATACTTTCCAGCCTCCAATTTTATACAATGCTCTTGTTCCAAGATGTTGATTGTCTAATCTGCTTGCAATGTTTAGGTGCAAAGTGACTAATTTTTTTTTTTTCTTGTTTCACTCCACAGTTCCCTTCCACGCCACAGGAATGGCAGACTGTGGCCTCCCACTTTGCCAGCCGTTGGGACTTTCCTAACTGCGAAGGGGCAATTGATGGGAAACACGTCCGCATCGTCCCACCGCCCAACTCGGGGTCCTACTATTATAATTATAAAGGGTTTAATAGTGTAGTGATGTTGGCGGTGGTGTCGGCAACATACGAATTTATGTATGTGGACGTGGGGATGAACGGCCGGATATCGGATGGTGGTGCCATTACGCACACGGAGTTCTACTGGCGTCTCCAAAGTGGCAGTCTGTGCTTGCCACCTCCAGAGGAGAATGCCGAAGGACTCCCCTTCGTCTTTGTCGCAGATGAAGCGTTTGCGTTGACTCCCCATGTGATGAGGCCGTTCCCGATGAGGACCCTCACCCCGGACCAGAGGGTCTTCAACTACAGGCTGTCCAGAGCCAGAAGAGTGGTGGAGAACACTTTTGGCATCCTGGCCAGCTGCTTCCGCCTGTTCCTGACGGCATTTAACTTGGCGGAATACAAACTGAACCACATAGTTCTTGCCTGTTGCATATTGCACAACTTCCTCAAAAGACATAACAGGAACTATGTGGTGCCCGTTGGCCCAGATGTGGAGGGCCCCCCAAATGCGGACCTCACAGCCCTTCGAGTGGCACGTCCAGGCTTGCCCCCTCTAAATGCCTGCGTGGTCCGCGACCAATATATGGAGTACTTTGTGGGTAGGGGGGCCATTGCTCTGCCTGACGATGTGTGAGAGGCATTTTTTAATAAATCTGATATTTGAACCAACCTATGATTTCTTGTCATTTCAGTCTTGTTTTTAGCTTATTTTACCTTGACATTTTTTCCCTTTGCCTTCGACAGTGGGAATGCACTTTCTGGGCAAAAGGAGGTAACAGTCTCTTCTTCCCAAAAAGATTATTCTCATGTTGTGTGTTTGCTACCTAATCTTTGGTCTAGAGAAGGTTTGTCCTGCATAACTGACAGCCAAAATACTCCTTTTCATCACCAGGTCTGACATGTGTGTATTCTGAAAAATGATGGGCTCCGTGTTTTCGTACAAAGCACTGTGGGTGTCATTTACATAAGTCAAATCCGCTATGCTCTACAAGTGCATTGAAAAAGTTCCCTGGGCAAGACAATTGCAGTGCAAAGTGGATTTGCCTTTAGTAAATAACACCCATTGCCCCCCATATCCTTTACATTTTACATACATAATGCATTGTGTTTTTTAAATAAGGAAGCCACACATTTAGAAAAATAAAAAAGTTTACTAGGAAAACCTTCACAAGTACGTTTACAATCTTCACGCCAAAACTGACAACATCTTGGTTATTTACAACATTGTTTACAAACATTCCGCAATTGGTAAAACCAGGCAAGGAGCAAAACAGAACCTATGAACTAGGAAAGTTCAACTTTGTAAAGTGAAGACAAGATCAGACATGACTATATGTTCAAAGTGTGTTTGATCTTGCCTTCATCACATGGGGGGGTCACCCCCGGAAAGTGGAAATTTAGAACATGCACACAATTTGGGTCTGAAAATGGTCATTAGATGGTAAAACACATGCCTAGAAGCTTCAAAAGTGCCATTTTCCATCATGGGGATGAATGGACGTTTTTTGGGGGTGCAACCCCTTCACCACAACCACTTTCGTAGTTCGTAAAGTGTTTGCACCCCCAAAAAAAAACGTTGCCATTCATCCACCATGATGGGAGCTAGCACATGTGGACACAATGTGTGCATGTTCCAAATTTCACACAGTTTTTAAGTTGCAAATGTGTTCAGAAGCTGGCACAAATGTGTGTTAATTACTTGGTGCGTTTTCATATTTTTCCTAAAACATCAATGATGTTCTTCAATTTTTGTTGAACATCATTGATGTTTTGCTTTATGTAATCTAGATCTCTATTGCAGACCATTATCTCTCCGATGAGTACGTGGGCACTCTCTGTGGTAAAGTGCGATTTTTCTTCCACAACATCCACGTCACCTAAAAACCACAAACAAACAAAAATGGGGTGTTGGAAATGAGGCAGCCATACATGGATTAGCTTACCAGTAGCTGTGTTCTCACACACTCACCTGTTGTGGTGACAATTTCTCCAAGTTCGATGATCTCTCCTTCCTCCTCCTCCTCCTCCTCTGCTTCTGCTCTTTCCCCTTTTTTGGGAGGTGTTGGTTTGGGGGTTTCCGCAGACGGCCCAAGTTTTCTCTCCCCTATGAGAATGTACAAAAGGAAGATTTAGCAAGACTATCTATTGAGGGCAGAAATAGGAAATGACAAACATTGCTTGAAAGTGACGGACACTATTTTTGTTTGGCCAGTTACAAATGTCAACTACATGAATGTAGTCACTTTGTAAAGGTGCTAAACTGACTAGCTTTTTGGTAGAAGTTTGTGTGATGGAGACCCCCCTCTAGTATCCACTGGAGCACATGTGTGGAAAAGCCTAATAAAAAGGGGGTTTGGGTGTCCCAGCACTAGTGCTCTAGAGTCCAGATGGGTAAACAGCTACTGGGTGACCTCTCCTTTACATTGAATAAATTGGCTTTACATTCTTGATGACATTTCTAGTGAGAACAAACTTCCTTTCCCCCAAAAAAACACCAAACATCGTATTATAAGTGGCCGAACGATCGAGGTTGCGTACGATCGAATGGACACACACACGACCATGACAGTGGCAGAAAGATCGAGGCTGAGTACGATCGAATGCACAGACGAACCTGAAAGTGGCCATTTTGGAATGTACAACTTTGTAAAAATCAAACCACAATGGAGCAGTATGCAAACAAGAAATCAAACACAAAACACAACTACTTACTTTTTTGAAGAATTCGCTTGATCTTTCTGTACTGATCGGCCTCCCTCAGTTTCAGGTCTGAACAGCGTTTCCTCAGTTGCTCCTTGGATCGTTGTACCCCAAACTGATTGTACAGCCTCCTCACAACTTTAGACATGATCTTGGCCTTGCGGACATTGGGGTTGAGGTAAGGCCCATACTTCCCATCATAGTCGCTCCTCTTTAATATGTCCACCATCTCCAACATTTCTCCAAATGACATATTGGAGGCCTTGAATTTCAGGCTCCGGGATCGGGACGTTTCTGCCTCGGGACTTTCCTCGTCCTCCTCCTCGTTGGTGGGATATTTGTGGCGCACCTGCTGTGTCCCCTCCATGTGCTCTCCCCACTGCGCCGTAAAGAGAAGGGGTGGGGAATAGACGAGAACGATCGTCAGGGGCGGGCGGAGTTTGACGCATGCGCACTGTATATAAAACGTCACACGCCTGTGTCGTAGCCACGATCTGGGAGACGAGGGGAGAGAAAACTCACACGAGACGATCGCTACAAACGAAGGTACAATTTGACGTTGGTACATAACTAGCCTAGACTGATTTGAACTTGAGGCTTCTTTATGGAGAAGATTAGGAGAGTTTAGACTGACATAATTGAGAGGGTTTTGTGTGGTGTTGTGTCTTGCAGAGATTATGCAGGGATTCAACGACGTGAGTTTTCTCCCCCTCTTCATTGCGAAATTCAGGGAAATTCCCCTTTTATGGCAGGGTAAACACCCACATTACACCAACAAACCAAAGAGGCACGCAGCCCTGGAGGAACTTGTGGAATTTGTCAAGCCAAGGTTCCCCACGGCAACTGTTGATGATATAAGAAAGAAAATTGGCAGCCTGAGGAGTGCGTATATCAGGGAGCGGAAGAAGGTCGTGAAGTCTGAGGAAACTGCAACTTCAGCAGATGAGGTCTATGTGCCCAAGCTCTGGTACTATCAGAGTCTCCATTTTCTGAAAGACCAGACTGATGTCACGGAGCCAACCTCGACTCCTCCTTCCACGCTTCCTTGCGCGCAGGCCACCCCGGATGAGGCTTCCGAGGAGCAACCTGGGCCTTCCAGTATGGAAGAGGTGGAGGAGCCCAGCTTGTTCCAGGTATAGTAGTTTTGTTACCATTTATGGGAATAATGAATGATGTTCACTTAATTCAGGATCCCCAATTGCTTAGTTCCTAACGTGTTTGACATATCAACTGACAGTAGTGTTGGAGACAGTTGGGGCCAGAATCTAAACTGCTGGGCTGAGAATTGTATGGTTTTCTATTTGTAAACATTTTGCAACAGTCACTAGATGAGAATTGTGTGTGTTTGATGAACAAATAACTGAAACTATGTCCCTTTTTCATACACAGGAAGACCTCAGCCAGGAGGTGGCTGTGGAAGGTGGCAGTCAGGAGGAGGCAGGGGTTAGTGGCAGCCACCAGCTGGGTAGTGGCAGCCAAGAGGGGGCTAGGCCGCGGAGCCTGACTGACACCCAAACCCCTCCCCTCCGCCTTCCGTACAAAAGGGCGAGAAGGGGGGGTTATGCGGCACAGTCAGCGCTCCGCATGAGAGGCTTCAGACTCCCTACATGCCACACCCGCCGACGAGGAGACCTTTGGCTCGGTGGTTGTCACAAAAATGATGGGTATGGAGGTGAGGCAACGCAACGTGTGAGGGGCTCATCCTCCATGTCCTAAATAAGGGTAGGGCTGGGGAGATGACCCCAGTCACACATGTTTGCCATAGCTACCATGCTCCGCCTCCTCCTCCTCCTCCTCCTCCTTCTGCCACCCCACCAGCACGACAGCCACAGCGTGCAAGGAAGCGTGGAAGGAAGACCTGAGAGTGACGACCTGGAATCAGTCTGGTCTGAGAGAAGATGGAGCCTCTTGTAGTACCAGAGCCTGGGGACCTAGATGGCATCTGCTGCAGTTCCGGATACTTTGGACTTCACGACCAGATTGCACTCCCCTTAATATACGTACTCCTCAGGCCCCCAATTTTCTACGCTTGAACAATGATGGTTGCCGTGGGGGGCCAAGACTTTGCAAATTCCCCAAGTTTCACCATGGCTGCGTTCCTCTTTGGTTTGTTGGTGTGACCTAAATAAAGGTTTTTTGGATTTGAAATAATCATTGACTATTGTGTTTTACTTTGCTACAATGACAGTTTTTCTTTGAGTAAGCAGGTACATTTCACTAATCCTAAAGTAGAATTAACAAGGGGCACCAACAACAAACAACCTCCTAGTAAATTTAAGCAAGAAATACAAATGTTAATAATGTGTTTTTGTTAATTTTAGACACACAACCCCCCTCCAAAAAAAAAAAAAAAAAAAAACATTCAAATATGTATTCCCCAAAAAAAAAAAAAAAAAGACAAATCATGGTAAAAAAATAACAAAGATTCTTTTCCGTTCAGAGTCAAAATAAACATGTAGTGTATAAATGCTGCAAAGTAATAAAGAAGTAAGTTTGTGAGAAGTGCGGGTGAATAGGAGCAGCTAAAAGATGTCATTCTTGTTGCATTGTAAAGAAAAAGAGAATGCGCTGCATTAAAGACATTTTAACATTGCAGCGTGATGAATGTGCTGTGTCGATTAGGAAAGGTAGTTTTACCTGACCGAGCGCTTCCGTCACAGAATTTCTTCTGAGCATGCGTAGCACTTTGTCCGTCGGACAAGCGTACACACGCTCGGATTTGGTGTGATCGGACCGTGTTGACGGCAAAGATTTCCAGCATGAGATAAGACTTTGTCCGTCGGACAAACCGACGAACACTGTCCGATGGTGCATACACACGGTCTGATTTTTCAACAACCTTGTCCGATCGGACAGAATCCATGAAAAAGTCCGACCGTGTGTATGGGGCTTTACGGGATTCCTTTCAGTTTTCCTCTGTTTTAAGGTTGTTGATTTACAGAGGAGCATACCCTCTTTACTCCTACTCCCACAAAAGGTTTGCTCTTCCCTGATGACAATCACAATCATTGAGCTGCCTTGTATGATGTGGTAGTCACATGGGGTAACTCTAAAGGGTTGTAAAACAATGTTTTTTTTGTTTTTTTTCTTAATAAACAAAACTCAAAGATTTATTTTGTTTATTAATATTGTTGTCTTTAAGACTTATACATAAATAGTACTGTGCAAAAGTTTTAAGTGTGAAGAAATGCTGTAAAGTAACAATGCTTTAAGAAATATATAGTTTAATTGCTTATTTTTATCAATTTACAATATGCAAAGTGAGAGAACAGAAGATAAATCAAATACATATTTGGTGTGACTACCCTTTGGCTTCAAACCAGCTTCAATTCTTACACTTGCACACTTTGTACACTTGCACAAAATCAGGGATTTTGTAGGATTAGGGTCAGCTGTATGATTAACTAGGTATACCAAGCAGGTTATATTGATCATCAATTTCTTTGTAGATTGAAACACAGTCATTAACTAAAACAGAAACAGCTGCGTAGGAGGCTTAAAACTGGGTGAGGAACAGCAAAATTCTGCTGCTAATGTGAGCTTGTGGAAGACAGCTTTATGTCACAGGTCATATACCATAGCAAGACTGATCACAGCAGCAAGACACAAGGTAGTTATACTGTATCAGCAAAGTTTCTCTCAGGTAAAGATTTCAAAGAAGATTGGGGTTTCAAGATGTGCTGTTCACGTTCTTTTGAAGAAGCACAAAAAATAGGCAAACGTTGGCCCGGTCTTCTGATGCCGTCGCTGAAGAAGAAGAAGAAGAAGCAGAAGGTGACAGCGATGGCGACAGAAGACTGGGCCAACGCTAGTAAAAGAGCTGCAAGAAGAAAGCGGAGGCCCGGCAAGATGAAACCGAAGAGTGGCACAAGTCCCCCGAAGTCGGGAACAAGACCCCGGACGGCGGCGGCGAAGGAGAAAGCCGCCGAAAGTCCGGCGAGAAGACCCCCCAAGATGGAAAAAGACCCCCGGAGCTGTGTAATAAAGTATTTTAAAAACTTGTGTTGTGTTTTTATTTACACTTTTTTCACCAGGTGAATGGGTAGGGGTACTTCGTACCCCATACTCATTCACATAGGGTGGGGGGCCGGAATCGGGGGGCCTCCTTATTAAAGGGGGCTCCCAGATTCCAATAAGCCCCCCGCCCTCAGACCCCGACAACCAACGGCCAGGGTTGTCGGGAAGAGGCCCTTGTCCTCATCAACATGGGGACAAGGTGCTTTGGGTAAGGGGGGCCGCACTCGCTCTTCCCCACCCCCTTTCCTGACCGGCCGGGCTGCGTGCTCGGATAAGGGTCTGATATGGATTTGGGGGGACCCCCACGCTGTTTTTTCGGCATAGGGATTACCCTTTAAATCCATACCAGGTGACGGGGCTAGCGAGGTGTCAATCTCACCGATGGAGGCGGCGACATTGACTTCCTTCACTAGTCCTGTCTACCTGGAGTCACGTTATAAATGAATGGACTTTACTCCGTGTGTCGGCAAGACAGACGGCTGGATTGTCAGGCAGATAATTTTGAGTCACAACTTCTTTTTAAGTCCGCCGGACTTTTGGGAAGAAAAAGTCCGCCGGAGCCCACACACGGTCGGATTGTCCGGCGGACTCTAGTCCAGCGGACAAATCCGCCAGTTAGTCTGATCATGTGTACGGGGCATAAGAGTGAAAGGTGATATATAAACATAAACAAAAAAACATTTGTTTTCCAAAAGATTTTTTGGAGAATATTTTAGCAAGGATTTTATCACTATGAAAACAAGTAAATTCACATCAGTTTGGGTACCTACAAGTCATGTGTTTCTTATTAAAAATTGGGTGGCACAATTTTGGACAGATGATCCCTTAGGCTTCGAATATTGCGTGATTGCGTAGGAGAAATGTAGCCAAAAGCAAGTAATATTGAAATAGCAAACAAGGCTGTGGGTCAAATATATTATCTGATATATTTGTTCAGATCAAATCAAAACACCACACGGCTTGGGCAGAATATTCTCTCTCACATAGGGAACAGCAAAATCAGATCATACAAGGACTGCCAGAAAGTCAGCGGACCCAAAATCAAAAAATGCCTGCCAAAGATAAAAAATACAAACTAAGTCTAACATCAAAAAAGGGGGACCATTGTTACATAAATGTTTAGATATGTGCAAACAGTGGTGTCTGAATAGCATATTGCTGAATAGATAGAGGTACAGTCCCAAGCACAAACCCAGCATAAACATTAAAAGTATGTATAAAGTATCAAATAGCAGATAAGTAGTCTTACCTAGAGGCAAACAGTTTCTCATATGAAGCCTGTGTCCTGGCAGTGCAGCAAACACTAGTTACAGTTTGCCTGATTTAAATAGGGATGTCAGTGGGGGTGGTCAGAGCAATGGGTGTATCAATCACTTAGGCTGAAATTGAAACAGCTGTGAGAGCAGACTGAGCTGGGTGTGTCAGTTACTTAGGCTGAAATTGGAACAGCTGTGAGAGCAGGCTGAGCGAGGTGTCTCAGACGGTCCACCTGAACACCTGTAGTCTAGGAGATGTATAAACAAAAAAAAAATATTTACCCCGACGAGTAGGCAATCCCCCGACTCACGTGGTGCTCGGCGTCACCGGATCACGTCCAATGACGTCGGGCGTCAACAGAGCCGCCGACACAATACTGAGGGCAGCAAACGCCAGTGCGCATGTGCCAGAAAGGATTATTCGCTGGACACAGCACTAGAAGGTACCGTCCTCAGAGGGAATAATGCCTCCCCTAATAGAAAGAGCAGGGGAGGCCCCTGTGTGCCGGGATGAGCCGAAGTGCCATGGAGCAATGGAGGAGATCTGCTAGATACAAAAATGATAATATTAATTAATTGTAAATTTCCAGCCGAAAAATCATAATTGACGTTTTAAAATTATTTGAAAAAAGTGTGTATTTAGAAATTCAATCCGCAATAGAGAAACAAGGAAATCGGGTCCATCTTCACATCCTTCAATGTACTAATGACACTGCAACAAAAAAGGCATGAAAGTACAATTGTTAGACTATCAGAATATAACTGATTAAGAAAAATATATAGTGCAAAAAGGTCATAGAAATCACAAACATTTGAATGAAATACAGACATCCTATTAAGGCATACATTAGAGAGTTTTATGAATGAATAGTAAATAAATATATTAGAATGGGTAGACAAAGTTGGAATAGAGCATTTGATTGCCAAATCAAGTTGTACTATGCAGAAAAAGACTTCTCTAATAAATATATCAAATTCACAGTCAAGGAGAATATGCATACTGATGATTTAATATCAAAGTATCACAAATATATTCTGTTGAGCTTTACTGGTTTGTTTCTGTAGAGGTTTTTAGGACATATTATAGCTCTAAAAATAACTTTAAAGGTCATTGTCAAAACCACCAGTAGAGGAACCTGGTAGGAAAGGTTTTAAATTGAAAGCTTCATTTAGGCCTGGCGGGTGAGTAGCGTCTAAGTTACAAATCCATTTAAGCTCGAGCTGTAGCAAATATTTATTGAAATCTCCCCCTCAGGTACTGGGATGTAGGATGTAGACGATCCAGTACTATGATGGAGATCTTGGGAAAAATTCCACTATGTGTCTGAGCGACATGCCTACCTAGTGGAACATCAGTGCCACTAGTTTGCATAGCTTTTACATATCGATAGACCCTCTGCCATAGTTTTTGGATGGTCTTCCCCACGTAGAAGCATTTGCAGCTACATAGGATGAGGTAGACCACCCCCGTAGTCTGACAGTTTGAATAGTGTTTGGGGGCATAACGTTTTTCTAGAGTCCACGTATCAACAGTATGTACAAGCACCACAAGGAAATGTCCCAGTGGCTTTACATGGATCTCCTCTAGCTAAACCCTTGAATTCACTTTAAACTAAAAGGTCACCCACAGATTTGGCTCGTCTGTAGGTGACCATTGGTACTGGGGGCACAAAAGGGCCTATAGTCATGTCCAACATTAAAAGGTGCCAATATTTTTTACATATTGCATGTATCTTAGCGTGTTCATTGGTATAGATAGTGATAATTTGATTACCTTGGCACTTGATTTGTTCTTTTTAAGGGCCAATAAGGTATGTCGATTACTGGCATTCACTCGATTGAATGCCTTTTTAAGGCATTTGTGACTATAACCACGATCAAGTAGTCGTTTTTTCAGGTTATTGGCTTCACATTTAAGATCTTGGAACAATTGCGCTTGATGCGCAAGTATTGTCCATAGGGGATGGAATTTACCAAAGATCTAGGATGGAAGCTGGACGAGTTCAGGATGGTATTGCCTGCAGTGGCTTTCCTAAAAAGTTTGCAAGATAGCATGTTCATATTGTTTTTAAAGATTTCAACGTCTAGGAATGTGATTTTTGACATATCATGACACATTGTGAATTTGAGATTAAACTAATATCTGTTCAATGCCAACAGGCATTCGTCCAACAGTGAGAGGGATCCATCCCACACGATGAAGATGTCATCAATGTACCTGTGCCACATGGTGATGTGGCACAGGTACATTGAGAGGTCCTCATCATTGAAAATTGCTCATTCCCATTCCCCCAGGTACAGATTGGCGTAGCCAGGGGCACAACAAGTGCCCATGGCTACGCCCTGCACCTGGAGGAAAAAACGGCCATCAAATGAAAAAATATTGTCAGAATAAACTCCAATGACATCAAGATGAAGTCATTGAATGGGGCTACAGTATGACTCGTTTGGGATAGCACCTTTCGAATACATGATAGACCACCCGAATGCGGAATGGAGCTATAAAGTGCTTCCACATCTATGCTTACTAAAATACCATGTTTGGGGACTTGTACTCCTTCTATAACTTGCAGTAAGTGAATAGTGTCATGAATGTAAGATGGTATTATAAGCACAAAGGCTCTTATATGCTCATCTATTAGTCGTGACAGGTTTTCCGTGATGGAACCCTTACCAGATAGTATAGGCCTACCAGGGGGTTTGTGTGCTTAACAACCGGCCCATAGCCGAATGACGGCTACAGGGCGGTTGCTTAATTCTGGGAGGGCGTACAGTGACGTCCTCCCAGAATTCCGCTCTTGCGCACCCCCTGGGGCGCGCACTCGAGAACATCCGTGACCTCTGGACCCGGCGGATCACGGTAAAGAGCCGCTCGTTGCGGCCGTTTACCACGTGATTGCTCCGTCAAATGACGCTGGTTCCTCTCTCCTCTCTCTGTACCGATCGGTACAGTGTGAGAGGAGAGGGGGAGGGATCAGTGGCAGCAGTGCTGTGGTGGGATCTGTAGGGCCCATAGCGCTGCTCTGCAGTCACCACCGATCCATCCATCCATGCTCAGCCATCCCTCCATACCCTGCAATACACAGCAATACCCTGCAGTGTATTGCTGGGTATTGCAGGGTATGTCATGAAGATCCTGCCAGAAATCTAAACCCGGGCCGTCCTGGCCCTCAGATTCCATTGCGCATGCGCATGCGCGCCCGGGCGCGGGCACGTGCACAACCGCGCACAGGGAGACGGGCGCGCGCCCTAGTTAGCACCAGCCGGCCTATTTAAGCCTGACTTGAGCAGACGGTCTTTGCTGTCTGCTCTACAGCGTTGTGGTGTAGTAAAAGAAACCTGATCCTGTTATACCTGTTCCTTTGACCCGGCTTGCCATAAAGACTATCCTGCTTTCTGCCTGTACCCGACCCCGGCTTCCAGTGACCATCCTCCTGCCTGATCCATTGTACCTTGCTCTAGTTCAGATTCATTACCTGACTTCTTGATGAACTTTGGTTCCTTGTTTAGCCTTTGTCCAGTCTGCAGTCTGACCCTCTGTAACGAGCCTGTTCACCTGCTGGTTCCAGTCCAGTCTGTGGTTCCGTTTCCTGTGTTCAGTTCCTGTCAGCTCTGCTATCCCAGCTTACCTGTGAACCTGCTTGCCAAGCCGTTGTCCAGTTCCTGTCAGCTCTGCTATCCAAGTGTACCTGTGAACTTACTTGCCAAGCCGTTGTCCAGTTCCTGTCAGCTCTGCTATCCAAGTGTACCTGTGAACTTACTTGCCAAGCCGTTGTCCAGTTCCTGTCAGCTCTGCTATCCAAGTGTACCTGTGAACCTGCTTGCCAAGCCGTTGTCCAGTTCCTGTGATCCTGCCAGCTCTGCTTCCTTATTGCCAAGCCGTTGTCCAGTTCCTGTCAGCTCTGCTTTCCTGTGAACCTGCCTGTCCAGTTCCTGCCAGCTCTGCTATCCAGTTTACCTGTGAGCCTGATTCCTGTGATCCTGCCAGCTCTGCTATCCAGTTTACCTGTGAGCCTGATTCCTGTGATCCTGCCAGCTCTGCTATCCAGTTTACCTGTGAGCCTGTTTCCTGTGATCCTGCCAGCTCTGCTATCCAGTTTACCTGTGAGCCTGCTTCCTGTGATCCTGCCAGCTCTGCTATCCAGTTTACCTGTGAGCCTGTTTCCTGTGATCCTGCCAGCTCTGCTATCCAGTTTACCTGTGAGCCTGTTTCCTGTGATCCTGCCAGCTCTGCTATCCAGTTTACCTGTGAGCCTGCTTCCTGTGATCCTGCCAGCTCTGCTATCCAGTTTACCTGTGAGCCTGCTTCCTGTGATCCTGCCAGCTCTGCTATCCAGTTTACCTGTGAGCCTGTTTCCTGTGATCCCGCCAGCTCTGCTATCCAGTTTACCTGTGAGCCTGCTTCCTGTGATCCTGCCAGCTCTGCTATCCGTTTACCTGTGAGCCTGCTTCCTGTGATCCTGCCAGCTCTGCTATCCAGTTTACCTGTGAGCCTGCTTCCTGTGATCCTGCCAGCTCTGCTATCCGGTTTACCTGTGAGCCTGTTTCCTGAGATCCTGCCAGCTCTGCTATCCAGTTTACCTGTGAACCTGTTTCCTTCCCACCGGTCTGTTGATCCTGCCAGGCACCCGTGCTCCTCCTCACTCCTGGCTCTCCTGTTCCCACACCAGGGGACCAGGAGTGGGAGACGCAAGGGAGGCCTCCCCCTGCAATCTCGGGCTCGCACCACCAGGTACGTGACAGTAGCAGACAGCCATGTCTGAGCCCGAGCAGGGAGCCCCCGCCATGGAGGGGCTATGCCAACACCTGGCAGGTCTGACCGAAGCGGTGAAGAACCTCCAGCAGGTTTATACCCGGCTGGAGGAACGGGTACTGGTCCTGTCTGGTCCATCCAGTACCCAAGGAACTCCTCACCCAGCAATACCCCCAACGGGGCCTGCACCTACCCAGACTATAGTGATGCTACCACCCGAGCCCAAGGTACCTACTCCAGAGAAATTTACGGGTGCCCGTGGTAGCTTCAGAACTTTCCGTAACTCCTGTGAACTCCATTTTGCCCTGCAACCTAGGACCTTCTCTTTAGAGACCACCAAGGTGGGTTTTGTGGTAGCCCTACTGACTGGGGATCCCCAAATCTGGGCCCACCGTCTCGTGGAACAAAAGGATGCAGCATTGACCAGTCTCTCCACCTTTTTTGATGCCATGGCGCAGCTTTATGAGGACCCCCAACTCTCAACCACTGCGGAGGCCGCCTTACGTTCTCTCCAACAGGGTCGAAGACCAGCAGAGGACTATGTGGCTGAGTTCAGGCGTTGGGGTGCCGACACCGACTGGAACGATGCTGCCCTCCGTCATCAATTCCGCATGGGCCTCTCAGACGCACTCAAGGACGAGCTCGCCAGAGTGGGGGTACCCCAGACCCTGAATTCCCTCATAGACCTAAGCATCCAAATTGACCGGCGCCTACGGGAGCGTAGGGCCGAACGAACCTTGGGGTCCCCAAGACCTACCTGGATGCTCCCCAGGGGTCCTAGTCACTTCCGCACTGCTCCCCCCGTTAAACCTACTCATGCCTCTTCAGCATCCGAACCCATGCAACTTGGACTCCTGCGGCCTTCTCTCACCCCAGCTGAACGTCAGAGACGCCGCAGCAACAATCTGTGCCTGTATTGTGGAGAGCCTGGTCATTATGTTCGGAATTGCCCGGCTAAACTCCGTAAGTTCCCCACTATTCTCTCCAGTTATGTGGATCCTGTGACCGGGGTTTCATCTCATCTTGCCCTTTCTGTTTCCTTCCAGTTCTCAGGAAGGACCCTACAAACCACAGCTATCATTGACTCTGGTGCCTGCAGTTGCTTTATGGACTCTGCTTTTGCTGCCCGGCATCGAATTCCTCTCCGTCTGAGAAAACAAGGCCTGTCTGTCCACCTGGCGGATGGGTCCACCATCAAATCTGGCCCAGTGACTCAGGAGACTGCCCCATTGCACACAGTAATCTCAGAGTCACATCAAGAACTGTTATGTTTGGACATAATTTCTTCTCCCTTGTTTCCAGTCATTCTAGGAATCCCCTGGCTGCAAGCACACAACCCGGTCATCAACTGGTCCACAGGAGAGGTGGCCTTTTCTTCTCCCTACTGCCAAAGGTCCTGCGGCTCCTTGGCCCCCGCAGGACCCTCTGCTCTGCTCTGCCTCGAAAACGAGGCAGGTCTACGTCAGTCCATCCCTGAAGTCTACCATGCATACCTGGATGTGTTTAGTAAACAAAGGGCAGATGTGCTGCCACCACATAGGCCCTATGACTGTCCCATTGAACTCCTTCCCGGGGCCAAGATTCCCTTCGGTAGGGTTTTCCCGTTAACAGAGGTGGAGCAGGGAAAATTAAAGGACTATATTGATGATAACCTGAAAAAAGGGTTTATCCGCCCATCTACGTCTCCTGCAGGTGCTGGAATATTTTTTGTAGAAAAGAAGGACCATTCTCTCAGACCCTGTGTGGACTACCGTGCCCTAAACGAGGTCACAGTCAAAAATCGCTACCCGCTTCCCCTGGTACCTGAACTGTTTCAGAGGCTTGGCACGGCCTCCATCTTTTCTAAACTGGACCTCAGAGGGGCATACAATTTGATACGTATAAAGGATGGGGACGAATGGAAGACGGCATTTCGGTCTCGATTTGGGCACTTCGAGTACCTGGTGATGCCGTTTGGACTCTGTAACGCCCCCGCTACCTTCCAGGCCTTTATAAATGATGTACTTCGGGACTTCCTTGATGTTTTTGCTGTTGTTTATCTTGATGACATACTAATTTTCTCTTCCTCCCTAGAGCTGCATCGTGGACATGTTAAAAGTGTGTTGGGTCGTCTCCGGCAACATGGCCTCTATGCCAAGGCAGAAAAATGTCTCTTTGAGGTAGAAAGCATACCCTTCCTAGGTTTGATCATCTCCAGTAGAGGCATCCGGATGGACCCCCAGAAAATCTCAGCCATCCTGGACTGGCCAGTTCCCGCAGATAAAAAGGGGATCCAGCGATTCATTGGCTTTGCCAATTTTTATCGCAAATTCATCAAGGGATTCTCGGCCATAGTGGCACCCATTACTCAACTCACCAAACAAGGTACCCGTTTTCATTGGTCCCCTGAGGCCCAAGGGGCCTTCGAGGCCCTCAAGGGGCTCTTTACCTCAGCCCCTATCCTGAAGCATCCAGATCCTTCTCTGCCCTTTGTCCTCGAAGTGGATGCCTCAGAGATAGCTGTAGGGGCCATCCTGTCCCAGAGACAGGGCATCAAAGCCCTGCTACACCCCGTGGCATTCTTCTCACGGAAACTGTCCCCAGCCGAGAAGAACTACGATGTGGGGGATCGGGAATTACTGGCCATAAAGACCGCCCTCGAGGAATGGCGTTACCTGCTAGAAGGGGCTACTCACCCAATCCTGATCTTCACAGATCATAAGAATCTAGAGTACCTGAAGACTGCCAAGAGGTTAAAACCTAGACAGGCCCGTTGGGCCTTATTTTTCTCTCGTTTTACTTTTCACGTGACATATCGTCCGGGTTCCAAAAACGCGAAGCCGGACGCTCTGTCTCGTATGTATCACAAATCCCAGGATGGTTCCCCTCCAGACACTATCCTTGCCCCTGGAAACTTTCTCCTGTTACAGAAAGACCTACTGTCCCAGCTCAGGCGGGCCTCCAGTGGCCTCATACCCACTCCCGGTCCTGGGTTGCAGGCCAAGGATGGGCTATTGTGGCATGGGGATAAGATTTTCATTCCCGAGGGTCTGCGGGTAACCGTCCTGGAATTGTGCCATGATCACAAGCTTGCCGGACACTTTGGTGTCACCAAAACCACTGAATTGGTACAACGTACCTTCTGGTGGCCTCAGCTAAGGGAAGACTGCAGGAAATTTGTGGAAACATGCACTGTGTGTATTCGGAGCAAGAGTCACAGAACCAAAGCCTGGGGCTTACTCAAGCCATTACCAGTCCCAGATCGCCCCTGGAAAATGCTGTCCATAGATTTCATTGTGGAACTGCCCCCAGCAGAGGACCACACTACGATCTTCGTGATAGTTGATCGTCTGTCAAAGATGGCACACTTTGTTCCCATGAAGGGTACCCCTTCTGCCTCAGAAACCGCACAAGTGTTCATCCGAGAAGTCATCAGACTCCATGGGGTACCAGCCAACATAGTGTCCGACCGAGGGGTACAATTCACCTCTCGGTTTTGGAAATCACTCTGCAAGGCCCTCAATATTGAGCTATCGTTTTCTTCCGCTTATCACCCTCAAACCAATGGACAGACCGAAAGAACCAATCAGACCCTGGAACAATATCTTCGATGCTTTTCTTCCTTCTCCCAAGACGATTGGATCTCCCTGTTACCAGTTGCCGAGTTTGCATATAACAATGCTATCCACTCGGCCACCCAACAGACCCCCTTTTTCGCCAACTATGGCTTTCATCCTTCATTTCTGCCCAATTCCCTTCCTGAATGTACTGTGCCCGCAGTCCAGGAGAAGATTGACTTCTTTGCTTCCAATAACCAACTCCTGCAGGACACCATGGCCCGGACCCGGGAACATAACAAAACAGTCTTTGACCGAAAGAGGCGTGGAGAATTGGTACTGGCACCGGGTGACACAGTGTGGCTCTCCACCTTGAATCTGAAATTGGCTTGTCCCTCAAAGAAACTGGGCCCTAAGTTCTTAGGTCCCTTTCCAGTCAAACGAAAGATTAATGAAGTAGCCTATGAGTTGGAACTTCCTGATTCCCTCAAGGTCCATCCAGTCTTTCATGTTTCCCTGTTAAAGCCCTCCACTTCCAACCCCTTTTCCAACAGAAGGACGGTACCCCCGGACCCAGTCTTGGTAGATGGCGAGGAAGAATATGAGGTAGAGGCCATACTAAATGTTAGAAAAAGGAGAAATCAGAACCAGTTTTTGATCAAATGGAAGGGATATGGTCCTGAAGAAAATTCCTGGGAGCCCGAGTGTAATATCCATGCTAAGAGTCTAGTTCAAGCCTTCAAAAGAGCTCACCCTGAGAGATTTGCCCAGAGGGGCACCCGGAGGTTGCCCCTAGGAGGGGGGCAATGTCATGAAGATCCTGCCAGAAATCTGAACCCGGGCCGTCCTGGCCCTCAGATTCCATTGCGCATGCGCATGCGCGCCCGGGCGCGGGCACGTGCACAACCGCGCACAGGGAGACGGGCGCGCGCCCTAGTTAGCACCAGCCGGCCTATTTAAGCCTGACTTGAGCAGACGGTCTTTGCTGTCTGCTCTACAGCGTTGTGGTGTAGTAAAAGAAACCTGATCCTGTTATACCTGTTCCTTTGACCCGGCTTGCCATAAAGACTATCCTGCTTTCTGCCTGTACCCGACCCCGGCTTCCAGTGACCATCCTCCTGCCTGATCCATTGTACCTTGCTCTAGTTCAGATTCATTACCTGACTTCTTGATGAACTTTGGTTCCTTGTTTAGCCTTTGTCCAGTCTGCAGTCTGACCCTCTGTAACGAGCCTGTTCACCTGCTGGTTCCAGTCCAGTCTGTGGTTCCGTTTCCTGTGTTCAGTTCCTGTCAGCTCTGCTATCCCAGCTTACCTGTGAACCTGCTTGCCAAGCCGTTGTCCAGTTCCTGTCAGCTCTGCTATCCAAGTGTACCTGTGAACTTACTTGCCAAGCCGTTGTCCAGTTCCTGTCAGCTCTGCTATCCAAGCTTACCTGTGAACCTGCTTGCCAAGCCGTTGTCCAGTTCCTGTCAGCTCTGCTATCCAAGTGTACCTGTGAACTTACTGCCAAGCCGTTGTCCAGTTCCTGTCAGCTCCGCTATCCAAGCTTACCTGTGAGCCTGCTTGCCAAGCCGTTGTCCAGTTCCTGTCAGCTCTGCTATCCAGTTTACCTGTGAGCCTGAAGCCTGTGATCCTGCCAGCTCTGCTATCCAGTTTACCTGTGAGCCTGATTCCTGTGATCCTGCCAGCTCTGCTATCCAGTTTACCTGTGAGCCTGATTCCTGTGATCCTGCCAGCTCTGCTATCCAGTTTACCTGTGAGCCTGTTTCCTGTGATCCTGCCAGCTCTGCTATCCAGTTTACCTGTGAGCCTGTTTCCTGTGATCCTGCCAGCTCTGCTATCCAGTTTACCTGTGAGCCTGCTTCCTGTGATCCTGCCAGCTCTGCTATCCAGTTTACCTGTGAGCCTGTTTCCTGTGATCCTGCCAGCTCTGCTATCCAGTTTACCTGTGAGCCTGCTTCCTGTGATCCTGCCAGCTCTGCTATCCAGTTTACCTGTGAGCCTGCTTCCTGTGATCCTGCCAGCTCTGCTATCCAGCCAGCTCTGCTATCCAGTTTACCTGTTTACCTGTGAGCCTGCTTCCTGTGATCCTGCCAGCTCTGCTATCCAGTTTACCTGTGAGCCTGTTTCCTGTGATCCTGCCAGCTCTGCTATCCAGTTTACCTGTGAGCCTGCTTCCTGTGATCCTGCCAGCTCTGCTATCCGGTTTACCTGTGAGCCTGGTTCCTGTGATCCTGCCAGCTCTGCTATCCACTTTACCTGTGAGCCAGCTTCCAGTGATCCTGCCAGCTCTGCAATCCGGTTTACCTGTGAGCCTGCTATTCTGCGATCCTGCCAGCTCTGCTATCCGCGTTTACCTGTGAGCCTGCTTCCCAGAGATCCTGCCTGCCCAGCTAACCTGTTTCCTTCCCACCGGTCTTTTGATCCAGCCAGGCACCCGTGCTCCTCCTCACTCCTGGCTCTCCTGTTCCCACACAAGGGGACCAGGATTGGGAGACGCAAGGGAGGCCTCCCCTGCAATCTCGGGCTCGCACCACCAGGTGCGTGCAGAAGCGAACGCATATGTAAGTCCTGCCCACATATGAAAACTGTGTTTAAACCATACATGTGAGGTATCACTGTGAATGTTATAGTGAGAACAATAATTTTGGCCCTAGACCTCCTCTGCAACTCAAAACATGTAACCAGTAAAAAAATTTAAAGCGTCGCCTATGGGGATTTTTAAGTAGTGAAGTTTGGCACCATTCCACGAGTGTGTGCAATTTTGAAGGGTGACGTTAGGTATCTATTTACTTGGCATAGCTTCATCTTTAAAAGTATGTAAAAACATTGGGCTAACTTTACGGTTTTGTTTTTTGTAAAGCACAAAACATTTTTTTTTTCCAATAAAAAACGCGTTAGAAAAAAAAGTACCGTGCTAGATAAAAAGTTGCAATGACTGTCATTGTATTCTCTAGGGTCTTTGCTAAAAAAAAATATATAATGTTTTGTGGTTCTTTGTAATTTTCTAGCGAATAAATGATGATTTTTACATGTAGGAGAGAAATGTCAGAATTGGCCTGGGTGCTCCAGAACACCTGATGGTGCTCCCTGCATGTTGGGCCTCTGTATGTGGCCACCCTGTGTAAAAGTCTCACACATGTGGTATTGCCATACTCGGGAGTAATAGCAGAATGTGTTTTGGGGTTTAATTTGTGGTATGCATATGCTGTGTGTAAGAAATAACCTGCTAATATGAAAATTTTGTGGAAAAAAAAAGCTTTATTTTGCAAAGAATTGTGGGAAAAAATTACAACTTCAAAAAACTTACCATGCCTCTTTCTTAATACCTTGGAATGTCTTCTTTCCAAAAAGGGGTCATTTGGGGGGTATTTGTACTTTTCTGGCATGTTAGGGACTCAAGAAATGAGATAGGCTGTTAGTACTTCAGGTGTGATCATTTTTCAGATATTGACACCATAGCTTGTGGACTCTATAACTTTCACAAAGACCAAATAATATACCCCAATTTGTACTTATTTTCACCAAAGATATGTAGCAGTACAAATTTTGGCCAAAATGTATTAAGAAAAATTACAAATTTGCTAAATTTTATAACAGAAACAAAGAAAAATTCATTTTTTTACAGAATTTTCAGTATTTTTTCTTTTATAGCGCAAAAAAAAAACACAGCGGTGATTAAATACCACCAAAAGAGCTCTATTTGTGTGAAAAAAATGACAAAAATTTCATATGGGTACAGTGTTGTATGACTGAGTAATTGTCATTCAAAATGTGAGAGCACTGAAAGCTGAAAATTGGTCTGGTTATTAAGGGTGTTTAAGTGCCCAGTGGTCAAGTGGTTAAAGGCTTCTACAATGTCCAAACCAACCGGTCGGTACCATTCACGATTACCGAGAATGTTGATGCACATCTAAATATAGTACTCATTGTCCATAAGGACAATGTTACCACCCTTATCACTAGATTTAATAGTATGATTGTTAGAAAGATTATGTAGGGCTATTTTTTTCATTTTTAGTAAGGTCCTCCTTGAAACGAGATGTAAATTCCAAGGATTTGATTTCTTGGGTGGCCATTTTCAAAAAGGTAGCCACTCCATGGTTAGAGCTGGGGGCAGGATATAGAGAAGACGTTTTCTTTAAAGAAGATTTTTTAACTGCCGGTATAATTTTGGGGGGGGGGGCTATCATCTGGATTAAGCAAATCTTCCAAGTCAAGAGTGTCTATGAGATCTATTGGTTCATTTTCCTTCAGTAAGGCATTGAGATTGTCTAAAGCCTGCCGTTCACTGAAGGTATGGCAACCCTCAGTGTCTGGCTTGTCTTTTTCAAGTATACCTTTCAGTAAAAGTTTGCGTGTATACATATGTAAGTCCTGGATGGCTGTAAATGTATCTAATTTATTGGGTGATTTTAGGGAGGTGTCTGTGTTGGAAGACCTAGGGAGTTTCCCTGATTCTTCTGAAAAAATATAAATGGAATCTTAGGGTTAGTGAACATCGAGGGTATGTTTATCTCGCTTATTGCCGGCTCACCTTCTACTATTGGGCCGGTTGCCCCCAAGGAGCTCGTAGATGGGGCA
>CM053030.1:261585883-261601505 GCA_028564925.1 Lithobates sylvaticus
TGACTGATTCTGTAGCGTGGAAAGGCTGGACAGGGATATCTTATACAACTTGATAGATGGTATAGAGAGATTGAATACTCTTACCGCAAAGGTTGGATACAACTGCTATACGACATTGTATCATGTAGGCTTGTGCACTAAACCTCTTGCGCTGGAGGGTACTGGATCAGGCAGGCAGAAACCGAGTAACGGACAGCACGACCGATAAACCTTGTACACCCAAGCTGAGAGATACCAAACGGTCCACTCGATGAAATCCCAAAGATTTGCTATACAAGTGTCTTCATTCACTTTACTATTGTGTTTATTTTGTATTTACACGCCACATGTGTTTTTCATTCATTTTGTATGGTATACACTTTCAACGCATTGTGTTTACTTTAGCGCTACATTTTCTTATATTCATAGATTTTAATAGGGTTCTAAAGTTCACGCAAAGTTTAGGTCTGTTCGCAGGTTCTGGTGCGAACCGAACCTGGGGGTGTTCGGCTCATCCCTAATCCCGAGTCGGAAAGCAGCCATGTTGGGTTGGCAAGATCATCTGGCATGTATGTAGCAGCCCTGGCTCTTAGGGGACATGACAGTCCAGCAGTTGGGGGATTTGAATTTCCTGTGCTGGTACTTAGGCGTGATGTGGCAGCACTGGTACTGGGCCTGGGAATTTGTTCTTGGGGCCTATTGCTGGCAGCAGTGCTGGTCCTGGGCCTGGGCCTGGGAATATAATCCTGGTTGCTGGTGCCTGCCTGGTTTCCAGAGCGCCGTGTCCTTTTAAGAGGGACCCATTCTTCCTCCAAATCATTTGCTGATCCACTGCTATCAATTGGTTCAAATGCTGAATGTGATTTGGAATCAGAATCGGCATAGGAATCTTATGAGAACTCCCTGCTGCTCTCGGGAGTCATGGAGAGGATCTGGAATGCCTCCTCACTGGTATATACTTTTTTGGACATGATGCTGATGGCTGTGCGATGGGTGGCAGGTGACAGTCACTGATGGGTGTCGGGTGACGGTCACTGATGGCAGTCTCTGAAGTGACAGGAGCACTGGGTGCTGATGGGGGACAGGTGCACTTTATGGGTGCTGATGGGTGACAGGTGCACTTTATAGGTGCTGATGGCCACTGATGTGGTGAATGTTGGATGACAGGTGCAATGGGGGGTGATGTGACAGGTTCAGGTGCTTGGGTCAGACACTACAGTACACAGTTCTGTAACTCACTGCTCCTAGCTCTTCTCTCCTCACACTGGAAATAGTGTGTGAGGAGGGAAGAGCCAGTAACAGTTAGTTACCGGTCTGTGTTTACATTTAGTGTTCAACTGTGATTGGATCACAGCCGATCACGTGGTAAACAGCTGCTGGCCAATGGCTCTTTACCAGTGTCGGTGATGCACAGTGTTCCCGGGAACACGCTGCCATGGACATGCACCTCGAAATCATGCGCATGTGACGTGTGAAAGGGGGGAAGTACAAATGGCTGTTCTCCTGCTCTCCTGAGCCATACCAGGCCGCGTGCCCTCAACATGGGGGGTGCCCTGGAGAAAGGGGGGCCCTGTGGCCCCCCCCACCCCAAAGCACCTTGTCCCCATGTTGATGAGGACAAGGGCCTCTTCCCAAGAACCCTGGCCGTTGGTTGTCGGGGTCTGAGGGTGGGGGGCTTATCGGAATTTGGGAGCCCCCTTTAATAAGGGGGCCCCCAGATCCCGGCCCCCCCACCCTATGTGAATGAGTATGGGGTACGATGTACCCCTACCCATTCACCTAAGGGAAAAAAAGTATAAATAAAAAAAACGACAAATTTTTAAAATACTTCATTGCACAGCTCCGGGGGTTTTCTTCCATCTTGGGGGGTCTTCTTGCCGGACTCCTCCGATATCTTCTGCTCTTTTACTAGCTCTTTCACTAGCGGAGGAGCCCGGCTTTCTTCTTCGTCGCCGCCGCCGTCTGGGGGTCTTGTTCCGACTTCGGCGATCTTCGGGGGTCTCTTCTGTTCTTGCCGGGCCTCCGCTTTCTTCTTCCAGCTTTTTTACAAGCGGTGGCCTGGGCTTCTGTTGGCATCACTGTCGCCGCTGCCTTCTGCTTCTTGTTCTTCTTTCTTCATCCGATGTTGACACACCGCTCTCTCTGGCCGTAATGGCAGCCCCACTCCCTTTCCTGACCTGCCGGTCTGCGTGCTCGGATAAGGGTCTGAGATGAATTTGGGGGGAACCCCACGCCATTTTTTCGGTGTAGGGATTCCCCTTTAACTCCATACCAGGTGACGGGGCTAGCGCGGCGGCATTGACTTCCTTCGCTAGTCCCGTCTACCTGGAGTCATGTTCTAAATGAACAGACTTTCCTCCGTGTGTGAGGAAAGTCCGTTCATTTCAAAAGTCCCGTGGACTAGCACACAGACTGCGGGATTGTCCGCCGGACTTTTGGGAGGAAAAAGTCCGCCGGAGCCCCACACAAGGTTGAAATGTCCAGGTGGACTCTAGTCCAACGGACAATCCCGCAGGAAAGTCTGATCATGTGTTTGCGGCCTTACTCCTCGCTTAACGATCCTATTTCCGTTCCAACAACTAGGTCGTTAAACAAATTGGTTTTTAAACGAGGAGTCACAAGTAATCAATATTTTAAGCATTCTTAACTACTGTACTGTACTGTATTGTGAAAAAAAAGTCAAAAACACACAACTCCAGCTCAATAACGTTTTAATTTGCATAAGTACAGAACACAAACCAAAATACTGTACTGTACAATACAATGATGTATAGAGTGTCGTTCGGGTGGGGAGAGCTGGTCATAAGTCTGAGTGGTCATTAAACAGGCAAGTCGTTAAACGAGGAGTATCGGTATAGCATTAAAGGCAAAGTTCACCTTTGTGCTAAATTCCAGCTCCCCTATGTACCAGTATAGCATTTAATGTACTTATTTTACAAAAATAAAACCGCTTTCCATTTATTCTACCCGCGCTTACCTCACTTTCTTCATGGATGTTTAAAAACCCTGCTCCATTACTTCTGCCTTGCTTACTGAACAGACTTTAGGTCATGACACAGGAAGGCGTTGACCAGGTAATCTCATTAGCACACACCCTGCATCATCTACCTTCGGCTGGTCAACTCCTTCCTGTGTCCTGATCTAAAGTCTGGTCAGGAAGTAAGGCAGAAGTAATGGAGCAGGATTTTTAAACATCCATGAAGAGAGTGAGGTAAGCGTGGGTAGAATAAATGGAAAGCTGTTTTATTTTAGCAAAAAAAGTACATTAAATGCTATACTGGTACATAGGGGAGCTGGAATTTAGCACAAAGGTGAACTTTGCCTTTAACCACCTGCTGCCCGCCCACTTTCATATGATGGCGGGACGAAGCAGCTCTTGTTCTGGGCTGCCGTCATATGACATGATTTCCTTTGTGGCCACTAGGGGGGCGCGCGTGCCTCCGCCGCATCGCTTGGGGTCCGATGCATGTGCCCGGAGGCTGCGTAGTCCGCTGGGCACCCGTGATTGCCCAGTACCTGAGCAGAACCGTGGATCTGTGTGTCTAAACACACAGATCCACGTCCTGTCAGAGGAGAGGAGACCGATGGTGTGTCCCTTGTACATAGGGACACCGATCAGTCCCCCTCTCCCCACAGTTAGAATTACTCCCAGGACACACATTTAACCCCTTGATCACCCCCTAGTGTTAGCCCCTTCCCTGCCAGTCACATATACACAGTAATCAATGTTTTTTTTATAGCACGGATCACTGTATAAATGTGAATGGTACCAAAAATGTGTCAAAAGTGTCCAAAATCGCAGATCGCCACCATTACTAGTAAAAAAAAATAAAAAAAATAAAAAAATGCTATAAATCTATCTGTGTTTATAGCGCAAGAGATAAAAACCGTAGAGGTCACCAAATGCCACCAAAAGAAAGCTCTATTTGTGGGGAAAAAATTATAAAAATTTAATTCAGGTACAGCGTTACATGACCGCGCAATTGTCATTCAAAGTGTGACAGCGCTGAAAGCTGAATAATGGCTTGGGCAGAAAGGGGGTGTTCGTGCCTGGTGGGCAAGTGGTTAAAGTCTATCATCTCTCCAATTTATTAAAGTGGTTTTTCCCCCCAAAAAAAAGATGATTAAAATTCCAAAAAAAAAAAAAAACATTTGGAAAAAAAAAAATGAAACTCACCTCTAAATGCCTGTTGCTAGGGGGGTCCCTCGTAGTCTGCCTCCTTCAGTGCCTGGGCTGGTGACATCACTTCCCCTAGGCACAGGATGACTGCGCAGTGGTTGCCCGGCTGTGAAGCCACAGCTGGGTGCCCACAGTAAGAATGCCGGTGCCACTGAGCGGAGCGGGGAAGGAGCGGGGCTTTGTTCCCCCGCATCGCTGGACCCTGGGACAGGTAAGTGTCCAGTTATTAATAGTCAGCAGCTGCAGTATTTGTAGCTGTTGATTTTTTTTTTTTTTTTTAAGGGGCACTCCTCTTTAAGTTAGGGGTATAAAAAATAGTCACACGAAAAAAGTTAAAGAAATGAAAGGCATCTATCACTCAACTAGATGACATATTATGCACTTGTGCATGCC
Source organism: Lithobates sylvaticus (assembly GCA_028564925.1). Taxonomy (NCBI): domain Eukaryota; kingdom Metazoa; phylum Chordata; class Amphibia; order Anura; family Ranidae; genus Lithobates; species Lithobates sylvaticus. The sequence continues at coordinate 261,590,436 of CM053030.1, forward strand.
TCATCTATTCACAAATAAACCAAAATCTGACTTATTGTACAGCACATTTTCTAAGAAATGGGCAGCCCAGATCCCAGAACCACCAAAAAGTATATTTTAGCAGCTTTGTAAAGACAGTTTATTCTGACAAATATAAATAAATATTAATGGGATATTATGATGTGTTATTTGCTGAACATTGCTACATTTTCCATGTTGTTACAAATTAAACCTAACCCTTTCAATACTAAATCTACTTACAAACCTTTTAATGGCATAACATATTACTTTTCCATTGACATCCTGTATACGCTTGTTATATATGAGATGTTACCAACTTCAGTAACACCTATAATTAATACTAATTATTAATATATTTTTGGTTATGTTACATTAATTGACTTTAATTGTATTTTTTTTTCACTTTATTTTTCATAAAGGTAAATTATTGTTACATGTGAAACATATCTCATATTAAGTTGTTACTTTGTGATTGGTAATTGCTCACGTTTTCCTCAATCTATAATAATTATACAGTCATTATTGGCTAAATTAGCCAGCTGACATTAATGTTTATAGAACATTCTACACATCTTTCTAATACTGCTATTCAATTATTTGTATTCAAACATAAACACACAGTTTCCTCTAAAGCACTCTTCAATAGATCGCTGAAGGATAGCCTGGTTTGCAGTCATTATAATCCTCAGGCAGATACTTCCAGTGAATCTAAGAAGGGTACTAGACCCTGTCATAGGTGTAATTTTTGTAAGTTCATATGGGCTGCTCGCTCCATTGTCCTTCCAAACGGTCGGTTGTTTAAACCCAAATTCTCTGCCACTTGTCAATCTGTTGGCATAGTATACATTATGCAGTGTGAATGCGATGTGTATTATATTGGGAAAACCAAGAGACCGTTTTACTGTCGAATTCGGGATCATGTATCTCTGATACATAAAAAAAGTATGGAAACTCCCATTAGTCGCCATATTGGCATTCACCATAACTTCAACAGTATTAAAATGCATTTTTATGCTTTAGAACATATTGCACCAGGCCCTAGAGGGGGTGACTACGATAGGTTGCTTTTGCAACGGGAGGCTAGATGGATACACGAGTTGTCAGCATTAAAATATCCTGGCCTCAGTGATGCATTTAGTTTTAAATGCTTTTTTTTTTTTTTGGCTACTTATATTATCTGCTGTCCACATGATGCTTGTTACCAGTAAATTAATTATTTTCAAGTATTTTTGAGTATTTTCTTTTTCGTTGCAATACATTTTTATTTTCATAACTTAAGGAAGACAGAATTACATCAGGAAACAGCAAAACAGAATGGAGCTTATCAGTCCTGAGTCGACCAACAAGGCCATAGTAATGACCAAGCAATTATCAAGAAAAACAGTTAATAGCTAAAAAAAAAAAGAAAAATTACAGAAGAGTCCAACAAGCATTATACATATTTGTCAAAACCAGTATGTGCTGAAAGTTTCAGATAACATCCTAATAATTATAAAGGGCGTAGTATGCGTCCAAGGGTGATCTCGGCTATGCGGGTGGTAGAAGAGGGGAGTGGGGATCTGCCACCCCAATAGGGATCATGCTGTGGCCGAATCCACCAGTCCCCAATACCTCCTTAGTAAGAATCACCGAAGGCTGCACCTGCCCGAGAGCAAAAGCTAGAAAGGCCCCAAACCTGGGTTTGAGAGATCATTAAAAAAAAGTCAGTGAACTGAACTGACCATGTAAGTTATTGATATACTCCAGGAGAGGCAGCAGGGACTCTATGACCTAAGCACAAGAAGAGAGAACTCGTAACTAGGTTGCCTATCAGTAGGGCACAGATCCGTGCAGTAATGCTTGACGGAACTATCCTTTACCGACTTAGCCTGACATTGGTCTAGGTATAGGCTTGGTTGATTGAGGGTCGTAGCTCAGGGAGCAGAAGAAAGAAGAGAATAGAATAGGAAGAAGGGAAAAGAGGAAGAAAAGAGGAAACAAGAAAGAGTAAGATGATGTTGGCAGGAATCGTCTGGAGTGAGGTGAGTATGAGAGTAGTAAAATCGAGGTCAAAGTGGGATGGTAACTCCCACAAATGAAGCCCATGGCTCCCATGTGGCAGTGAATGCGGCCGAGCGATCCAGGAGGACACTCGCCATTTTTTCCTGGTTCATGATCCATGAGATTTTCCTTTTAGCTAGTAGAGTTGGGACAGATGGTTGTTTCCAAGCTTTGGCTAGCGTGAGTTTGGCCCCCAGGAGAATAAAGTAAACAAGGTGTTGTGTACTCCTGGGTACTCCTTGCACCGGGAAATTAAGAAGTGTAATGAGTGGGGACATGTGAATTGAGATTTTAGATATTTTGCTGATCCAAATAAAAATCTTGCGCCAGAACTGACGAATTCTGGGGCAGGACCACCATATGTGTAACATATCCCCTCGTAAATGGCAACCTCGAAAACAGAGAGGTGAGGCAGATGGAAAAATTTTAGCTAGCTTTGAGGGAACCAGATACCATCTAGACAGTACCTTAATACTAGCTTCCATTAGGCAAGGATTTAGGATGCCCTTGAAGGAGCGAGAGAAGTGTCTATGCCAAGTGTCAAGGTTCCATTGTTGGTCTAGGTCTTCCTCCCATGCTAGCATGTAAGGTGTCTTGGATTGTGTCGAGGATAATGCCTTATAGATCACTGAGATTCCCCCCCTCTGCTCAGTAGTCTGGCCACACCACGTTTCATACTCAGTTATATGGTGCCCGTTAGGTAACGATTTGCATTTTTTATTTAAGAAGTTTGAGATCTGAGAAAATCTGAAGAATTCAGTTGGTGGCATGTCCAATTTACTTACACAATATGCCTTGGAAAGTGGGCCCATAGGTCTGAGGAAGTGTCCTATTCTGTATAGCCCTTTATCAAGCCACCACTGGAAGGCTTTAATGTCAAGGCCCGGGGGGAAAGCAGGGTTTCGGAATATGTGTGATAATGGTTCTGTGCGAGAGATAAGAAGGTTGTTAGACTTTAAGCCATCCCACAGAGCAAAGGAGTGTGATAGAGTAGGGGAGAGGATCGGAGGACGTTGTTTTTTGGGGCTCCATAAAAGATAATCAAGCGTGTGGAGTGGAACTGCCTGTCTCTCAATGTGGACCCAGTCAGGTTGTTCCCAGCAAGAGTAAACAATCGAAAATTGAGCAAGGTGGGCTGCTTGGAAATACCGAAGCAGATTGGGGAGGCCCAGGCCCCCCTCTAATTTAGATCTAAATAAGATTGCTTTAGAGAATCTATGGCCCCCTTTGCCCCATACAAATTTGATAATTTTGGCTTGGAAACGCTGTAGACGAGTTTTGTCAACTGGGATTGGGAGTGCCCTAAAATAATATAGGATGCGGGGGAGTAATGTCATCTTTATTGTGTTGATTCTTCCTAGCCAAGATAGGGACAGCTCAGACCACCTGGTTAAGTCTGCTTCTAGTTTTTGGTAAAGTGGCGGGTAGTTAGCTTGATGGAGCAGTTCAGTTCTGGGGGTTAAATTGATCCCTAAGTACGAGATCGAAGAGTCGCTCCAGGAGAATTTAAAGCTATCCCTAAGCCTGGTCAGGAGAGAAACCGGTATGTTAATATTAAGGTCCTGTGATTTGTTGTAATTGACCCTAAGGCCTGAAACCGCTCCAAAGTCGTCTAGAAGGCGGCAAATGTTAGGAAGTGAGATCAGTGGGGAAGAGACAAACATCAAAATGTCGTCCGCAAATAAAGCACATTTGTGTTGACGTGAACCGCATTGAATGCCTTGAATGTTTGGGTCAGCCCTGATGGCTATTGCTAAGGATTCGATTGCTATGGCAAATATCAATGGGGAGAGCGGACAACCTTGTCTTGTGCCTCTAAATATGGGGAAAGATTCCGAATAAAATCCCTGCAGACGCACCTGAGCTGAAGGGGATGAGTAAAGGGCATGCATGACATTGAGGAAAGAATCTCCAAACCCCCAGCGTTGTAAAGTGCTGAAAATGTAGGGCCAGTAAACAGAATCGAATGCTTTTTGGAGGTCTAGGGAGAGCAGGCAACCCTGTCTGGGAGAGCTTTCATCCCAGTTAGAATTAAGGAGGGAGATAATATCTATTGCACGGCGAGTCTGATCAGGACCTTGTCTCCCTGGGATGAAACCCACTTGGTCTTTGTGAATGTATAGGCTGATGAAGGAGGCCAGGCGGTCTGCAAGGATTTTAGTTAGAATCTTTAGGTCGTTGTTAATGAGAGATATAGGTCTATAGTTACTGACTGAGCTGGTATCTTTGTTTGGCTTGGGGAGAACTGTAATGTGGGCCATGTTGAGTGAGGAGTCTAACTGTCCCCCCTGTCGTAGTGCATTGAAGAAGCGAGCCATATATGGGGCAATTGTTGTAGCGAATGATTTGTAGTAGGGAATGGAAAAGCCATCCGGACCGGGAGCTGAATGAGGTTTTAATCAGTGAATAACGGTGCATACTTCATCTGCTGAGATAGGAGCATCTAAGTATTGTCTGTGTCTGTCTTCCAAAGTGGGGGTCTGGATATTATTAAGAAAGTTATCGATCGCCTTTTGAGAAGGGCCATGGTCTCCACTATACAAAGATTTATAGAAATTGTGAAATTCCTGCATGATGTGACGGGGGTTTTGGGACAGAGTGCCACCTTGGATTTTAATTTTGGGGAGGGCTGGGGACCTAAATTTGGGCGAGAGTCTATCTGCTAACATAGAGCCAATTTTGTCACCTTGACAATAAAATTTGGCTCTATTCCACCGTATCCATTTTTCGGCCTTGGTAGTCAGAGCTAGGTTCAACGCTGTCCTAGCGGCGTCCAATTTAGTAGTGGGGACAGAACTCGGATTGTCCTTGTGTTTTTTGGTTAACGCTGAATATTCCTTATCTAACTGATCAATCGTTGCTTTGTAAGATTTGCGAATTTGAGAGGCTATTTGGATAAGATGTCCTCTAAGCACCGCCTTGTGGGCAGCCCAAAGGCATGTAGGACCAGTTTCAGGTGTGTCGTTGGTGAGAAAATATTTTTTTATAATGTTTTCAATCTCTGTGGCTCTGATAGGATCACTCAGGATAGATACGTTGAGTCTCCAACGTCTGTGGGGCGCGTGACCCACTGGGCGTTGAAGTGTCAAGACCACCATGGAGTGGTCCGACCAGACCACGTCCTTGATGTAAGCTTTGTTCGTGAGTGGAATGGAAGCTGAAGAAACAAGGATGTGGTCGATCCTTGCGAAAGATCTGTGGGGGTTGGAGTAGTGTGTGAAGTCTCGCAAGGTGGGGTTTACTTCTCTCCAGATATCAATGAGGCCATGTTGGAATAGCAACTTGGCTATTCGGAGGCTCTGTTTGGTAGGTCTGGTCAGGCGTTTTCCCGGGGGCCGTGACTTGTCCAGTCCCTGGTCAAACGCAGCGTTGGAATCGCCACCAAAAATTACTGTGCCTTCCAGCTTTGGTGTGAGAGTTTTCAATAGGTGTTGGAAGAAATGTAGTTGGCCTTTGTTGGGGGCATAGTATGAGATGAAAGAGTACAATTGGTTATCTAAATCACCCACTACAAGTATAAATCTCCCTTCCGGGTCTTTGAATACAGATTTGAGAGTGAATTTGCATCTTTTGGAAATGAAAACACCCACACCTTTAGTTTTGTCATCAGCATTGGCCAGTGCAAAAAATGGGAAATTGGAGTGAATAAATGACGGGCAAAATCTATTCGGGAAATGAGTTTCTTGTAAAAGAACTACGTCCACCTTTTGTGTTTGGAGATAATGGAATACTTTACGTCGCTTGATCGGGGAGTTTAGGCCTTGAGCATTATGGGAGATTATTTTGAGAGGAGGTGGTATGGAGGGAGCGTTAGCCATTGAGCAGAGGTGGAAGACTATCTAGGTAACCTACAGCACCTACCATTACGTGTCCAACAAGTCCAGGATAGAGTGCATACCAAACAAAGATTCCTGAGAGTGTGTGGTAGTATTGAGTATCCTTCCTCCAGACGGTTCCTGCAAAGATATGGGAGTGAATAAAATGATTGAGAGAGAGAAAAGAAAGAACGAGAGGAAAGACGGAGGACAAGAGAGTCCTCCATGAAGTGGAGGGGACAGCACCCTCCACCGGTAGGTAAAAAGAAACCAGAAACATCCCTCTGGAAATCAGAGGATAGGCTTGTCTAGCGGAGGGCAATATACCCACGCAACCAGACAAGAAGGGGTGCATGAACACCACCCCAGCAGGTAGGCCTCTTGGAACGTCCAACGTAGCATAACAAAAGAAAGGCACTAGCACAGCTGTAACACAGTCACCTCCCTTTGAACCCGTAGGCATGAACAGGAATGCGTGGAGGTGATTATGTTGAACATAATGATTAACATCAATGAATGAATTACAACAAATGTTAATACAAACAATAACAGATACACTTGGATCTCTGGGGAATAATGGATCCCGGGAGTAATGAGCGGGATACAAAGCGGGTTGGGAAGCAGCGTGGGGAACATGGGTCTCGGGTGACATACGGTCAGATAGCCATAGCTAGGCAAAGGGGCAAATCCCGTGCAAAAAAAAAAAAAGAAAAAAAAAAAGGGCTAATGGGCATGTAAACCCCCTTTCCTCATCTCCACTTCGAGGGAAGAAGGGGAAGAAGCGAGGAGGGAGAGAGTCTGAACACGTGAGTAGAGAAGAGGTCCAGCATTTTCCTCCCTAATTTGTGAGCCTCATGACACCGTCTTGGTTGAAGTTATTGGGAACTCATAGAGGATGAACAGTTCATGGGGCACAAGTGGGGATTACAGTCCTTTTAGGGAGGTTCCTGAAAAAGGTGGAAGAGAAGGTTGGAGGGTCAGGGTCTGACCGGGCGTTAGAATCAGGGGGGAACGGTTTCCTTGGACTTCTTGGATCTCGCAGATTCCCAAACCGGAGTCAGGGGGCTGGTTGGAAGTTGTCTTTTTGCTGAGGCAGGGTGTGGCCCATGATGTTGAAGGTTTGGTTCTTGGCTGATGAGGCCTAGGTGGAGTAAGAGTTTTTCTCCCTCTTGTAGGGAACCAAAAGTGTACGCTTTGCCTTTCAGCAGGAATTTAAGTTGAAACGGAAAAAGCCACCAGTACTTGATTTCCCTGTCCATCAGGACTTGAAGTAGCGGTTTCAAAGCTCTCCTCTTTTGGATAGTCGATGGAGATAAATCCGCAAAAATTTGCAAGTGGTGGCCCTGAAATATGATTTTGGGTGTGGTTCTCGATTTCCGCATTATGTCCTCCTTGACTGAGTAAAAGTGAGGCTTAACCACTATGTCGCGGGGGAGACCGTCAGCTCTAGGTGGTCTGAGCGCTCTGTGAGCACGATCAAGCTCCAATCTGTGTTGTGGTGTGTCAGGGAGCATGGTCTGAATAAAAGATCTAATGGTGTCGGGAACATCTTTGTATGATTCAGGGAGACCCCTGACTCTAAAGTTGTACCTCCTATTCCTGTTATCGAGGTCGTCAATTTTCATATTGGCAGTCTCTAATTGATCCTGCAGAATCTGTATGCAGGTTGAGTTTTGATTAGTTCTGGCAATAGTGGAGTCCAGATGTGTTTCAACAACATCCATGCGGGTACCTATTTGCTGCAGGTCAGCCTTAATGTCACTCGTTATCTTGTGAGCAGTGTGCTGCAGAAGTTCTGCAAACTTGGCAAAGAGATCTGTCACATTAATGTTCTGCAATAGGCCCGGATCCCCAGGCTGTAGTTGTGGGTGAGACTGGGGGGACCTGCCTCCATGGGGGAGAAGTCCAGGCCTGCCAGGGTGTGTTCTATGAGAGAAGCAGTGGACGCTGGAGAGGACGGGTCCAGAGGAAGGATGACAGCAGAGGGGTCAGGTTGTAGTAGGGATGGGGATGCAGGTAAAGGTAAGCTGGGAAATGAGGGCAGGCAAGGCTGAGCTGAGTGGTGAGGGGTCGCCGCCATATTGGCTGTCTCTGACTGAGACTGGGCGGCTTCAAAAGCGGGCTTCAGGCTTCTCCTCACCGCTCCTGAGTACATCTGTTTATTCCCTGAGGTGTCTGTCGCTCATATGGGGGAGATCCAATCAAAGATTGTGCCGCTATAGAGGCCTGAGCTGCTGAGGCGGGACGGGGCACCCGGACTACACGTCCATTTTAGGTGCCTCCGCGCATGCGCCTAGCGTGCGGGCTGTACAGATCTAGGTTAGGCCAAGTTATGTGAGGGGGGGTGAGAAAGTCCCCCTATTAGGCCGCCTGAGGTGTCCCAGTGTTTGCTGCAAGTACACAGGCTCCCGGGCGGAAGTCACGGTCCGGGTAGGCCAAAGCCGGGGCCTCGATTTGAGCGTGCGGCCGGTCGGAGCGCACCGGTCGCGGAGGGTGGCCGCGTCCGCCGGCGAAAATAAAGAGGCTGCTACCTGTGGTGACTGGCAGTCACCCGCTCGTGTTTGCGGTGTCCGCCTGAGGATGGATCGGGTTTTAAACACCGATCTGTGGATAGCACTGCGGGAGCTGTGTGGAGACGCAGCTACTTCCTGAGGCGCCTGACCGGAACCGAGAGGAGATTCTTTTATTCCTCAGACATATCTGTCACCATACTTTTGTTTCATTTCTTGTTATATACACTATGCAAATGCATTATCTATGTAACTATTTTGCAATGGGCTAAAGGAGCAATTACTTTGTCCCAAACTTTAGATGTTTCTCTTCCTGGCCCTACTGGGAGCGGTGGCTCAGCTACCTAAATGAAAAGCTACCTATATTTGATCGCAGTGAGGAATCTTTCTTCATTATAGTTCATTATTGGATTCAATTATTTTAATTTAATTTTCTAAAGATAATTCCTTTTGATATTAATTCATTAATACTATCTATGCTCACCCATAGTGTTGAGTAATTTACTCTATATTCTCCTGCGGTCTCAATTATTGGACTTGGGTTTAGTTGACGGAGGGAGTTTCCACTGCCATGTACATTGACGTTCTGTTCCAAAGCGATTGTTTGCTGATTTTATGAGCATCAATACTTTTTTGGCACCATCTAAGTCATTTTTTTTTGACAATACTGGTAAGATCTCATGTGGACGCATATGCTATATAAATCAAACCATAATACTCAATTGATTTGTGTTAGTACATTTGTATATATGTATATTTTGTATATTATGTACATTTCATATATGTTACAAAGCCTTATTTTGTCTTTATCTATTTTCTAGCCTATCGTACCATGTACCTAAACTCCTGAGGAAGCTCAGATGAGTGAAACATGTTGAGTTGTATATTGAGGAACTGCTAGTTAATCACTTCCATTAAGAAAACTTGAGTGTTTGATGCTTCCCAATTTTATATGGAAATGTATTTTTATTTTATATTATGAATTTTTTTAATAAAATATTTTTTATGGATATTTTCTAATACCCATCTATCTCTATTTTTGACACCTTAAAAGTGCCGGGTTGGTTGACCCCAAAGTCCCTCTCTTATCTTATAAAGCACTCTTCATTGTTGGCCTGACTTACAGTTAATCATTACCTCATAGAATAATGTTTATAAAGCTCTAGTAGAGTAAACATGGTTATTTTAAAGAGATATAATCCAATCAACCCTCTCCAAATTCCAAAAATACCTTTTTTGCAAAAGTTTCCCTTCATATATTGTCCAAAGGCCTTTGAAATCTTCACACTTGTACCTAGTACACCAGAAATAACATGCGTTATTAAATAACATGTGTTAAGAAATTCTAGGCTCATAAATTATATTTATTTGGTAACCTGTCCATTTTTCACTGTTGCCATTCTGCTTCAGCATGCTCCAAGATTGATATATGGAAGCCGGGATTCCTTTCAGTTTTCCTCTGTTTTAAGGTTGTTGATTTACAGAGGAGCATACCCTCTTTACTCCTTTCTTTTTCCCTCCCACAAAAGGTTTGCTCTTCCCTGATGACAATCACAATCATTGAGCTGCCTTGTATGATGTGGTAGTCACATGGGGTAACTCTGAGGGATGTAAAACAATGTTTTTTTTCTTAATAAACAAAACTCAAAGATTTATTTTGTTTATTAATATGGTTGTCTTTAAGACTTATACATAAATAGTACTGTGCAAAAGTTTTAAGTGTGAAGAAATGCTGTAAAGTAACAATGCTTTAAGAAATATATAGTGTAGCTGCTTATTTTTATCAATTTACAATATGCAAAGTGAGAGAACAGAAGATAAATCAAATACATATTTGGTGTGACTACCCTTTGGCTTCAAACCAGCTTCAATTCTTACACTTGCACACTTTGTACACTTGCACAAAATCAGGGATTTTATAGGATTAGGGTCAGCTGTATGATTAACTAGTTATACCAAGCAGGTTATATTGATCATCAATTTCTTTGTAGATTGAAACACAGTCATTAACTAAAACAGAAACAGCTGCGTAGGAGGCTTAAAACTGGGTGAGGAACAGCAAAATTCTGCTGCTAAGGTGAGCTTTATGTCACAGGTCATATACCATAGCAAGACTGATCACAGCAGCAAGACACAAGGTACTTATACTGTATCAGCAAAGTTTCTCTCAGGTAAAGATTTTAAAGAAGATTGGGGTTTCAAGATGTGCTGTTCACGTTCTTTTAAAGAAGCACAAAAAATAGGCAAGCGTTGGCCCGGTCTTCTGATGTCGTTGCCGTCGCTGAAGAAGAAGCAGAAGGCGACAGCGATGGCAACAGAAGACCGGGCCAACGCTAGTAAAAGAGCTGCAAGAAGAAAGCGGAGGCCCGGCAAGATGAAACCGAACAGCGGCACAAGACCCCCGAAGTCGGGAACAAGACCCCAGATGGCGGTGACGAAGGAGAAAGCCGGCCTCCTCCGCTAGTAAGAGAGCTAGCAGAAGATAGCGGAGGAGTCCGTCGAGAAGACCCCCCAAGATGTAAAAAGACCCCCGGAGCTGTGTAATAAATTATTTTTAAAAACTTGTGTTGTGTTTTTTTATTTACACTTTTTTCACCAGGTGAATGGGTAGGGGTACATCTTACCCCATACTCATTCACATAGGGTGGGGGGCCGGAATCTGGGGGCCTCCTTATTAAAGGGGGCTCCCAGATTCCGATAAGCCC
>CM053030.1:261601963-261629746 GCA_028564925.1 Lithobates sylvaticus
CACATAGGGAACAGCAAAATCAGATCATACAAGGACTGCCAGAAAGTCAGCAGGCCCAAATTCAAAAAATGCCTGCCAAAGATAAAAAATACAAACTAAGTCTAATGCCCCGTACACACGGTCAGATTTTCCAACGGAAAATGTCCTATCGGACCATGTTGTCGGAAATTCCGACCGTGTGTGGGTTTCCATCCTGCTCTCAAATTTTCCAACAACAAAGTCCTATCGGACTTTTTCGGATTGTGTGTAGCGAATTCCGACGGACAAAGTGCCACGCATGCTCAGATCACATTACAAGACCAAAGCTATTGGCTACTAGCCTCTACGTAGTCCCGACATACGCAACGAATGTCACTACGTTCAGGAAGATCGGATTTTCCGACAACTTTGTCCGACCGTGTGTATACAACACCAGTGTCGGACACAATCCGTCAGAAAAAATACGACGGATTTTGTGGTCGGAATTTCCGACCGTGTGTACGGGGCATTACATCAAAAAAGGGGGACCATTGTTACATAAATGTTTAGATATGTGAAAACAGTGGTGTCTGAATAGCATATTACTGAATAGATAGAGGTACAGTCCCAACAGTTGTACTTTCATGCCTTTTTTGTTGCAGTGTCATTAGTACATTGAAGGATGTGAAGATGTACCCAATTTCCTTGTTTTTCTATTGCGGATTGCATTTCTAAATACACACTTTTCTCAAATATTTTTAAAACATCAGCAATTATGATTTTTCGGCTGGAAATTTACAATTAATTAATATTATCATTTTTTGTATCTATCAGATCTCCTCCATTGCTCCATGGCACTTCGGCTCATCACGGCACACAGGGGCCTCCCCTGCTCTTTCTATTAGGGGAGGCATTATTCCCTCTGAGGGCGGTACCTTCTAGTGCTGTGTCCGGTGAATAATCCTTTCCGACGCATGCGCACTGGCGTTTGCCAGTAGTTGCTGCCCTCAGTATTGTGTCGGCGGCTCGGTTGACGCCCGACGTCATCGGACGTGAGTCGGGGTATTGCCTACTCGTTAGGTAATTTTTTTTTTGTTTTGTTTATACATCTCCTAAACTACAGGTGTTCAGGTGGACCGTCTCCACTCGGACCCCCTGAGACACCTAGCTCAGCGTGCTCTCACAGCTGTTCCAATTTCAGCCTAAGTAACTGAGACACCCATTGCTCTGACCACCCCCACTGACATCCCTATTTAAACCAGGCAAGCTGCAACTAGTGTTTGCTGCACAGCCAGGACACAGGCTTCATATGAGAAACTGTTTGCCTCTAGGTAAAACTACTTATCTGCTATTTGATACTTTATACATACTTTTAATGTTCATGCTGGGTTTGTAGTTGGTCACAACCATACAGTGGACAATGCAATTGCTGCGTGTCCAACTGTTGGGACTGTACCTCTGACTATTCAGCAATATGCTATTCAGACACCACTGTTTGCACATATTTAAACATTTATGTAACAATGGTCCCCCTTTTTTGATGTTAGACTTAGATTGTATTTTTTATCTTTGGCAGGCATTTTTTGATTTTGGGCCCACTGACTTTCTGGCAGTCCTTTTATGATCTGATTTTGCTGTTCCCTATGTGAGAGAGAATATTCTGCCCAAGCTCGTTTTGATTTGATCTGAACAAATATATCAGATAATCTATTAGACCCACAGCCTTGTTTGATGTTTCAATATTACTTGCTTTTGTTTACATTTCTGCTACGCAATCCAGCAATATTCGAAGCCTGAGGGATCATCTGTCCAAAATTGTGCCACCCAATTTTTAATAAGAAACGCATGACTTGTAAGTACCCAAACTGATGTGAATTTACTTGTTTTCATAGTCATAAAATCCTTGCTAAAATATTCTCCCAAAAATCTTTTGGAAAACAAATGTTTTTTTGTTTATGTTTATATATCACCTTTCACTCTTAGTTACACTTATATATGTACATATATCTTTTTTAATAGAATAATACCAACACGCTACCTTACAACCCCTGAGGAAGGATATGGACACACCATCAATTTTCCGCAACATGTCGGGTTTTGTTGTAACCATTACTTACATCTGACCCTGAGGGCAGATCTATTTGTGTATTTCAACAATTTGGTAGTTGGTAGATTATATCATGTGTTTGTATTTTTTGTTCTTAGTATGTGATATACACCAATTTATGTATTTGGTACTTTAATAAAGATATCTTTTACTTTTATACATAATTTCCTCTCTTTACCCTCATTTTCCTGCCATTATCTCTACCCATACAATCCCTTGGGGCAACCCAACCCAGTTTTTCTAGACGTTCTGGGATGTGGTATAAACGGTTAGAATTTCTCGTTTATTAGTATTCTCTGTTTTCTTTCAAGTTTTTTGGTGTTTGTATATAGCGCCAAGATAGCTGCGTGTATTTCTCCAGTCAGGCCAAACTTGCTCAGCACCCAAGACAGCCCCAATAGATCCTGTCAAAGGCCTTATCTGCATCTAGTGTAAAAAAACAGAAGACTCACTTAAAGTCTCCACCCAGTGAAGGAGATTTAAAATGTGTCTTGTAGCATCTGGGGCTTGTCACCCTGGGACAAAGTCCACCTTGTCCTGTTTAATCAAGGAAGGTATGAGACATGCAAGCCTATTAGCTATAAGCTTAGCACAGATGTTAAGATTAGAGTTGAGCGGACACCTGGATGTTCGGGTTCGGCGGGTTCGGCCGAACTTTGGAAAAAAGTCCGGGTTCGGGACCGAACTTGACCCGAACTTGACCCCGAACTCCCAACCCCATTGAAGTCAATGGGGACCCGGACTTTTGAACACTAAAATGGCTGTAAAAAAGTAATGGAAGGGGCTAGAGGGCTGCAAATGGCAACAAAATGTTGTTAAGAGCATGGCAAGTGATCTGCAAACAAATGTGGATAGGGAAATAACTTAACCACTTCAATACCAGACACTTAGACACCTTCCCGCCCAAGCCAATTTTCAGCTTTCAGCGATGTCGCAATTTGAATGACAATTGCGCGGTCATGCTACACTGTACCCAAACAAATTTTTTATCATTTTGTTCCAATAAATAGAGCTTTCTTTTGGTGGTATTTTATCACCTCTGCGATTTTTATTTTTTGCGCAACAAACAAAAAAAGACCGAAATTTTTGCAAAAAAAATAGTTTTTCTTTGTCACTGTTAATTTTTTTTGTAAATAAGTGCGTTTTCTTCTTCAATGACGGGCACTGATAAGGCGGCACTAATGGGCACTGATAAGGTGGCACTGATGGGCACCAATGAGGTGGCACCAATTAGGGGGCACCGATGAGGTGGCACTGATGATGGGCACTGATAGGCGGCACTGATAGGTGGCACTGATGGGCATTGATAGGTGGCACTGGTATGCGGCACTGATGGGCACTCAGGTGGCACTGATGGGCACTCATAGGCGGCACTGACGGGTACTTATGGATGGCACTGATGCACACATATAGGTGGCACTGATAGGTGGCATGGATGGGCACTGATAGGTGGAATGCATGGGCACTGATAGGTGGCATGGATGGGCACTGATAGGTGGGCATGGGTGGGCACAGATGGGCACTGATGGACGCTGATGAGTGGCACTGATGACACTTATGGGTGGCATTGCTGGGCATACCTTTTTTTTTACTTTTTTTTTAATTAAATATGATGTGCCAATCAGTGCCCATCTGTGGGCACTGATTGGCATATTTTTTGAATTTTTATTAACATGTGGATGGCCATGGGGGATGTACCTGGCCATCCACATGCTGGGGGCTTCCCTGGTGGTCCTGGGGGCTTCCCTGGTGGTCCTGGGGGCTTCCCTAGTGGTCTAGTGTGGGCATCTGAGGGGGGGCTGGGCTGATAAACAATCAGCGCATACCCCCCCTGTCAGGAGAGCCGCCGATCGGCTCCCCTCTACTCGCGTCTATCAGACGCGAGTGAGGAAAAGCCGATCAACAGCTCTTCCTGTGTACATCGTGATCAGCCGTGATTGGACACGGCTGATCACGTGGTAAAGAGCCTCCGCCGGAGGCTCTTTACCGAGATCAGTGTAGCGGTGTGTCAGACTGACACACCGCTCCACCGATCGCCGCGATGCGCGCCCCCATGGGCGCGCGGCGGCTGTTATCCTGAAGGACGTCATATGACGCCCAGTCAGGATAACGAAACCACTTCCCGGACGTCAATATGCTATTGACCGGGCGGGAAGTGGTTAAAATAACATAAAAAAATTAAAAATAAAAATAAAATGCTGGAGGCCCCCTTCTCAGCAGAAGAGGTACAGGAAGTCATTAAGAACCTCAGAAACTCAACAGCACGATGCCGCACATATGGTGGGAATACCCCAGAATACTCACTTTCTGGAAAAAATTATTCAATTTAATGGATAAGATAGTGGGAAAATAAAATACTTGGAAATTAAAAAAAATGAAAAAATTATAATCTTGACCTAGGAGGACGAAATTCAAATGGAGTAGGAGGTTGAGGTGGCGGTGGATATGGCGGTGTAGGTGGAAGCGGCGGTGGAGGAGGATGAGGTAGCCAACACTGGTTCAAAAATACAACAATGGCTGGGTAAGGCTAGTGGTGAATGATGTGTCGAATTCTGTCCCCCGTCGCATAGTGTCCGCCCTGTACTGCGCTTGCTCAGTACGTAGGACAAGGGGATTTCGAAACTCTCCGAAGACGATGCGCGGTGACTCCAGGTTCAAGCTACATCATCCGAGGTTGAAGCCTAGCCAAGCGAGCCTGTGAGGGGCCCTGTTACTATGTGCTACCGTATGTCCACTTGGATGGTCGGGCTTGAACCTGCACTCACTGCGCAGGCGACGTTCATCTTTGGAGATTTTGTGAATCTCCATGTCCTCCGTACTGTGCAAGCACTGCACCTGCGCAGTAAGTGGCCGGACACTATCCGATAGCAAGACAGTTTTCGTCAGAACACCGGTATATGTGTCTATTCTGCACGAGGTACGGCCAAGTCCTGTGGGATCCATGCCTGGTTAATTTTAATGAACGTGAGCTTGTCCACATTGGCTCTGGACAGGCGGCTGCGCTTGTCTGTGATAACGCCCCCTGCCGTGCTAAATACACGTTCAGATAATACACTGGCGGCAGGGCAGGCCAGCACCTCCAAGGCATAAAGGGCAAGCTCAGGCCATGTGCCCAATTTGGAGACCCAGAAGTTGAAGGGGGCAGACCCGTCATGCAGTACGTGTAGGTGTGTGCACACATACTGCTCCACCATGTTGGTGAAATGCTGCCTCCTGCTAAGACGTTCCATCTCAGCTGGTGGTAGTGGTTGTTGTGGCGTGCTGACAAAGCTTTTCCACATTCCGGCCATGCTAACCCTGCCTTCCGAGGTGCTGGCGGTGCCCGGCTGCGTTGGCGACCTCTTCCTCCTCCAATAGAAAATGCTATTGGGAAGAAAAAAAACACTGCAAAATTAAATTTTTTTGCAATGTTTTTCCAATATCAGAATACACGGATAGTGTCTAAAGCGTTTATGAAAACGCAGAAAATGCTATTGGGAAGAAAAAAAACACAGCAAAATTAATTTTTTTTGCAATATTTTTCCAATATTAGAATACACGGATAGTGTCTAAAGCGTTTATGAAAACGCAGAAAATGCTATTGGAAAGAAAAAAAACACAGCAAAATTATTTTTTTTTGCAATGTTTTTCCAATATCAGAATACACGGATAGTGTCTAAAGCGTTTATGAAAACGCAGAAAATGCTATTGGGAAAAAAAAAACACTGCAAAATTAATTTTTTTTGCAATGTTTTTCCAATATCAAAATACACGGATAGTGTCTAAAGCGTTTATGAACACGCAGAAAATGCTATTGGGAAAAAAAAAAAAACACAGCAAAATTAAAATTTTTTTGCAATGTTTTTTCAATATCAGAATACACGGATAGTGTCTAAAGCGTTTATGAAAACGCAGAAAATGCTATTGGGGAAAAAAAAAAACACAGCAAAATTGACTTTTTTTGCAATGTTTTTCCAATATAAGAATACACGGATAGTGTCTAAAGCGTTTATGAAAACGCAGAAAATGCTATTGGGAAGAAAAAAAACACAGCAAAATTAATTTTTTTTGCAATGTTTTTCCAATATTAGAATACACGGATAGTGTCTAAAGCGTTTATGAAAACGCAGAAAATGCTATTGGGAAGAAAAAAAACTTTGCAAAATTAAATATTTTTGCAATGTTTTTCCAATATCAGAATACACAGATAGTGTCTAAAGCGTTTATGAACACGCAGAAAATGCTATTGGGAAAAAATTTTTTTTTTTTTTTTCTGATTTATAAAAAAAAACAGATAGTGTCTAAAGCGTTTTTGAACACGCAGAAAATTGTTTTTGGGAAAAAAAAAAACACTGTGTTGCTTTTTTTGCAATGTTTTTCCAATATAAGAATACACGGAAAGTGTCTAAAGCGTTTATGAAAACGCAGATAATGCTATTGGGAAGAAAAAAAATACAGCAAAATTAATTATTTTAATTACTGCCTGCTTGGGGGATTTATACCATTCTTTTGCACCGAGATAGTGTCTAAAGCGTTTATGAAAACGCAGAAAATGCTATTGGGAAGAAAAAAAACTTCGCAAAATTAAATATTTTTGCAATGTTTTTCCAATATCAGAATACACGGATAGTGTCTAAAGCGTTTATGAACACGCAGAAAATGCTATTGGGAAAAAAAAAACACACTGCAAAATTTAATTTTTTTGCAATGTTTTTCCAATATCAGAATACACGGATAGTGTCTAAAGCGTTTATGAAAACGCAGAAAATGCTATTGGGAAGAAAAAAAACACTGCAAAATTTTATTTTTTTGCAATGTTTTTCCAATATCAGAATACACGGATAGTGTCTAAAGCGTTTATGAAAACGCAGAAAATGCTATTGGGAAGAAAAAAAACACAGCAAAATTACATTTTTTTTTGCAATGCTTTTCCAATATCAGAATACACGGATAGTGTCTAAAGCGTTTATGAACACGCAGAAAATGCTATTGGGAAAAAGAAAAACACCGCAAAATTAAATTTTGTTTGCAATGTTTTTTCAATATCAGAATACACGGATAGTGTCTAAAGCGTTTATGCTATTGGGGAAAAAAAACCACTGCAAAATTAAATTTTTTTGCAATGTTTTTCCAATATCAGAATACACAGATAGTGTCTAAAGCGTTTATGAAAACGTAGAAAATGCTATTGGGGAAAAAAAAAAACACTGCAAAATAAAAAAAATTTGCAATGTTTTTCCAATATAAGAATACACGGATAGTGTCTAAAGCGTTTATGAAACGCAGAAAATGCTATTGGGGGAAAAAAAAAACACTGCAAAATTGAATTTTTTTGCAATGTTTTTCCAATATACGGATACACGGATAGTGTCTAAAGCGTGTATGTATGAACACGCAGAAAATGCTATTGGGAAAAAAAAACACTGCAAAATTTAATTTTTTTGCAATGTTTTTCCAATATCAGAATACACGAACAGTATCTAAAGCGTGTATGAACACGCAGAAAATGCTATTGGGGGAAAAAAAAACACAGCAAAATTAATTTTTTTGCAATGTTTTTCCAGTAGCAGAATACACACAGACTATGGTGTATCTCTTACTATATGCAGTGTTGGTCCTAATGGTGCACTGAGCTTGCAGGTAAAACTTTTATATTTTGTCTGGCACTGGCCTCATGGCACTGTTAAAAGACTGTGCACTGCACCCCAGCCAGGGTACAATTGATTTAGGAATCTCTTCAATAATTCTCTCTGCCTCTTTCTTTTCCTTAATAAAGAAACTCCCTACTCTACTCTAGCTATCTAGATCGCTCACTGATCTAACTAATTTGAAGAAAATTAAAGGAATGTGGACTGACTGACTGACTGACTTTATCACACTAACTCCTAAAATCCTCTCTCTTAGCAGCACAGGAACCTGTCTATAGCAGAATGACGCTGTGTGCTGTGTGTCTGGACTATATATAGAGGCAGGGTCACATGCTGCACTGCTCAATCACAGCCATGCCATTATTAGGCATGGCTGTGATGGCTTCTAAGGGCACACTAGTGAAACTAGCGTCAATTGGCTGCCCTGCAGCTGTTAAAAAGGCGCCAATACACCGGACCCGAACCCGAACTTACAGCCAATAGTTCGGGTTCGGGTTCGGGCCCCGGACACCCAAAAGTCTGGTGCGGACCCGAACTTTACAATTCGGGTTCGCTCAACCCTAGTTAAGATCTACAGTACATTCAGTAAGAAGATTGGCCTGATATTTTGTGGAGAAACAGGCTCTTCCCCTGGTTTAGGAAGTGTCACTATAGTAGCAGTTGACATTTCAGAAGGACACAGCCACATTTTACACCCTCTCAACACAAGGCGCCAGCCAGTTAGAGAATAATTTTTAGTATTCGGGAGAGTAGCCATCAGACCTGGGTGATTTGCCAGTCTCCTTGGTTTATAGCTAGCAATTCTTCCAGTGTTATCTTAAGTAAAGAAATTGAGTACAGAAATACTGCGAAATTAAGTCATCAGCACATAAATTATACAATCCATTGTAGTAAGTACTAAAAGAATCCACTATATCCTGTGGATTACACAATTTATTGCCAGTAGTGGGAGCAGAAAAAAGGGTATTCATTGTTGGTTTACCCACTTTATTGCCATGGCAATAATTATTTGCCTCCAATGCCCTTAATTTGTGATTATGTTGGGAAATAAGAGGTTTTCTGTGTTCTTGGCTTGCCTGATTGAGCAGGTAAAAGCTGTAGGGTGTTTCTTATTCAACTGTTTTAGAGTTTAAATAAGTTAAGCAACAAGCAACTGTGTCCTGCTCCTTTTAGCCACACTTCTCATTTTTAGCAGGATACCCCTCATATCAACTTTATGTAAATTCCACAGCGAAGAGAGTGTTCATTCAAGTCGAAAAATTCTTTGATGTGCTGAGCAATTTTGCTCTTGTTTTCCAGTAAGGTCATTAGGAATACATCATTCCTCTATCTGTTAGCTCTAGTCTCCGTACGACCTCTCCACCACCACCACCGCTGTGATAGACACAGGTGCATGGTCGAACCAGGTAATATTGTGAATTTTAGAATTGGTCACCAACTGGAGCAAAAATCTATAGATCAAAAAGTAATCAATTTGGGAATTGAATAAGTGTACATTAGAAAAGAACATATAGTCCTTTTCATTTGAGTGGTGACAACTCCATACATCAAAGAATTGTGAAGAAAGTAAGAAGCTAGCTAAAATAGCTCTGTAAGAGTTGTTACGCTTAGGGTTTGACGTGTCAAGATTACAGTCATGGATGGCATTTAAGACTCTACATAATATGATGTGGCCTTGGCTGATGAACTGCACTTTTTTCCAAATATTTTTTCAAATAGGAGAGAGGTTTCTCATTGGCTAGGTATAGATTACATAGTTACATAGTTGGTAAGGTTGAATAAAGACAATAGTCCATCCAGTTCAACCTGATTAACTATCTTTTTTCAACCTGACTAACTATGTAACTATGTAACCTGTGTTGGTGTGTGTTTGTGAAAATAATCATTTCCCATATCCCTGTATATTGTGTTCTTTAAGATGTACATCCAATAGTCTTTTTAAACTATCAATACTTCCCATTGACAGCACAGATTGTGGAAGAGAGTTCCACATCCTTACCGCCCTGGCAGTGAAAAACCCCCTACACAACTTAAGATTAAACCGCTTCTCTTCCAATATCATTGCGTGGCCCCATGTCCTCTTACACTCCCTGAGACTGAATAGTTTCCCACCTACACTGGGATTACCATTGAGATATTTGTATATCACTATCATATCTCGTCTCAAGTGTGTCTTCTCCAGGGAGAATAAATTTAGTGCTTTTAGTTGTTCCTCGTATTTGAGGTCCTCCAGCCCCCTTATTAATTTTGTTGGCCTTCTCTGAACTCTCTCCCGAATCTGCCCGAATCAAAGTTTTATAAAGTGGCAGGATTATCATTTTATCTCTGGAGTAAATCCCTTTTTTAATGCATGCTAATATTCTGCTGGCTTTGCTTGCTACAGCTTGACAATGCATGGTGTTTCTCAGTCTGTCATCTACTAGGACGCCCAGATCCTTCCCCATCCTGGAATCCCCCAGAGCTTCTCCCCCTAGTAAGTAATCTGCGTTTATATTTTGAACCCCAAGTGCATTACTTTACATTTTTTATTGTTAAACCTCATTTGCCATGTAGTTGTCCACTCCATTAATTTATTCAGGTCATCGTGTAAGGTTTCTATATCCTGCTGTAATGTTATTGCCCTAGTTATTTTTGTGTCGTCAGCAAACACTGAGATTGAGCTATTTATCCCATCCTCTATATCATTTATATATAAATTAAACAGAATTGGTCCCAGAATAGAGCCTTGGTGTACTCCACTTACCACTCTAGACCATTCTGAGCACATGTTATTTAACACCACCCTTTGGACACGCCCCTGTCCAAGAACAAACCCTATGGTTCATGCCTACAGACCTCAGTTTGTATATTAAGCATTTGTGGAGCACTGTACCAAATGCTTTTGCAAAATCCAGATACACCACATCCACAGGCCTACCTTTGTCCAGGTGGCAGCTCACTTCCTCGTAGAAGGTTAACAGGTTGGTTTGTCAAGAACAACCTTTTGTAAACCCATGCTGATTACTACTAATGATACTGTTTCCATCAGCAAATTCTTGGATAAAATCCCTTATCCCCTCAAATAGGTTATATAATATTGATGTTAGGCTGACAGGTCTGTAGTTTCCAGGAATATACCTCTGCCCTTTTTTGAATATTGGTACCATGTGGGCTTTTCACCAATCAGCTGGTATCATTCCTGTCAGTATGTTGTCCATAAAGATTAGGACTAGGGGTCTAGCTATAACCCGACTGAGTTCCGTGAGGACTCGTGGGTGCAAGCCATCAGGTTCTGGTGTTTGTGTACAGTTTTTCTAGTCTTTTCTGGACACCGGCTTGTGTGAACCACAAGGTTACATCCTGTGACGTGTTACTAACAATATAGTCGTGGTTGTTATACTCCTCCTTTTTCCATGTAAAAACTGAGGAGAAGAAAGCATTTAGTACAGTTGCCTTCTCTTTGTCATCTGTAACCAAGTTCCTCTCATCCCCCTTTATGGGGCCAATGTGCTCTGACCTTGCTTTTTTACTGTTTATGTATTTAAGAACTACTTGGAATTTTTTTTTTACTCTCCTCACTATGTGCTCTATCTTAGCCACGCTGATTGCATTCTTACACTTCTTATTGCATTCCTTGTGGAATTCTGGCAATGACCCCTCCGCTTTATATTTTTTAAAAGCCATTTTTTGTCTTTAATATGATTTTTTATGTGACAGATTAGCCACCCAGGTTTAACTGCTTGCAGACCAACTGCCACAGATTTACTGCGGCAGAATGGCACGGCTGGGTGAAACGAGGTTACCTTATTTTGCTTTGCCTTTTGACCACTAGGGGCGTGTGCGCGCACCTGCAGTGAGTGCCTGGAGCTGATGCGAGTGCCCGGTGGGAGCGATGACCCCTGGGCACCCGCGATTGCTCATAACAAAGCGATAACCTGGATCTGTGTGTGTCTCCTCGACAGATAGTATGAACACACAAAGTATGATCTCTCTTCCCCTAGTCAGTCCCATCCCCCTACAGTTAGAACACACCTAGGGAACACAGTTAACCCCTTGATTGCCTCCTAGTGTTAACCCCTTCCCTGCCAGTGACATTTATACCGTAATCAGTGCATTTTTATAGCACTGATCGCTGTATAATTGTCAATGGTCCCAAAAATGTGTCAAAAGTGTCCAACTTGACTGCCGCAATATTGCAGTCCTTATAAAAAAAACGCAGATCGCTGCCATTACTGGTAAAAAAAAATAATAATAATAATGCCATAAATCTATCCCCTATTTTGTAGACGCTATTACTTTTGCCCAAACCAATCAATATACGCTTCTTGCACATTTTGTTTACCAAAAATATGTAGAAGAATACATATCGGCCTAAACTGAGGAAAAAAATTATTTTTTTGAGAAAAAATATGGGATATTTATTATAGCAAAAGTGAAAGATATTTAGTGTTTTTCAAAATTGTTGCTCTTCTTTTGTCTATAGCGCAAAAAATTAAAAACATCAAATGATCAAATACCAACAAAAGAAAGCTCTATTTTTGGGAAAAAAAGAAGGCCAATTTTGTTTGGGTACAGCATCGCACGACCGCGCAATTGTCAGTTACAGCGACGCAGTGCTGTATCGCAAAAAAGGGCCTGGTCACTGAGCAGCCAAATCTTCCGGGGCTGAAGTGGGTTAAACTTTGTTCTTCTATATTTATTGCCCATTTGAATGCACTCTGTGATACCTTTTATTATGTTCCTAAAGCACTCCAATTTTTCTTCTGTGTTTAATGTATCTAAGATTTGGTCCCATTTAATATCTTATCATATAATATATCTAGCATTATTGAGTGTAGTTTTGAAGAATTGGCTTGTCTGAAATTTAGAGTCCGTGTACTACCCCTGTGCCTCCTTTCCTATGATTTATGCTGAAAGGGATCATCCTGTAACAGCTAGATCCCAAGTTGTCCCGTAAGAGATCCCCCATTACAATGACATTTCTCTGCCTCACCGCTATTTCCAAATGGGAAAGGAGATCCAACTCCTCCTCTTCCTTCAGGTTGGGGGGGCTGTAACTTACCCCCACTATTAATTTACCACTTTGAAGTTCCACCCACTTGGATTCCACCTCCCCTTTGCCCCATCCATGATGTCATTCCTCTCATTCACCCGTATATTGTTCCTGATATATAGGCACACCCCTCCACCTCCTCTCCCTCCAATACAAGGAATACCCCTGGATATTTGCCAGCCAGTCATGTGAGCCGTCAAACCAAGTTTCTGTTATTCCCACAAAGTAAACATTCTCCTCATGTAACAGCAGCTCTAGTTCCTCCTTTTTGTTAGCTGGCTCCTGGCATTTGTGAACATGCCTTTCAGTTTTGTACAGGTGCATATTATTTTCTCCTTCGGTTTTCTGAGGCTGCAATTTTGATCTGTCCACCCATTTGCCATGGGATTGGATGTTATGGGTATAATATCACCTCCACTATTACCTTCTGTCCTACACTCAATGCTGGCTCTCTCTTCCTCTAAACCTGCCCCCTAACACCTAGTTTAAAAGCACATCCAACTTCTAGGCCATCTTTTTTTCCAACAGAGTTTTTGCACCCCCTCCCCCACCATTAAGTTGCAGCCCGTCCCTACTAAGAACTGGTACCCGACTGAGAAGTCAGCCTAGTTCTCCAGGAATTGAAATCCCTCCTTATTACACCAGCCCCTCAGCCACTTGTTCAGTTCCCTAAGCTCCTGCTGCCTCTCTGGTGTGGCTCAAGGCACAGGCACTATTTCGGAAAAAAATACCACTATCCCCTACCTATGTTACTTTATTGATCATGGGACTGCATGCCTCATATAAAGTCCCAACTTTTTTCCCCCGCCCCTTTCTTTCCCATGATACTCTCACAGGCACTATTTCGAAAAAAAACACCTTGGAGGTGCTTCTTTTCAATCTATTTCCGAAGTCTCTGAAATCCCTTTTCAGGACTTTCCGCCTTCCTCTTACTTTGTCATTGGTACCAATGTGTACCATGAGCCCTGGGTCCTCCCCAGCCCCACTCAATAATCTGTTCATCTGATTTGCAATGTGCCTGGACCTGAGCGCCTGGTAAACAACATACCGTTCGATGTTCATTGTCTTTGTGATGGATTGCCTTCTCTATCCTTCTAATAACTCTAACCTTGCCTGTGTCCTTGCCCCTCTTCTTACTGGAGCAGTCATTCCCCTGGCAGCTAGGGGAGGGTGCCTGCTCCAACAATGCCACCCCTGAGCTGATATCCCCAACATCACTTAGCATATTTGTTGGGGTGTAACAACTCAGAACTCGTCGCCCTAGAGCTCTTCCCTCTACCCCTCCTTTTCGCTGTCGCCCAGCTACCTACCTCTGGCTCCTGTACCTCCATTCCTCCACCCCCTCTATACTGGCCCCTGCCAGCACCTGTTGGGTAATGTCCAAGCTCCTTTTCAGGCTGTTGAATGTTGCCACTTTGTTTTCAAGTAGGGATGAGCCGAACACCCCCGGGTTCGGTTCACACCAGAACCTGGGAACGGACCGAAAGTTTGCGCGAACATTCGAACCCTATTAATTACAATAGACGCGAACATTCGAAATCTAAAGTGCTAATTATAACGGCCAATATGCATGTAAATGTCATAAAACAGGTTTAGGGACCCAGGTCCTGCCCCAGGGGACATGTATCAATGCAAAAAGAAGTTTTAAAAACTGACGTTTTTTCGGTAACAGTCATTTTAATGATGCATAAAGTGAAAAAAAAGTGAAATATTCCTTTAAATATGGTACCTGGGGGGTGTCTAAAGTATGCCTGTGAAGTGGCATGTGTTTCCCATGTTTAGAACTGTCCCTGCAAAAAATGACATTTGTAAAGGAAAAAAAGAAGCAATTTAAAACTGCTTGCGGCTTTAATGTCATGTCTTGTCCTGGCAATATGGATGAAAATCTTTGAGGAAAATGGCATGGCTACCCCATTACCAGCCCCTTTGGGTCTTGTATGGATATTAAGGGGAACACCACACCCAAAATAAAACCCTATACCTACAACCCTATATACTCTGAACAGCAGTATACAGGCGGTGCAAACAAGACAGGGCCTGTAGGTTTGTTCTTAAGTAGAATCTGTTTGTAGTTTTGAACAGGTACATTTTTAAGTGTAGCTCAATCCAAAAAAATCTATTTTTAAGCTTTTTGGAGAACATAGGGAAGGGTTGTCACCCCTGTAACATTTATTTTGCTGTCTGTGCACCTGTTCAGAACATTTCACCTCACTTTCCGTCCCAATGACAAATGTTTTTGGAAAAGTGGGGTTTTTATTGAAACAAGGATTGGTGATAAAGCATCAATAGAGAGGAGATACCTTTTTCCCAAATTAAATCTGACAGGATAGAATTTCACTTCCTAGGGGTAGATTTCCTCTCACTTCCTGTTTTCTCCTTCCGTTTGCAAGTAGGAGATGTTTCTAAGTTGGATGTTTGAAAGTAGGGGCCTGTCGTATATACTCTGCAGAAATCTGCCCCATTAGATGTTGGTGTTGGTGGTGTTGGTGGTCAGTCGATCAACCGAGTCGGTGGACAGACGCACCCTGTGATCGGTGACAAAGCCTCCAGCAGCACTGAATGTGCGTTCGGAAAGAACGCTGGATGCAAGACCGGCTAGTAGCTCAATTGCATACTGTGCAAGCTCTGGCCAGTGATCCATCCTCAAGACTTAGTAAGCCAGAGGATTTTCGGTGGGAAAGGTGTCCAAGTCTGACCTTGCCCTAAGGTATTCCTGCACCATGTATATCAGACGCTGGCAATGGTTGCTGGAACTGATCATACCTTGGGGCTGCGGACTCAAAAATTGTCTGAACGCATCGGTCAGACGTCCACCTTCCCCACCGCTCCTTCTGCTACTGACCGAAGCCTCAGCAACTCGTCGTCTAGGACCAGGAGTTTGTAACCTCCCAGTCTCTGGGAACGCATTGCACAGACCTTTCTGCAAGGCCTCCCGGAGATGTCTCATCCTCTGCTCCCTCTGCGACGACAAGATAAGGTCCGCAACCTTACCCTTGTACCATGGATCAAGGAGAGTGGCCAGCCAGTAATGG
This sequence comes from Lithobates sylvaticus, assembly GCA_028564925.1. Taxonomy (NCBI): domain Eukaryota; kingdom Metazoa; phylum Chordata; class Amphibia; order Anura; family Ranidae; genus Lithobates; species Lithobates sylvaticus. The sequence goes on from CM053030.1 coordinate 261,617,720, forward strand.
TCCCTCTCCTTGATCTGAAGAATACGAGGATCCTTCCGCAGGCTTTGCAGGATCAGGGAGGCCATACAACGTAGGTTAGCTGAGGCATTCGGTCCAGAGTCTTCTGGGTCACTGAGGACGACATGATCCGCAGCCACCTCCTCCCAGCCACGTACAAGTCCACTGGTTTGTTGGAACTGTAAATCATCCCTAAAAGACTGCTGATGCTGATGCTGAGTGCCAGGCTCCACCTTAATGCTGACACAATCCTCCTCCTCCTCCCTCCTCATCCTCTTCCTGTGTGATGGGTGGGAGAGAAGGAACACTGTCTGGATAAAGGGGGCCTTGAGAGGCAAGGAAGTCCTCCTCTTCCTACCTCTGTTCTGCCTCAAGTGCCCTGTCCATTATTCCACGCAGCATATGCTCCAACAGGTGGACAAGAGGTACAGTGTCACTGATGCATGCACTGTCACTGCTCACCATTCTCGTGGCCTCCTTAAATGGTGACAGGACAGTGCATGCATCCCTGATCATGCTCCACTGGCGTGGGGAAAAAAATCCAAGCTCCCCTGACCCTGTCCTGGTGCCGTAGTCACACAGGTACTCATTGATGGCCCTCTGCTGCGTGTGCAGTCTCTGCAGCATGACCAACCTTGAGTTCCACCTGGTGGACATGTCACATATAAGGCGGTTCTTGGGCAGGTTCAACTCCTTTTGCAGCTCAGCCAGCCGAGCACTGGCATTATATGATCGGTGGAAATGCACACAGACTTTCCTGGCCTGCCTCAGGACATCCTGTAAGCCTGGGTACCTGCCCAAGAACCGCTGAACCACCAAGTTAAGGACGTGAGCCATACAGGGCACATGGGTCAGCTGTCCCTGTCACAGGGCGGAGAGGAGGTTGGTGCCATTGTCACAAACCAGCATTCCTGGCTTAAGCTGGCGTGGCGTCAACCACCTCTCGGCCTGCTATTGAGGGTCTGGGAATATTCCCTAGTATTGGGTGATTGCCTACTGCAAACTACCTACTTATATTTAAGTGTATGTATGTTGATGGATGTGAGTGTGGTAGCTACCTGTGTTGTATTGACAACATTGTCATTTTTATACTCTTACAACAGTGGAGGTGTATTTTTTAATATTTTGTATTTTTCAATAAATCTTTCCATATATATACAGTATATATTTTCAATACTGGCTGATCCTTCTCTGATGATTTTCTTGTGGACCTTTAGTGCACTTAATTATATGCTGCTGGTAATCTAGAGCATCGCACTTTCCTTACTCCCCTGTGTGGCAGATTGTGGAGTGATGGTATATATTGCTCTAGGGACACTGGAGTATGTTATATTTCCCCTAGACTTATTCTGAATGGAGGTGTAGCCAATGTAGCAATTTATTTTTTTATGATTTATGAACAGACACACTGTGAGGAGAAATGACAGAACAAGATAGGCTCGCATCTTAAGCAGCCATAACACAGCAGTCCTGCTTCCCAGACTTCTTCTAACACCACAAGTCCAGCTAAAGACTAGAGGTGAGTGCCTAATATTTCTCTTTGGAGGACACAAGGGAATTACAGGACTCCATATTTGCCTTCCCTACCACTGACCAACCAGTCCCAGACACTACTTTAAAGAACATGTTGGTATCTCTGAGGAGCACAATCCACTCTGACATTCTAACTTTAATACAGCAATTTAATTATGATATAAGTGAAGTCAGTGATAGAGTGCTGCATAGTGAAAATAAAATGGAGGAATTTGTGAATTAGTTGATGCTCATAACAATCGGGAAGGTGACATAGTTTGGATTAAGTTCAAATTAGCAGACATGGAGGATCATTCAGGAAGGAACAACATTATCTGTTAAGCATGCTTACTTCTCTAAGATACTCGGGGGGGGGGGGGCATTTCCTGATTCTCTATTAGAGTAGCTTGCTATATATTGTATCCATAGGCTCCTAAAACCAAGCACCTCCCTGGACATCTTCATGGGCCCGGTGTTCGATTCAAACCCATGTTTCGAATCGAACATCGGCCGTTCGACCGCTCGTCAAAACCCGAACTCTCGGGACGGTTCGCATCAAATTCGTGTGATGCGAACGGTCCACAATGCACTGCGCCAGTCGCAGTGCATTGCTGGCTGATGATTGGCCAAGCATGCACTGTGACCCCGCATGCTTGGCCAATCATAGAGCCAGCGGCGAGGAGAGCAATAATTGGCCACAGGCAGGATGCCTGTGGCCAATTATAGCTCAGGGGGTTTAGTACACGCCCCACACTATATAAGGCCGCCGCGCCGGCGGCCTCATGTAGTGTGTTCCGGCGTTAGGAACAGTCAGTGACGGTGTCAGTGACATTATCTGCTGTGATTCATTCTGCTGACATTATCTGCTGTGATTCATTCTGCTGACATTATCTGCTGTGATTCATTCTGCTGAAATTATCTGCTGTGATTCTGGGGATTAGTGTAGGGAAAGAGGAAAAATAGGCAGGGATAGTTTATTGTTCTCAATGCTGTTCTCAATCACTACCAATCCAGCCAACTGCAGGAGTAGTTTGTGTGTGTGCGTGCTGTGTTAGTATAGCACTGCAGTAGCACCTTAAAAACCCCTTTACCCTTCTGGCCTGTTGTTATCTAAGGCAGCCATCTGCAGGAGTTAGTGTGTGTGTGCTGTGTGAGTATAGCACAGCACACTAAACCACCTCACCCTGTATCTGCCCTTCTGGCCTTTTGTCATCTAAGGCAGCCAGCCAGCCATCTGCAGGAGTTAGTGTGTGTGTGCTGTGTGAGTATAGCACAGCACACTAAACCACCTTACCCTGTATCTGCCCTTCTGCCTGTTGTCATCTAAGGCAGCCAGCCAGCCATCTGCAGGCGTTGGCGTGTGTGTGTGCTGTGTGAGTATAGCACAGCACACTAAACCACCTTACCCCGTATCTTCCCTTCTGGCCTGTTGTCATCTAAGGCAGCCAGCCAGCCATCTGCAGGAGTCAGTGTGTGTGTGCTGTGTGACTATAGCACAGCACACTAAACCACCTTACCCTGTATCTGCCCTTCTGCCCTGTTGTCATCTAAGGCAGCCATCTGCAGGAGTTAGTGTGTGTGTGCTGTGTGAGTATAGCACAGCACACTAAACCACCTCACCCTGTATCTGCCCTTCTGCCTGTTGTCATCTAAGACAGCCATCTGCAGGAGTTAGTGTGTGTTAGACATGTGCACAATAGAAAAATGTGTTTAGTTTCGTTTAGTTTCTGTTGTCATCTAAGGCAGCCAGTTGTTCAGACCAGCCATCTGCAGGAGTTATTTTGTGTGTGCTGTTTGAGTATAGCACAGCACACTCGAAAACCAGAGTTAGTTACATTCGTACTTTCGTAACATTGTTTTCTGCCCTTCTGCCCTATTTTCATCTAAGGCAGCCAAACAGCCACAAAAAAAAGTTACGAATGTAGAATTTTTTCGTTCATTTTGATTTTCGTTGTTTCTTTTTTTTTCGGATTTACATTCTTTCATAGTTTCGTTGTTTCTAATTTAATTATTTCTTATTTTCGTTGTTTTTCATATTCGTTCTTTCGATAGTTCGTTATTCGTTAGAATTTTTAGCGAATCAATTGTTCATTCGTACGATAACGAATGAACGAATATAACGAATTTGAACGGAAAACAAATTAAAACTAAACGAATTGCACATGTCTAGTGTGTGTGCTGTGTGACTCCAGCACAATATACACTACCCACTACAATGTCTGGAAGACCGACAAGGAGAGGCAGACAGTCCCGAGCCAAGGAAACAGGGCAAGCAGGCTCTGTGTCTAGAGACAACAGTGCTGGGCGTGGACGTGGCGCATCGTCATCAGCACGTGGCCATGGGACACGCTTGTCCTTATTTTCGGCAGCTGGACATGTTGAGCCGCATCATGCCGGAGGCTTGGTAGAGTGGATGACCAAGCCCTCCTCATCCTCCTCATCCTCTCTCACCCAGGCTCAGGGTACTGGCAAAGCAGCTGCCAACGCGTACTCAATGTCATCATCAGGCACCCCTTCCCTAGACCCACCATGTCCTCCTGAGGAGTCCCTCGAACTGTTTGAGCACAGTGTTGGGTACATGCTCCAGGAGGATGCCCAGCGTTTTGAAGGCTCGGATGATGACACTAAGCTAGAGGAAGGCAGTAGCGTGAGCGCAGAGAGAGGGGATACTCAAGGACAGCAATCTGGCAGTCATGTTCCACCAGCTGCAGCTTACTGCCAGGTTTGCTCCAGTGGTGAAGAGGGAGGGGATGATGAGGTCACTGACTCCACGTGGGTGCCTGAACGGAGAGAGGAGGAGGAGGAGGAGGAGGCGGCACATCTCCAACGAGGCAGGATGCCCTCCGGGGGCCAGCTTGAGGCCAACACACCAACTGAATCACACTGCAGAGCTCCGCCTGTGCAGGGCGCTGCCTATGCACGTTATTACAAAAGTTCTTTGGTGTGGGCCTTTTTTGAGACGAGTGCATCAGATCGCACCACTGCTATTTGCAACATATGTCTCAAGCGTATCTCGCGTGGCCAAAACATCATCCGCTTGGGCACCACAAGCATGACCAAACATATGTTGACCTGCCATGCAGCTCGTTGGCAAGCGCACATTAAAGACCCACACCAAAGAACAAAGCGGACCTCTCCTTGCTCCTCATCAGCTGGGATCTCAAACCGCACTATACCTTCAGTCCTCTCTGAAAGCTGCACTGAGAGGAATGAAGGTGTAGAATTAGGTGTGTCACAGCCAAGTACTTGCGGGCACTCTGCTAGCAGTACACCGACGTCCGATTGTACCAGGCAAATTTCCCTGCCCCAGCTGCTGGACCGTCGAAAGAAGTTTACTCCCAGCCATCCACATGCCCAGCGGTTGAATGCTAGCTTGGCTAAATTGCTAGCACTTCAACTGCTGCCTTTTCAGTTGGTAGACTCGGCCCCCTTCCGTGAGTTTGTTCAATGTGCGGTTCCTCAGTGGCAGGTTCCCAAACGCCACTTTTTCTCACGGAAGGCGATTCTGGCTCTCTACCGGCATGTGGAAGGCAATGTCCATGCCTCGCTGGACAGGGCGGTCAGCGGTAAGGTGCATATTACCGCTGACTCATGGTCCAGCAGGCATAGACAGGGATGTTACCTGTCTTTCACGGCCCATTGGGTCACTCTTTTGGCAGCTGGGAAGGATGCAGGACAAGGTGCAGTAGTGTTGGAGGTTGTTCCGCCACCACGCCTCCAAAATGCTACTACTGGTTGTGACACACCTCTCTCCTCCACCCCCTCCTCTTCTTCTTCCTCCATGGCCTCTTCGAGTGCTCTGTCCTCGGAACCAGCAGTGCTCCGTAAGCGTCCAAGGGGCTACGCAATACGCAGGCAAAAAGACGCCATGCCGTGCTTGCGCTGGTGTGTTTGGGGGACAGGAGCCACACTGGGGCAGATGTTCTGTCAGCTCTGCAGGGGCAGGCTGAGAGGTGGTTGACGCCACGCCAGCTTAAGCCAGGAATGGTGGTTTGTGACAATGGCACCAACCTCCTCTCCGCCCTGTGACAGGGACAGCTGACCCATGTGCCCTGTATGGCTCACGTCCTTAACTTGGTGGTTCAGCGGTTCTTGGGCAGGTACCCAGGCTTACAGGATGTCCTGAGGCAGGCCAGGAAAGTCTGTGTGCATTTCCGCCGATCATATAATGCCAGTGCTCGGCTGGCTGAGCTGCAAAAGGAGTTGAACCTGCCCAAGAACCGCCTTATATGTGACATGTCCACCAGGGAGAACTCAACATTGGTCATGCTGCAGAGACTGCACACGCAGAAGAGGGCCATCAATGAGTACCTGTGTGACTACGGCACCAGGACAGGGTCAGGGGAGCTTGGATTTTTTTCCCCACGCCAGTGGAGCATGATCAGGGATGCATGCACTGTCCTGTCACCATTTGAGGAGGCCACGAGAATGGTGAGCAGTGACAGTGCATGCATCAGTGACACTGTACCTCTTGTCCACCTGTGGGAGCATATGCTGCGTGGAATAATGGACAGGGCACTTGAGGCAGAACAGAGGTAGGAAGAGGAGGACTTCCTTGCCTCTCAAGGCCCCCTTTATCCAGACAGTGTTCCTTCTCTCCCACCCATCACACAGGAAGAGGATGAGAGGAGGAGGAGGAGGAGGAGGATTGTGTCAGCATGGAGGTGGAGCCTGGCACTCAGCATCAGCAGCAGCAGTCTTTTAGGGATGATTTACAGTTCCAAGAAACCAGTGGACTTGTACATGGCTGGGAGGAGGTGGCTGCGGATCATGTCGTCCTCAGTGACCCAGAAGACTCCGGACCGAATGCCTCAGCTAACCTACGTTGTATGGCCTCCCTGATCCTGCAAAGCCTGCGGAAGGATCCTCGTATTCTTCGGATCAAGGAGAGGGACCATTACTGGCTGGCCACTCTCCTTGATCCACGGTACAAGGGTAAGGTTGCGGACCTTATCTTGTCGTCGCAGAGGGAGCAGAGGATGAGACATCTCTGGGAGGCCTTGCAGAAAGGTCTGTGCAATGCGTTCCCAGAGACTGGGAGGTTACAAACTCCTGGTCCTGGACGACGAGTTGCTGAGGCTTCGGTCAGTAGCAGAAGGAGCGGTGGGGAAGGTGGACGTCTGACCGATGCGTTCAGACAATTTTTTAGTCCGCAGCCCCAAGGTATGATCGGTTCCAGCAACCATCGCCAGCGTCTGATATACATGGTGCAGGAGTACCTAGGGCAAGGTCAGATTTGGACACCTTTCCCACCGAAAATCCTCTGGCTTACTGGGTCTTGAGGATGGATCACTGGCCAGAGCTTGCACAGTATGCAATTGAGCTACTAGCAGGTCTTGCATCCAGCGTTCTTTCCGAACGCACATTCAGTGCTGCTGGAGGCTTTGTCACCGATCACAGGGTGCGTCTGTCCACCGACTCGGTTGATCGACTGACCTTCATAAAGATGAATCAGTCTTGGATCACCAGCAGCTACCAGGCACCTGAAGCTGATATAACAGAATAATTTATTTTGAAATGTCACATCCCTTCAAGACTGCCTATGCTGATGCTGAGTGACTGTCCTGTTATGTTGACTGACTATCCTCTTCCTCCTCAATGATCCCGATGATAGCTTGGAAGAACATTTTTGTTTCTGGGTGCCACCACCAGTGGCTAAGGCACAATTTTTCAGCCCCTGTCTAACAGGGGCGTGTAATTACAATTTTTTATGCAATGCTTTGCAACAGGTCTGATTGCTGTGCTCCAAGTACAGTATCTATGAGGGGTTGCAGTGTTGTGGCACCAGCACCAGTGCTTAAGGCATCATTTTTCAGCCCCTGTTTAACAGGGGCGTGAAATTACAAATCTTGATCTAATAATTCACAGTTGGGCCCATTCCTGTGCCCACCAAGAGTAACTGTGAGGGCTTACAGTGTTGTGGCAACACCGTCCGACACCACCACCACCAAAGGCCCAATTTTTCTGCCCCTGTTCAACAGGGGCATGCAATTACAAATCTTGATCTAATAATTCACAGCAGGGCCCATTCCTGTGCCCACCAAGAGTAACTGTGAGGGCTTACAGTGTTGTGGCAACACCGTCCACCACCACCAAAGGCCCAATTTTTCTGCCCCTGTTCAACAGGTGCATGCAATTACAAATCTTGATCTAATAATTCACAGCAGGGCCCATTCCTGTGCCCACCAAGAGTAACTGTGAGGGCTTACAGTGTTGTGGCAACACCAACATCTAATGGGGCAAATTTCTGCAGAGTATATACGACAGGCCCCTACTTTCTTAGAAACATAGAAACATCTCCTACTTGCAAACGGAAGGAGAAAACAGGAAGTGAGAGGAAATCTACCCCTAGGAAGTGAAATTCTATCCTGTTAGATTTAATTTGGGAAAAAGGTATCTCCTCTCTACTGATGCTTTATCACCAATCCTTGTTTCAATAAAAACCCCACTTTTCCAAAAACATTTGTCATTGGGACGGAAAGTGAGGTGAAATGTTCTGAACAGGTGCACAGACAGCAAAATAAATGTTACAGGGGTGATAACCCTTCCCTATGTTCTCCAAAAAGCTTAAAAATTGATTTTTTTGGATTGAGCTACACTTAAAAATGTACCTGTTCAAAATTACAAACAGATTCTACTTAAGAACAAACCTACAGGCCCTGTCTTGTTTGCACCGCCTGTATACTGCTGTTCAGAGTATATAGGGTTGTAGGTATAGGGTTTTATTTTGGGTGCGGGGTTCCCCTTAATATCCATACAAGACCCAAAGGGGCTGGTAATGGGCTGGGGGGGGGGGGGGGGGTGATGGGGTAGCCATGCCATTTTTCTCAAAGATTTTCATCCATATTGCCAGGACAAGACATGACATTAAAGCCGCAAGCAGTTTTAAATGGCTTATTTTTTTCCTTTACAAATGTCATTTTTTGCAGGGACAGTTCTAAACACGGGAAACACATGCCACTTCACAGGCATACTTTAGACACCCCCCAGGTACCATATTTAAAGGAATATTTCACTTTTTTTTCACTTTATGCATCATTAAAATGACTGCTACCGAAAAAACGTCAGTTTTTAAAACTTCTTTTTGCATTGATACATGTCCCCTGGGGCAGGACCAGGGTCCCCAAACCTGTTTTATGACATTTACATGCATATTGGCCGTTATAATTAGCACTTTAGATTTCGAACGTTCGCGTCCATTGTAACTAATAGGGTTCGAATGTTCGCGCAAACTTTCGGTCCGTTCCCAGGTTCTGGTGTGAACCGAACCCGGGGGTGTTCGGCTCATCCCTACACATTGGTACCAATGACAAAGTAAGAGGAAGGCAGAAAGTCCTGAAAAGGGATTTCAGAGACTTCGGAAATAGATTGAAAAGAAGCACCTCCAAGGTGTTTTTTTTCGAAATAGTGCCTGTGAGAGTATCATGGGAAAGAAAGGGGCGGGGGAAAAAAGTTGGGACTTTATATGAGGCATGCAGTCTCGGGGAACAACCAATTATCAATAGTGTAGTTGCTTAACTGAGTACATTAGGCCCATGATCAATAAAGTAACATAGGTAGGGGATAGTGGTATTGTAAACTCTGAGTGAAATATGAAGTACACCTAAGTATATATGTAGTACATAGTTTCAGAGAAGACCAACTATCAATATTACCATATAGTTCTAGTAATTAAGATACAGTAGGACCATTATAGAAAAAGTAAAAACAATCTTTAATAATGGTAATATAGCCCATAGTTTCATCTATATACACAGACATGTTGATTATTAACATATCAAACAATATTTACAGTGATAGAGAGGGTCCCCTGTCCACAGCGCATGCGCAAAAGGACCTGGCCGGGTAATTTGACGTTCCGCGTTCACGCGGTGACGTCATTACCGGGACGGCTGCATTCAAAAGACGGCCTGGGCTGCCGTCAGATACAGCAGCCCTTCTCAACTAGCTGCCAGAGCGGGGAACCTCAACACAACTCGTCCACTACCAGGTATGAAATAAGGCAAAACTTACTATGCTCATTATATGGAGTCCTTATGCCAGCGTAAGATTAACCAACACATTCGTCCCTAACTTTATTGTACTCCTCTACTAGGACGTATTTGGAACAATTGGGGAGCTTTTTTCCATCTCCCCAGATACCTTCTAACTAGATGACCCGAAGGCTCGCTCTCTCTGCATACACTATTCCAGTTTACCTACTAGTCCAAAACAATCCCAGTCTATGGGATCAACGTTTTGAGAAACTGGCAAATCTCTTATAATAGGGTAAGTACTAACATCTATTATCCCCCTCATAGTAAGCTCTTCACTATGCTACCACTTATGGGTATATTGTTGTATTATAAACCATTCATCTCCCCTATACAAATTAATAGATGTGGGAATGCATACGCACCCACACTTGTGTATAGCGTATATACCTACATATGGGAGGACATATAACTCACCCAATGTACACATATGTATATATATTGCACATATGTATATGTATTACCTAATGCTTGCATGTGTGTATATATGTACATTGATTGTGAATGAGATATCTATATAGATGGTATGGATTTATATAAGAAACAAAAATAATCTATCATTAAAATATTAAATACAGAATATTCCCAATCAGAGATATACGTATACTTCAAGAGCACAGATGCCGCTGTAAAGAAACGAGTTTTTGGTTCCCTGTTCCACTAAACCCTTCCCCTCTATAGGGAATGTAAGTAAAAATTGGTAAACTATACTTACCATGCAAGAACTATATTGCACCCGTTCCCATGATGCACACCCTCTCACTCCATCTCACATGCTCTTTTTCGTTCACCTTATTCACATGGTTTTTCTCTTTCCAACCCACATTACAGCCCTTTTATTTTTTAATTTTACTTATTTTTTTTTTTTTTTTTTTTTTTTTTTTTTTTTATTTTTTAATTTTACTTATTTTTCCCTCCCCCCCTCCCCCCTCCCCCCTTCGTTCCTTTTTCTTTTCTTTTGTCCTCTGTTTCCTCCCTCTTTTTTCTTTCCCTTCACAGATTGGTGACGGCTGACGCTCCTACGCCTTTGGCTCCCTCTGAGTTAATGTCGCATATGATGTTATGATATCATACCATTTTTATTTATTCCATATTTGCTTTTTCTTTTTTATTCCTAATATAGAAAGCTCCTGAAGAAGCGTCTTAGGACTCGTAACATGTAGAGCAACTGAAAACAAGCTGTCTCTCTGTATGATCGAACTGCTCATTCACGGTTTCTTTCTGTTCGTTTATTTTGATGTCACAAATCTCCAAGGAAATTTGAATGATTGCATTTAAATATAGTGACCCTATTGGAACCACATTAATATTACCTGAGCATATTTATACATCAGCTTGTCAAATACTTCTATATTATGCTAGACTGTTTTTCTTAACAATCTGTTTTAAATTTTTGATTTATTTTTTTCATTTATGTTTTTAAATAAAAAAACTTTTATATAGATCATACGCCTAAAAAGTCCATCATTTTCCAACATTAATCTGTTGAAAAAACCTTAGTATTTCAAATTCTAATTTTCGGGACGTGGCAATTATTTTTTATACTTTGTACCGTATCCACAACACCATTACGTGATGATACGGGGATAAATTCAATTTTTCGAAACAGATACTTTACTCTTAAAACTGATTTAGGGATGGAAGCATGCAGCCTCATTATCCTATTTATGCATTACTAACACATTCATCATATCAATTACAGTGTTAATTTCCAATGTTTATATTTATTGACTTCCATCTCCTTTCCTTCCTCTTCCGCCAGCATTTAGCACAAGTATGATTCCAATTGGGATATGTGGGTCTGTTCTCCCTTACAGACTTTATAGTCATTAACTGTGGCTGTATGTTTTGAGGACTGGTTGCGCTGGACTGATGCCCCTCCCGGGTTCTGTGTTGGGCTGGGAACTGCGACGCGTACTGCTTAGGTGCCCCCTCCCCCCCTCCGTGCTGGGGTGGGTGGGCGCCGTGCACTGCGCGTCAACGTCACGCTGGTTCCCACGTGTGCGCGCCCTACTCAGGGGGCTAGCGCACGCGGGACCTTTGTTAACCTGCGTGCGTGATGGAGGTTTGGCGGCAAACGCTGGGTGCTTGTTGTTCTTGTTGCCCAGGCGACGGCGCGTCCCTCCCTTTCATGCACGCGGCGTGGCGTTGGGGGCGGGTCCTGGCTGTGCCCTTATATAACCCTGTCCTCAATGGCTTTCCGTCCAGGCCACATCTACTTGTATACAATTCACTGCACCAGGGGTATTGGATTTCTTTACTCCCCAATCGAGGTAAATTCTATTGATTTTTTGTTTTCACCAATTGGCTCTTTTTGAACTTACTTCCTCACTGTTTTTTACAAGGTCACCTTAATTTATTTTTATATTTTTCTCATCCCCAAACCCCTTGCTACTAGGCTCTACCATGCCTATATAGCTAATATTACACATGTTTACCATTTACCATCACGATGTGATACAGTCCTACTTTACAAGTCTTACAT
>CM053030.1:261630246-261664492 GCA_028564925.1 Lithobates sylvaticus
AGTACACTCCCAGCCATCCACATGCCCAGCGGTTGAATGCTAGCCTGGCTAAATTGCTAGCACTTCAACTGCTGCCTTTTCAGTTGGTAGACTCGGCCCCCTTCCGTGAGTTTGTTCAATGTGCGGTTCCTCAGTGGCAGGTTCCCAAACGCCACTTTTTCTCACGGAAGGCGATTCCGTCTCTCTACCGGCATGTGGAGGGCAATGTCCATGCCTCGCTGGACAGGGCGGTCAGCGGTAAGGTGCATATTACCGCTGACTCATGGTCCAGCAGGCATGGACAGGGACGGTACCTTTCTTTCACGGCCCATTGGGTCACTCTATTGGCAGCTGGGAGGGATGCAGGACAAGGTGCAGTAGTGTTGAAGGTTGTTCCGCCACCACGCCTCCAAAACGCTACTACTGCTACTGGTTGTGACACACCTCTCTCCTCCACCCCCTCCTCTTCTTCTTCCTCCAGTGCTCTGTCCTTGGAACCAGCGGTGCTCCGTAGGCGTACAAGGGGCTACGCAAGTACGCAGGCAAAAAGATGCCATGCCGTGCTTGCGCTGGTGTGTTTGGGGGACAGGAGCCACACTGGGCCAGAGGTTCTGGCAGCTCTGCAGGGGCAGACCGAGAGGTGGTTGACGCCACGTCAGCTTAAGCCAGGAATGGTCGTTTCTGACAATGGCACCAACCTCCTCTCCGCCCTGCGACAGGGGCAGCTCACCCATGTGCCCTGCATGGCTCACGTCCTCAACCTGGTGGTGCAGCGGTTCTTGGGCAGGTTCCCAGGCTTACAGGATGTCCTGAGGCAGGCCAGGAAAGTCTGTGTGCATTTCCGCCGATCTTATAATGCCAGTGCTCGGCTGACTGAGCTGCAAAAGGAGCTGAACCTGCCCAAGAACCGCCTAATATGTGACATGCCCACCAGGTGGAACTCAACGTTGGCCATGCTGCAGCGACTGCACACGCAGCAGAGGGCCATCAATGAGTACCTTTGCGACTATGGCACCAGGACAGGGTCAGGGGAGCTTGGTTTTTTTTCCCCACGTCAGTGGAGCATGATCAGGGATGCATGCACTGTCCTCTCACCATTTGAGGAGGCCACGAGGATGGTGAGCAGTGACAGTGCATGCATCAGTGACACTGTCCCTCTTGTCCACCTGTTGGAGCATACGCTGCGTGGGATAATGGACAGGGCACTTGAGGCAGAACAGAGGCAAGAAGAGGAGGACTTCCTTGCCTCTCAAGGCCCCCTTTATCCGGACAGTGTTCCTCCTGTCCCACCCATCACACAGGAAGAGGATGAGGATGAGGAGGAGGAGGAGGAGGAGGAGGATTGTGTGAGCATGGAGGTGGAGCCTGGCACTCAGCATCAGCAGCAGCAGTCTTTTAGGGATGATGTACAGTCCCAACAAACCAGTGGACTTGTACGTGGCTGGGAGGAGGTGGCTGGCGATCATGTCATCCTCAGTGACCCAGAAGACTCCGGACCGAATGCCTCAGCTAACCTACGCTGCATGGCCTCCTGATCCTGCAAAGCCTGCGGAAGGATCCTCGTGTTCTTCGGATCAAGGAGAGGGACCATTACTGGCTGGCCACTCTCCTTGATCCGCGGTACAAGGGTAAGGTTGCGGACCTTATCTTGCCGTCGCAGAGGGAGCAGAGGATGAGACATCTCAGGGAGGCCTTGCAGAAAGGTCTGTGCAACGCGTTCCCAGAAACTGGGAGGCTACAAACTCCTGGTCCTGGGCGACGAGTTGCTGAGGCTTCGGTCAGTAGCAGAAGGAGCGGTGGGGAAGGTGGACGTCTGACCGATGCGTTCAGACAATTTTTTTAGTCCGCAGCCCCAAGGTATGATCGGTTCCAGCAACCATCGCCAGCGTCTGATATACATGGTGCAGGAATACCTTGGGGCAAGGTCAGACTTGGACACCTTTCCCACCGAAAATCCTCTGGCTTACTGGGTCCTGAGGATGGATCACTGGCCAGAGCTTGCACAGTATGCAATTGAGCTACTGGCCTGTCCTGCCTCCAGCGTTCTTTCCGAACGCACATTCAGTGCTGCTGGAGGATTTGTCACCGATCATAGGGTGCGCCTGTCCACCGCCTCGGTTGATCGACTGACCTTCATCAAAATGAATCAGTCTTGGATCACCACCAGCTACCAGGCACCTGAGGCGGATATAACCGAATAATTTTTAATATCACATCCCTTCAAGACTGCCTATGCTGATGCTGAGTGACTGTCCTCTTATGTTCACTGACTATCCTCTTCCTCCTCCTCAATGATCCATGCCACCACACCAGTGCCTAAGGCACAATTTTTCAGCCCCTGTTTAACAGGGGCGTGTACATACAATTTTTATAAAAAAAAATGCTTCGCAACACGTGTGACTGCTGTGCTCCAAGTACAGTATCTGTGAGGGGTTGCAGTGTTGTGGCACCAGCACCAGTGCCTAAGGCACAATTTTTCAGCCCCTGTTTAACAGGGGCGGGTAATTACAATTTTTTAAAAAAATGCTTCGCAACACGTGTGACTGCTGTGCTCCAAGTACAGTATCTGTGAGGGGTTGCAGTGTTGTGGCACCAGCACCAGTGCCTAAGGCACAATTTTTCAGCCCCTGTTTAACAGGGGCGGGTAATTACAATTTTTTTTATAAAATGCTTCGCAACACGTGTGACTGCTGTGCTCCAAGTACAGTATCTGTGAGGGGTTGCAGTGTTGTGGCACCAGCACCAGTGCCTAAGGCACAATTTTTCAGCCCCTGTTTAACAGGGGCGGGTAATTACAATTTTTTAAAAAAATGCTTTGCAACACGTGTGACTGCTGTGCTCCAAGTACAGTATCTGTGAGGGGTTGCAGTGTTGTGGCACCAGCACCAGTGCCTAAGGCACAATTTTTTCAGCCCCTGTTTAACAGGGGCGGGTAATTACAATTTTTTAAAAAAAATGCTTTGCAACACGTGTGACTGCTGTGCTCCAAGTACAGTATCTGTGAGGGGTTGCAGTGTTGTGGCACCAGCACCAGTGCCTAAGGCACAATTTTTCAGCCCCTGTTTAACAGGGGCGGGTAATTACAATTTTTTAAAAAAAAATGCTTTGCAACACGTGTGACTGCTGTGCTCCAAGTACAGTATCTGTGAGGGGTTGCAGTGTTGTGGCACCAGCACCAGTGCCTAAGGCACAATTTTTCAGCCCCTGTTTAACAGGGGCGGGTAATTACAATTTTTTAAAAAAATGCTTTGCAACACGTGTGACTGCTGTGCTCCAAGTACAGTATCTGTGAGGGGTTGCAGTGTTGTGGCACCAGCACCAGTGCCTAAGGCACAATTTTTCAGCCCCTGTTTAACAGGGGCGGGTAATTACAATTTTTTAAAAAAATGCTTTGCAACACGTGTGACTGCTGTGCTCCAAGTACAGTATCTGTGAGGGGTTGCAGTGTTGTGGCACCAGCACCAGTGCCTAAGGCACAATTTTTCAGCCCCTGTTTAACAGGGGCGGGTAATTACAATTTTTTAAAAAATGCTTTGCAACACGTGTGACTGCTGTGCTCCAAGTACAGTATCTGTGAGGGGTTGCAGTGTTGTGGCACCAGCACCAGTGCCTAAGGCACAATTTTACAGCCCTGTTTAACAGGGGCGGGTAATTACAATTTTTTAAAAAAATGCTTTGCAACACGTGTGACTGCTGTGCTCCAAGTACAGTATCTGTGAGGGGTTGCAGTGTTGTGGCACCAGCACCAGTGCCTAAGGCACAATTTTTCAGCCCCTGTTTAACAGGGGCGGGTAATTACAATTTTTAGAAAAAAATGCTTTGCAACACGTGTGACTGCTGTGCTCCAAGTACAGTATCTGTGAGGGGTTGCAGTGTTGTGGCACCAGCACCAGTGCCTAAGGCACAATTTTTCAGCCCCTGTTTAACAGGGGCGGGTAATTACAATTTTTTTAAAAAAATGCTTTGCAACACGTGTGACTGCTGTGCTCCAAGTACAGTATCTGTGAGGGGTTGCAGTGTTGTGGCACCAGCACCAGTGCCTAAGGCACAATTTTTCAGCCCCTGTTTAACAGGGGCGGGTAATTACAATTTTTTAAAAAAATGCTTTGCAACACGTGTGACTGCTGTGCTCCAAGTACAGTATCTGTGAGGGGTTGCAGTGTTGTGGCACCAGCACCAGTGCCTAAGGCACAATTTTTCAGCCCCTGTTTAACAGGGGCGGGTAATTACAATTTTTTAAAAAAAATGCTTTGCAACACGTGTGACTGCTGTGCTCCAAGTACAGTATCTGTGAGGGGTTGCAGTGTTGTGGCACCAGCACCAGTGCCTAAGGCACAATTTTTCAGCCCCTGTTTAACAGGGGCGGGTAATTACAAATCTTGATCTAATAGTTCACAGCAGGGCCCATTCCTGCGCCCACCAAGAGTAACTATGAGGGCCTACAGTCTTGTGGCAACACCGTCCACCGCCAAAGGCCCAATTTTTCTGCCCTGTTCATCAGGTGCTTGCAATTACAAATCTTGATCTAATAACTCACAGCAGGGCCCATTCTTGCGCCCACCAAGAGTAACTGTGAGAGCTTACAGTCTTGTGGCAACACCGTCCACCACCACCGCCAAAGGCCCAATTTTTCTGCCCTGTTCATCAGGTGCTTGCAATTACAAATCTTGATCTAATAACTCACAGCAGGGCCCATTCTTGCGCCCACCAAGAGTAACTGTGAGAGCTTACAGTCTTGTGGCAACACCGTCCACCACCACCGCCAAAGGCCCAATTTTTCTGCCCTGTTCATCAGGTGCTTGCAATTACAAATCTTGATCTAATAACTCACAGCAGGGCCCATTCTTGCGCCCACCAAGAGTAACTGTGAGAGCTTACAGTCTTGTGGCAACACCGTCCACCACCACCGCCAAAGGCCCAATTTTTCTGCCCTGTTCATCAGGTGCTTGCAATTACAAATCTTGATCTAATAACTCACAGTAGGGCCCATTCCTGCGCCCACCAAGAGTAACTGTGAGAGCTTACAGTCTTGTGGCAACACCGTCCACCACCACCACCACCCCCAATTTTTCTGCCCTGTTCAACAGGTGCATGCAATTACAAATCTTGATCTATTAACTCACAGCAGGGCCCATTCCTGTGCCCACCAGTCTTGTGGCTACACCAACATCTAATAGGGCAAATTTCTGCAGAGTATATACGCCAGGCCCCTACTTTCAAACATCCAACTTACAAAACGACTCCTACTTGCAAATGGAAAGAGAAAACAGGAAGTGAGAGGAAATCTACCCCTAGGAAGGGAAATTCTATCCTGTTAGATTTAATTTGGGAAAAAGGTATCTCCTCTCTACTGATACTTTATCACCAATCCTTGTTTCAATTAAAACCCCACTTTTTCCAAAAACATTTGTCATTGGGACGGAAAGTGAGGTGACATGTTCTGAACAGATGTGCAAAGACAGCAAATGTTACAGGGGTGATAACCCCTCCCTATGTTCTCCAAAAAGCTTAAAAATAGATTTTTTTGGGATGGAGCTACACTTCATAATGTACCTGTTCAGATTCTACTTAAGAACAAACCTAAAGCCGCAAGTGGTTTTAAATGGCTTCTTTTTTTCCTTTAAAAATGTCATTTTGTGCAAGGACAGTTCTAAACACGGGAAACACATGCCACTTCACAGGCATACTTTAGACACCCCCCAGGTACCATATTTAAAGGAAAATTTCACTTTTTTTTTTCACTTTATGCATCATTAAAATGACTGCTCCCGAAAAAACGTTAGTTTTTAAAAGTTCTTTTTGCATTGATATATGTCCCCTGGGGCAGGACCGGGTCCCCAAACCTGTTTTATGACATTAACATGCATATTGGCCGTTGTAATTAGCACTTTTGATTTCGAACGTTCGCGTCCATTATAACGTATAGGGTTCGAAAATTCGCGCGAACTTTCGGTCGGTTCGAAGGTTCTGGTGCGAACCGAACCCGGGGGTGTTCGGCTCATCCCTAGCTGAGACCTAAATAAAGGTTTTTTTTTTTTTTGATTTGAAATAATCATTGCCTATTGTGTTTTACTTTTCTACAATGACAGTTTTTCTTTGAGTATGCAGGTACATTTCACTAATCATAAAGTATAATTAACAAGGGGCACCAACAACCAACAAACTCCTAGTAAATTTAAGCAACAAATACAAATGTTAATAATGTGGTTTTGCTAAGTTGAGACACAACCCCCTCCAAAAAAAAAAAAAAATCTCCTTCAAATATGTATTCCCAAAAATAAAAAAATAAAAAAAGACAAATCATCCTAAAAATATAACAAAGATTCTTTTACGATCTGAGTAAAAATAAACATGTAGTGTATAAATCCTGAAAAGTAATAACGAACTAAGTTTGTGAAAAGTGCGGGTGAATAGGAGCAGCTAAAACATGTCATTCTTGTTGCATTGTAAAGAAAAAGAGAATGCGCTGCATTAAAGACATTTTAACATTGCAGCGTGACGAATGTGCTGTGTCGATTAGGAAAGGTAGTTTTACCTGACCGAGCGCTTCCGTCACAGAATTTCTTCTGAGCATGCGTAGCACTTTGTCCGTCGGACTACGGTACACACGATCGGATTTGGTGTGATCGGACCGTGTTGTCGGAAAATCTATCCAGCAGGAGATAGGACTTTGTCCTTCGGACAATCCGACGTACACTGTCCGATGGTGCATACACACGGTCGGATTTTTCAACAACATTGTCCGATCGGACAGAATCCATGCGAAAATCCTACCGTGTGTATGGGGCTTAACTGGTGTTACAGTGATCAGGGACACAATAATTGGTGTGACTGTGATCAATAACACTGTAACTGGTTTGGCTGTGATTAGGGACACAGTAACTGGTGTGGCAGTGATCTGGGACAATATGCTTGGTGTGACAGTGATTAGGGACACCGAGTGGATGGCAGTGATTAGTGACACTGTGAGTGGATGGCAGTGATTAGTGACACTGTGAGTGGATGGCAGTGATTAGGGACATTGCAAGTGGGTGTCGGACGGTGATTAGGGACACTGCGAGTGGACTGTGGTGATTAGGGGCACTGCGAGTGAGTGGCAGTGATTAAGAACACTGACTGGGGCAGCTGTGATCAGAGACACTGTGAGTGGGTGACAGTGATTAGGGACTCTGTAAGTGAACAATAGTGATCAGGAACACTGTGAATGGGTGGCAGTGATTAGAGGCATTGACTGGTGCAAACATTGTACTGCTGTGGTAGTGATCAGAGATAATCACTGGTGGCACTGACATACAGTGATATCAGAGCAGAAAGCCATTGCACATGATCACCACCACAGCGTTACAATGTCACCATAGTGACACTGCACCTGCTCTGGTGACAGTATGAATGAAATAAAAAAAAAAACTGCAGAAAATGACAAGACAAATTATGAAAGCTGCACAAACATGGATTATTCACAGCAATTTCCCTGTGACTGAATCAGGGTGACATCTGGCTGCATATCACAGTCTCTATATGACTCTATAACAGAGATAGTCACAATGAAAATTATTTCTTTAGTAAAACAATACAGAACATTTACAACTGTCTTTGTAAACAGCATAACTCTCTTTGAAATCCAAGGTCGTTTTGGTAACACAGGTGAACATCGAGAAGGATGAGTCTTTACCTGGGATCCTTTTTATTTGGATAAAAAAGGATTTGGATTGGTGAAATTGTATATCTGTTGTGTATGATCTCCTTTTTCTTTTCTCTTATATACTCAACCCTCTTTCCTCTATACTCTTTTGTCTATAATTTAGGGACACCTCCCCTCCTGGACATCATCAACATCACTAATCATGGCCTTTTCCTCCTAAAACTTGTGAAACAGAAAATGGTGAGTGTACGACATTGGGCTCTAATTCCTCCCTACAACTCATTCATGATGCTTTGACAGGTAGACAATACAACTGCATAGCAATCAAGGAGGGGCTCACTACCGTAGATGGGTCTTTTGGGGAATTTGTGTGCAATCAGATTCTGACCTAGCTGACCTTGTGCTGGTTCTCACAGTGGAGAGCCTCCCACCTGGCTGCAGTTAACTTGTCCAGCTACCTCTGCTTCCAGAGGTGTGGCTTCTTTCAGCTGCCGAAGAAGGTAAGCAAAGAAAATTGTCTTCCCTGGGCAAGTCCAGGAAGCGAGCTAAATGTGGGAAAAGGAGTTAAAGGGGGCTGTACCTGCATCTAAGCTTGAGAGCTTGACCCAAATCAAATAGTTTGGATACACTTGAACCATAACAGAGTAATGTCACCTGTCTGTGCTGTCTGGTAGGACTGTGTAAAACTCAAAATTTTGCCTAGAGATAGGCATTAAACACTTCAGTCCACTTGCATATTTTCTGCTTCCTCTCCAAAGTCTCAGAGCATATTCCTTGTTTCAAGACAGTGGACAAAGCCAGAGGCACAAAATCGGTGGTATAAAGTACAAATATAGCCTAATATTATACAGCCATTTATTCCAAACTGAATACAATTGTTTTGGGCTATTAAGCCATCACTAATGCAGTGTATGGAAACATGGCTTCTATGGAGTAGGGTTCCGGACCCAGTGAGGCAGTATAACCATACAGGTTGAAGGTGGAAGAGAGGGGGAATGGACTAAAGCAAACAAAAGCCATGTATTCCAAACTGAATGCAATTGTTTTGGGATATTAATCCAACACTAGTGCAGTGTATGGCAACATGGCTTCTATGGAGTAGGGTTCCGGACCCAGTGAGGCAGTATAACCATACAGGTTGGAGGTGGAAGAAAGGGGGAATGGACTTAAGCAAACAATCACTGTAATCAGTGCATAGCACAGTAAAATGTTTGCTAAAGAGAAAGTATTTGTATGTCTCATTCCATCACATACTGTATCCCAAAATAAGGGTCCTCATATCAGGACAGTGAGTGGAGCCATGCAAACCACTGCTTTTTGCCTCATTGGCCACTTGTTCTGTATATATGAAATGCAGAAAAAATAGAACTAGAACTCCTGTAGTTCCTACATTATTTATGTAATTAATGTCAGCCCAGATGATTAACATACTTCATTATTGACAAAGTCTTGCAAGGATGCAAAATGTATATTTTTTTGTGACCTAGATAAGTGGTAAAGCATGTAGACTAATTTCTATGTATGAGCATTCCATATGTCATTCAGCTTTGTGCTAGTGCTTTAAAGGTAACTCCACAAAAAAAGATTAGGTTGTGACCCTAAAACACCATTATGGTGCTGACAGGCTCTAGGCTCTCCAGAACCACTTATATCCCACAACACTGGTTTGGACATTGAAGAAATACCTTTATGTCTTTTTACTTTAATTGGTACATTTAGTAAAGTAGTTATTTAGCTCATCAATCAGTCTAAACCTATTCTTCTTTTTATTAAATAGAAAATATAAACAATCACTGAGGTGCCTATTATGGGACAACGAATATTTAAAAAACCTTATGAATTATTATAGAATGTAAATTATTAAACTAAATAATACTGAGGGGCACTCACTTTGAAGTCTGGAATAAACGCAATGGGTATAGGACACTGTTTATGAGGTTTTACATCTAAAACATTGTAAAATGAATATGAAGAAAAAAAAAAAGAACTTAGAGGACAATGTTTTGCCTGTTTGGCATGTGGGTTGATTAATAGTTGCATACTGTTAATCCACTTACCATGAATCTGCCTGGTAGGACGCATTTCTTGAATTAAGTGGATCTTTTCACTCATCTCTGAACCTTAATAATGTACTAAAACTTTAAATATTCAATTTATCTGAAAAAGTAAAATGTAATTGTGTGTGACAGCTACAGTGATAATCTCTGCTCCAATCTGAAAAAAAAAAAGAAAAAAGAAAAAGAATGCAAATTATCTAAAACTAATTTCTGCGTAGTCATCTTTGAAAAAAGATACATAACCTTATTATGTGTCAATTAAATAAAATGACAAAGGATAACATATAACGTTATCAGCTGTTGAGAGATACAATTCTGTTGTAAGATTCCTTTGTCTATTTAATGTTCAGTAAAAACAACTATTAATGGTGTCATAAGCAAGATAAAACAAGAAAAAATATTAAAGCTGCATTTTAGTGTTATTTTACATTTTTTTTGGTAGTCCTTTATTAAAACTGAATATTAGCAACTCCACAACCATACCCTCAGAAGATCTCTTTTTACATGATATCCATTTCTTATATAAGATGTACATAGTTTAAGCTTGCAGGCTATTTACGTTTTCAAGAAAGAACAGAGACAAATACACCTAGCTGAGTTTAAAAGCTTTTTTTTTTATGATCAATAATCTGTTTAGTGCTATACACAGTTAGATTGCCAATGCCATGATTGTACCCAAATTGTTTTTACTGTAGGCAATGTTATGTCAATATGGGAATTTAAAATTACAAGAACAATTACTTATTTAAATATGCAGTAAGCAGAGTAATGAGAAGATTATGGGTTTCTGCATTTGTTCATTCTCTATTGTTCATTTCACTAAATTAAACACTAGTCTAGAAAGGGAGACAGTGTGGGGAGTTTCCACTGCACTCAGTCCATTAAAACACATAACAGGATGGGTTAGAGCAGGGGTGCCCAACCTTTTGAAGAGCGAGGGCCACTTAACCGACTTGGGGATCGGTCGCGGGCCACAATGAGCAGAGCAGGCAGATGACAGGTCCGTGCAGAGCAGACACAGTCCACTCTACTCTATGAGTCCTCCAATCCGATCCACCCTGACGGAAGGGGGTTGATCCCCCTTCTGTTTTTTTTTTGCGAATCAGATTGGAGGTAGGCTAAAAGGACACAAATCTGTTTACATCTGCCGTTTCATAGAGGTGAATGGATTGTGTGAAAGGAGCCTTTCACACTAATGCACCACATGCACCTGTGTCTTTCTTGCGGGTTAGCTACACTTTGCCATAGATTTCTATTATATCCTACAGGTGTGGTGCACTTTCTGAAAGCACACCATAACCCGCAGGTAATAAACAGAAGTCGATGCCTCAGTGCAGGTAACCTGAAGGTGCACTGCACCTGCGGATCAGTTTGAAAGCAGCCCAGTAACCACTGCGCAGATATGCCCATATACTGTATACACTGCAATTTTAGTAATAAACTGACCTTTAATAACAGTTTTCCATTCAGGTATTGCCTGCTGTTTCTGTCCCAGGCAGAGTGCATTTGGTATCACTCCGCCTGTGGCAAGAGACGGCTCTATACAGGAAGCATCAGCTTATACAGCTCTGCTCCAAAGCTGCTTGCTTTGCCGGCTTCATTAACAACACAGGGGGTCTGGGATGGCGGGTCTGCAACCCATAATCTGAGCTTGCCAATCCGCCATCCCACAGAAGGAGGTCGCGGGCCACATCAGAATGCTCCGTGGGCCACATGTGGCCCCCGGGCCACTGGTTGGGCACCCCTGGGTTAGAGAGTGGTGAGGGGAGAATCATGTTTTACCCAAAGTAGTGGTTTAAGCTGGCAATACACATGACAATGTGACAAAAGTGGTAAAACTGTCAATTACACTTTTGTCAAATTGCAATCAAATACATAACCAGTGCTGTCTCAACATTAAATTGTATACAACATAATAACTTAACAACATATCATATTCCGCATGCACAATTTATATAAACTTTCACAAAAAGTGCAATCAGTGCTTGTGCAAAAAAAACAATAAAGCCCCATACACACGCTCGGATTATCCGAGGACCAGGTCCGTCGGATCATGTCTGTCGTACTTTGTCCGGTGTTGGTTTTGCGTACACACGGTCGGACAAAGTTGTCGGAAAATCCGATCATTTTGAACGTGGTGACGTTTGTTGCCTACGACGGGACTACGTAGAGGCTAGTAGCCAATAGCTTTGGTCTTGTAATGTGATCTGAGCATGCGTAGCACTTTGTCCGTCGGAATTCGCTACACACGATCGGATTTGGTGTGATCGGACTTTGTTGTCAAAAAATCTATCCAGCAGGAGATAGGACTTTGTCCGTCGGACAATCCGATGGAAACTGTCCGATGGTGCCTACACACGGTCGGAATTTCCGACAACATTGTCTGATAGGACAGAATCCATTGGAAAATCCGACCGTGTGTATGGGGCTTTAGTCCTTTGAAGTGTGGTTGATAACAAACTTCTAGTGCCAGTGTTATCAATAAAGTGCCATGCCGTGCTCCCCTCTTATGTGCCCTCACTCACCAGCTCATAATGGGTTAAACGCTTATATTGGAAGGACTTGTAATGCTCCAAACAATAGCTCTTTCTTTCTTGATCTTCCAGGCCACCCAGGACACCTTTCCCGCATCTCTTGCCCAGGCTCCCACACTCAGCAATCGCCCCTCTGTGGCAGCCAACACCTCCATCCCTCCGCTGACAGCCTGCACACCACACGAGCTACTGAGGATCCCCCCTCTTTGGCTCCGGTGTTCTCATAGACAGGAGGGGGACATTGCACTGCTAGAGCTGGCTGATGATCTGAGGATTGTCAACAAAGGCAAGGCAATCAGTCACTGCCATGGGAGACATGCCCTAATGCAAAAATGACCATACAGCAGGGAGAGCATCTTTCATTTAACGTGTCTTTAACATGGAAAAACACCACTCCTTTAAGCAACACACTTGAAAGCTATCTTCAAGCTATATGTAGTATTACAGAACAATATGATTTTCATGAGTAAGGCCAGTGACACTGTATTCTGTTATTACATATTTTGCATGTGTAATTTCTTGGATAAAATGCAACAGCAACCCAATCTGATTCCTACAAAAAAGGGCATTATACACCCGTGTGACATCGTTGATGAGGACACAGGGGGGCACGGTGGGTGATGACACAGGGGGTGCTGTGGGGGGAGGATAAAGGGGGATGTCGTGGGGGGAGGACACAGGGGGACGATGTGAGGGGATGACACGTGGATGCCGTAGGGGGGAGGGATGACACAGGAGGATGCTGTGGGGGAGGGATGACACAGGTGGATGCTGTGGGGGGGTGACACAGGGGGGCGCCATGAGGGGAGGGCACAGATGGATGCCATGGGGGAGGACACAGGGGGATGCTGTAGGGGGGATAAAACAGGGGGTGCTGTGGGGATGGGAGGGATGACACAGGGGGACACTGTGGGGGGGGGGTGACACAGGGGGATGCCATGGGGGGTGACACAGGGGGATGCAATGGGGGAGGACACAGTGGGACACGGTGGGGGGGACACTGGTGAATGCAGTGGGGGGAGGACACATTCCTCTGTGGCAGATGGCATCTCTTTGATTTGGGGGAATAAGAGAATTTGTGCTGGGGGTGCTTTGGAAGGGGAGAGGACCTAAAATCCCCCCACCCCCAGCACAAATCCTCTTCCTCCCTATCGTCACTACTCAATGTGTGCTGTGCATACACAGTGACAGTCCTCAGATCATCAGCCAGCTCTAGCAGTGCAATGTCCCCCTCCTGTCTATGAGAACACCAGAGCCAAAGAGGGGGGATCCTCAGTAGCTCGTGTGGTGTGCAGGCTGTCAGCGGAGGGATGGAGGTGTTGGCTGCCACAGAGGGGCGATTGCTGAGTGTGGGAGCCTGGGCAAGAGATGCAGGAAAGGTGTCCTGGGTGGCCTGGAAGCATCAAGAAAGAAAGAAAGAGCTATTGTTTGGAGCATTACAAGCCCTTCCAATATAAGCATTTAACCCATTATGAGCTGGTGAGTGAGGGCACATAAGAGGGGAGCACGGCATGGCACTTTATTGATAACACTGGCACTAGAAGTTTGTTATCAACCACACTTCAAAGGACTTATTGTTTTTTTTTTTTGCACAAGCACTGATTGCACTTTTTGTTATGAAAGTTTATATAAATTGTGCATGCCGAATATGATATAAATATTATGTTGTATACAATTTAATGTTGAGACAGCACTGGTTATGTATTTGATTGCTTTGGCAATTTGACAAAAGTGTAATTGACAGTTTTACCACTTTTGTCACATTGTCATGTGTATTGCCAGCTTAAACCACTACTATGGGCAAAACATGATCCTCCCCTCACCACTCTCTAACCCATCCTGTTATGTGTTTTAATGGACTGAGTGCAGTGGAAACTCCCCACCCTGTCTCCCTTTCTAGATTAGTGTTTAATTTAGTGAAATGAACAATAGAGAATGAACAAATGCAGAAACCCATAATATTCTCATTACTCTGCTTACTGCATATTTAAATAAGTAATTGTTCTTGTAATTTTAAATTCCCATATTGACATAACATTGCCTACAGTAAAAACAATTTGGGTACAATCATGCCATTGGCAATCTAACTGTGTATAGCACTAAACAGATTATTGATCATAAAAAAAAAAGCTTTTAAACTCAGCTAGGTGTATTTGTCTCAGTTCTTTCTTGAAAATGTGGATAGCCTGTAAGCTTAAACTATGTACATCTTATATAAGAAATGGATATCATGTAAAAAGAGATCTTCTGAGGGTATGGTTGTGGAGTTGCTAATATTCAGTTTTAATAAAGGACTACCAAAAAAAATGTAAAATAACACTAAAATGCAGCTTTAATATTTTTTCTTGTTTTATCTTGCTTATGACACCATTAATAGTTGTTTTTACTGAACATTAAATAGACAAAGGAATCTTACAACACAATTGTATCTCTCAACAGCTGATAACGTTATATGTTATCCTTTGTCATTTTATTTAATTGACACATAATAAGGTTATGTATCTTTTTTCAAAGATGACTACGCAGAAATTAGTTTTAGATAATTTGCATTCTTTTTCTTTTTTCTTTTTTTTTCAGATTGGAGCAGAGATTATCACTGTAGCTGTCACACACAATTACATTTTACTTTTTCAGATAAATTGAATATTTAAAGTTTTAGTACATTATTAAGGTTCAGAGATGAGTGAAAAGATCCACTTAATTCAAGAAATGCATCCTACCAGGCAGATTCATGGTAAGTGGATTAACAGCATGCAACTATTAATCAACCCACATGCCAAACAGGCAAAACATTGTCCTCTAAGTTCTTTTTTTTTCTTCATATTCATTTTAAAGTGTTTTAGATGTAAAACCTCATAAACAGTGTCCTATACCCATTGTGTTTATTCCGGACTTCAAAGTGAGTGCCCCTCAGTGTTATTCAGTTTAATCATTTACATTCTATAATAATTCATAAGGTTTTTTTTAAATATTCTTTGTCCCATAATAGGCACCTCAGTGATTGTTTATATGTTCTATTTAATAAAAAGGAGAATAGGTTAAAGCCCCATACACACGGTCGGATTTTCCGATGGATTCTGTCCTATCGGACAATGTTGTCGGAAATTCCGACCGTGTGTAGGCACCATCGGACAGTTTCCATCGGATTGTCCGACGGACCAAGTCCTATCTCCTGCTGGATAGATTTTTTTACAACAAAGTCCGATCACACCAAATCCGATCGTGTGTAGCGAATTCCGACGGACAAAGTGCTACGCATGCTCAGATCACATTACAAGACCAAAGCTATTGGCTACTAGCCTCGACGTAGTCCCGTCGTACGCAACAAACGTCACCACGTTCAGAATGATCGGATTTTCCGACAACTTTGTCCGACCGTGTGTATGCAACACCAGTGTCGGACTAAATCCGTCGGACCAAATCCGATGGATTTGGTGGTCGGATTTTCCGACCGTGTGTATGGGGCTTAAGATTATGATTGATGAGCTAAATAACTACTTTACTAAATGTACCAATCAAAATAAAAAGACATAAAGGTATTTCTTCAATTTCCAAACAAATGTTGTGTGATATAAGTGGTTCTGGAGAGCCTAGAGCCTGTCAGCACCATAATGGTGTTTTAGGGTCACAATCTAATCTGTTTTTTGTGGAGTTACCTTTAAAGTACTAGCACAAAGCTGAATGACATATGGTATGCTCATACATAGAAATTAGTCTACATGCTTTACCACTTATCTAGGTCACAAAAAAATATACATTTCGCAGCCTTGCAAGACTTTGTCAATAATGAAGTATGTTAATCATCTGGGCTGACATTAATTACATAAATAATGTAGGAACTACAGGAGTTCTAATTATATTGTGCATTTCATATATACAGAACAAGTGGCCAATGAGGCAAAAAGCAGTGGCTTTCATGGCCCCACTCACTGTCCTGATATGAGGACCCTTATTTTGGGATACAGTATGTGATGGAATGAGACATACAAATACTTTCTCTTTAGCAAAGGCTTTACTGTGCTATGCATTGATTACAGTGATGACTTTTGTTTGCTTTAGTCCATTCCCCCTCTCTTCCACCTCCAACCTGTATGGTTATACTGCCTCATTGGGTCCCGAAACCTACTCCATAGAAGCCGTGTTTCCATGCACTGCACTAGTGATGGCTTAATAGCCCAAAACAATTGCATTCAGTTTGGAATAAATGGCTTTTGTTTGCTTTAGTCCATTCCCCCTCTCTTCCACCTCCAACCTGTATGGTTATACTGCCTCACTGGATCCCGAACCCTACTCCACAGATGCCATGTTTCCATAGACTGCACTAGTGATTGGTTAATAGCCCAAAACAATTGCATTCAGTTTGGAATACATGGCTTTTGTTTTCTTTAGTCCATTCCCCTCTCTTCCACCTTTAACCTGTATGGTTATACTGCCTCACTGGGTCCGGAACCCTACTCCATAGAAGCCATGTTTCCATACACTGCATTAGTGATGGCTTAATAGCCCAAACAATTGTATTCAGTTTGGAATAAATGGCTGTATAATATTAGGCTATATTTGTAGTTTATACCACCGATTTTGTGCCTCTGGCTTTGTCCACTGTCTTGAAACAAGAAATATGCTCTGAGACTTTGGAGAGGAAGCAGAAAATATGCAAGTGGACTGAAGTGTTTAATGCCTATCTTTAGGCAAAATTTTGAGTTTTACACAGTCCTACCAGACAGCACAGACAGCGGAGGAGAGGAGACAGCGGAGGAGAGGAGCCTATGCAGAGCCAATCTTATCCCTCAATGCCCATATACAGCGGTCCTAAGGTGAGAGGCTAGTGAGCACTGTTAAGAATTAGACTCCCCTTTACTCACCACCCCATCTGCCTTAGAAGACTATTGATGTTACAGCCATCTCTTTTAGCTTTAGAGACTGATCTGTGACACGGACATTGCTCATCCATATGTTATAGATCCCCCTTATTAATAGAGTTATCATTTGGAGCTCTTTATGACCCACTAGGATTTCTGTGTTTATATACACTACTGTATTCATTCACATGTTGGTGCACTTTATTTCACAGAAGTTTTACCATTATTTATATTTGATCCACCACCTACATTTGGTTCAAGAATTTTTATCATATATCATTTTAATAATATTATTATTGTTTATTATTATTGTTTATTAGCACTGGTGCACTAATATAATAATGTTGATATTTATTTCATATATTTGTACATTTACACTTTATTATTTAGGTGCTTATTTTAGCGCAAAATCACTATTGTTTTTATGTTATTTGTGGATTTGTGTATACCATTAGATTTTGCTGCTTTATTTAAGAATTGTATTCTACATTTTAGCACGTTTTAGTTGTTTTTTAATCCAGCTGTTTATTAATTTAAGCTTATTATTATCACACTGAACATATATATAGCTTTTGATTTTATGTGCACGTTTTCTAGTTTTTAATAGCGCGAAGGTCACCCACATTACAATTTTCTTTGCTTACCTTCTTCGGCAGCTGAAAGAAGCCACACCTCTGGAAGCAGAGGTAGCTGGACAAGTTAACTGCAGCCAGGTAGGAGGCTCTCCACTGTGAGAACCAGCACAAGGTCAGCTAGGTCAGAGTCTGATTGCACACAAATTCCCCAAAAGACCCATCTATGGTAGTGAGCCCCTCCTTGATTGCTATGCAGTTGTATTGTCTACCTGTCAAAGCATCATGAATGAGTTGTAGGGAGGAATTAGAGCCCAATGTCATACACTCACCATTTTCTGTTTCACAAGTTTTAGGAGGAAAAGGCCATGATTAGTGATGTTGATGATGTCCAGGAGGGGAGGTGTCCCTAAATTATAGACAAAAGAGTATAGAGGAAAGAGGGTTGCGTATATAAGAGAAAATAAAAAGGAGATCATACACAACAGATATACAATTTCACCAATCCAAATCCTTTTTTATCCAAATAAAAAGGATCCCAGGTAAAGACTCATCCTTCTCGATGTTCACCTGTGTTACCAAAATGACCTTGGATTTCAAAGAGAGTTATGCTGTTTACAAAGACAGTTTTAAATGCTCTGTATTGTTTTACTAAAGAAATAATTTTCATTGTGACTATCTGTTATAGAGTCATATAGAGACTGTGATATGCAGCCAGATGTCACCCTGATTCTGTCACAGGGAAATTGCTGTGAATAATCCATGTTTGTGCAGCTTTCATAATTTGTCTTGTCATTTTCTGCAGTTTTTTTTTTATTTCATTCATACTGTCACCAGAGCAGGTGCAGTGTCACTATGGTGACATTGTAACGCTGTGGTGGTGATCATGTGTAATGGCTGGCTGCTCTGACATCACTGTATGTCAGTGCCACCAGTGATTATCTCTGATCACTACCACAGCAGTACAATGTTTGCACCAGTCAATGCCTGTAATCACTGCCACCCATTCACAGTGTTCCTGATCACTATTGTTCACTTACAGTGTCCCTAATCACTGTCACCCACTCACAGTGTCTCTGATCACAGCTGCACCAGTCAGTGTTCTTAATCACTGCCACTCACTCGCAGTGCCCCTAATCACCACAGTCCACTCGCAGTGTCCCTAATCACCGTCCGACACCCGCTTACAATGTCCCTAATCACCGCGGTTCACTCACAGTGTCACTAATCACTGCCATCCACTCAGTGTCCCTAATCACTGTCACACCAAGCATATTGTCCCAGATCACTGCCACACCAGTTACTGTGTCCCTAATCACAGCCAAACCAGTTACAGTGTTATTGATCACAGTCACACCAATTATTGTGTCCCTGATCACTGTAACACCAGTTACAGTGTCCAGTGTATTTTTTATTTTTTTGTTCCAACAATATTTTATTAAGGATAAAGGAAAGGTTTACAACAGCATCATGTAGACAATAGTACATTCAACCAAATAGAAACACGATGTAGTACAATTTCAGTCAAAGGTCCTATCATCCAGAAAAAGGGAGGGAGAGAAGGGAAGGCGGAGGGGATGGGTGGTAGGGTAGGTAGGGAAGAAAATAATGAGAAAAGAGGCAGACAATGAGGGAGGGGGGTGGAGGGGAAAAAGACTGGGAAGGTCTCCTCAGCCTCCAACCAAGTCAGAAGTTCTTCTCACTATAAAGCAGATTTCCAATAGGGGCAACAGCCTAAAGGTTGTAAACCATTGTGTTTTGTCACCTTAATGCATCCTAAGCATTAAGGTGAAAAAACTTCTGGCAGTGACCGCCCCCCCTGTTTTACTTAGCTGAGCCCCGAGTTCCCTCGCCGGAGACATGCTCTCCCTCTCTGCACAGGGTCCAGGCTCTTGATTGGATGGATTAATTGCAGCGCAGCAATTGGCTACCGCTGTTGGTTTAGGAGATATTCCCCTCGCAATGAGCCGCTGACTGCAGCGGCGCATGCGCACAGGGAAATCTCGGCTGAAGGCCTGGCAGATGCCAGACCTTTCCGGAAAGAATGCGTGGGAGTGACGACATTGCGGCTCCGGCCACTCACAGTGTCAGAGCCGCGACACCCAGAAGACACGCCGAGGGAACATGTAAGCTCCCTCGGCGTGGATCGGGTGAGACGCCGGCCCCTCATTCTAAGGTAAGTATTTCATAATGAGCTAGTATGGGGTGTATACTACCTCATTATGCCTTTTGCCTTACAGGAGTATACAAAAAAAGTGTCAGCGGGTATACACTTGCTTTAATTAGATTGTACAGAGTTTGTACAATGGAATTGTAGTATGTATGGCATCTTTAGAAATTCTTCAGTTTTTATTTTACATTGTGACTTGTTGACAGTAATATAGCCGAAAGACAGCTACAGTGCATCGTCCAGTTCTGGAAGGATGTGAATAGACGTCCTGCACACCTCCTGAGGTGCACATTGGCTGCGTTCTGTGACCGATGTGTATTTCCGACCCAGCTGATCACAGATCAGGGTAAATAATGGCCAGTCACAGCAGCCCTTTACCATGTGATCAGCTGTGTCCAGTCACAGCTGATCACATGTAAACAGGCTTGCCGGTTATCTGCAGTCCTTTCCTCTTATGCTGCGTCTGTAGGAGGAAAGGAGAGACATTACCTGGCATGCCTTTCAGCCCAACATTTACACTGATAATCAGGACCCTGATCACCAATGCCCTGATTATCAGTGCAGCTCTATCAGTGCCATTCAGTGCCGCCTATCAGTGCCCATTAGTGCCAGAGAGAGAGAGAGAGAGATTTGTATAGATATCCTTATTTTTTATATCATCTATATTTGTTTAATTTACACATTCATTTGATTTTTATTATATACATGAATTAGATTGTTAGACGTGGTTTTTATATACTTGGCATATAGTAATTAAGGGAAAGAGCCATGATTGCTATTTTTTTCAATAAATTTTTACATTACTACTGTACCAGCAGTGATCTTTGGCTGATATCAGTACTAGCGATTACAGGGTAGCTTGGCTAAATAAAAGAAGCATCCTTGGTTGCCGTTTAGACTTGATAAAGGGGGCCACTCCCCCAAAACAGATTGTCCCAGCAACCCAACAGAACAACTAGTTTTATGCCATCTTTAGCAGTCTCCTTCCTTTTTCTGAGCTGTGGTTCTTGCTGATCAATCTGCACAGGGAAGAGCAGCCACTCAAGCCTCCCGGCAACACACTCTGCCTGACCCAAAACTGACATCTTCCCTGGGCAGACACAGGAGTGCTGCACAGACTGATATAGTACCATTGGGATTGTTTGGCCCTCCACAGAGCACCCAGGAGAACAAATGAGGACTGCTGCTTAGATTTTTCATTATTGGTGGTCTCTTTACAAGTTCCCCCTTTGTGAATGTAATGAATTATGTTTTTATTTTGTGTTTGCTAGGTTAACTTAAATGGGCAACTGTATTAGGGTCTGTGCGCTCTTTTCTTTGTTCATTTTGCTACCACAGTTAATTGGTTCCCGCTGGTACTGTTAGAGCTGCATTGCCCCCATTCTGACAGATTTGTGTTTTTACTGGCAGAAGAATTGGACATTGGGATTGATATATGGTGGCTTGTTTTAATTTTTTTTTTTTATGAATGCATAGTCACATTCATCTGTGTATATTATTTCTGCTTCCAATTTACAAAACAAATACCAGACATGGAAATAGAACATTTTAGGATGGCCTTCTGTCTGTTGTCATAGATTTCTGATTACATGTTACAAATAGCAAATACTGTTTTTCCAGTAGTAATTTAATGCTAAAAATGTACATGCACTTCAAGAAATCTGACATCTAGCTGCCCTGACTTGCATATGAAAACATGAAATAGCAAAAATATCTTATGTTCTAACATCTTTTGTGCCCTTCTGTTCTTTTGAAAATTTCCCAGGAGATTTGCAGTGTAATGTTCCTTATAGAATGGGCACTGGTATATTTAGTACCTTATCATTTTGTACTAAAACTGTAGCTTGTGACCTTTCTTGTTTTTTTTTTTTTCTTTTCTATCTTCAGCACAATGATATGCTGCATAGTATTTTATGAAGGCAATATTTTAGTTTCATAATATAAACCCAACAGGCTGTGAGCATTACAGAAGATAGTTTAGCTGTGATTGCCATTTTATGTCATGCTCCTTAAAAAATTGTCAATGCATTTATCCTTTGGGCTTCTATTAACCTAATACTTGCGAAAATACTAGAATCGTTGTGCCACTAGTATACTTATATTATTGTATGGAATGAACAAGAAAAAAAAAAACTAGTGTTGTTAAAAGAATATGCATCCTTTGCTTGTTCAGGTATAAAAAGAAAGCAGAGCTCATATGAAATCATGCAAAAATGCACAAAAAGTAAAAAGGCATAAAAAATGCATTTTGACATGGGGCATATTGTATAAATAAAGAAGTGAATGTGACATTCACTAAACAGTCACTCAAAGGGGATCAATTAACACAGCCTGTGCATGCAATGAGCAGTAATGGTTGCCACATATACATATATAAATCCAATTGGGAGATTTCCCATCTATGCATGTTCTGGTGACATCCTGAAATTTTGGATTTTCTTTCGCATTCACTCACACTTTCAGATAGCAATAAAAAAAAAAAAAACTGACTGGTGGTAATCCCTCTCCAGTCTACCTAAAATAAAATAAAAACTTTTGCCTTTGATTTTACTTTTGCCTTTGATTATAGGGCTCACCCCTATACATTAAGCAATAGACAACATGTTGCTGGCTATTCATAAGCCACTGCTTTTGAGCAAGCAGCTGGCTAGAGTTAGTGGTGATAAAAGTAATTATTAAAAAAATACACTGCTAATTAAGAATGCATCAGTAAAATGTATTTATATATGTGTGTCTTTTTACAAGAGTTGTAATTTTCTACACATCGAGTGCTAGGTACTTATAGTGGACACTAGACAAGGTAACTAATCCACATTTCAAAATGTTGTTGCTACTAAAAATAAACTGTGGAGAAAAGTTAATAATGATACTTTCCATATACCCAGCTTCCCCACAGAAGATGATGATGTCATGACTCTACAGGCACTATATAAATCCTGTATATTATTAATTAGGGATGGGCGAATGGTTCAGACTGAGTAGTTTGGGTGCTCGCCAAACACCCAAATCTTCTGTGTGCTTGTGGGATGTTCGCCCGCCAAGCGCACAGTCAATAGGTTGTTAAGGAGCGGGCCAGGAAGGTGGTCGCCACGTTCATAACAATGGATGAGTCATCAGCTGTCAGAGGGTTTCCCGCTGACAGCTGAATGAATAAATAATGGCGTGGGGGTCCCCCACAATCCCTACCAGGCCCTTTGCTAGAAAAAAAAATACTAGAACCGTTGTGCCACTAGTATACTTATAATATTGTTAACCTCTAAAATCTCTATTTCTGATTTATCAATCACAAAATATGATATGGGTTAAATGAGAGTTCTATTGACCAGGAGGAAAGGCTTTAAATATAATAACATTTATTACAGGTAGTTAAAAGTCAAGCATAAACTGCTAGGTTGAAATAAAATATATATATGAAGGAATATAGATTATATTCCTTCAGACCGTGATCTACACACATGTTTAGTTACAAGTAGCAGGGCATACCTTCCCCTGCTACATGCCATCCTACCTGCTGGCTGGCTGGTTCCCTGGAAAAAGAGCGTTTGTCTCCCCTTTCCTCTGAGAGTATCAAAAACCAGCCTGATCTCTCATTGGCTGGCTTAGCGTGAATTCTGATTGGTTACTTAGTCTAAGCCAGCCCCCTTACAGGCAACTCCCAGTGATGCAAAATATACTTGCATGGTCCCAGGGAGTTTAGGTATGAAACTTGGGGTGAGACTTACTTCATTATTTATCCCAGCATGGGGTCGTTTATAGTGAATAGGTGACAAACAATTTTAATTGGCTCCCCATTGTCCTTCAAGTCTCGGCACCGCAATGTCTGCAGTTGACCAGAGCTTGGGAGGAGGGCTTTTGCCCACCTTTCATAGCTGCAAGCAAAAAGAGATATCTTCATAATATTTCACAGATATTAATGGAAATTTCACATAAACGCATCAGGCAACAGATGGCCCCTTGTGGCCAGTTGAGTATATGAGACTCAGCCACACATAGAATAATGGTTTATGTGCAATCTTCTTTAATATTTGGAACTTTTCGGCTTTGCCCTCTGAAATGAAATAAAACTTCTTTGAGAAGAAAAAAAACCTTTTAAACTCTCCATCTCTACAGTTCACATTTCTGGATCCCAGTATCGGTAGTCATCACTTGTTCTGGATGTAATAAGTCCATAATAATAACAGAAAAATCATATGATACATAAAGAGAAAAAAAAAAAAAACACCCCCCCAAAAAAAACGAAGGGGAAAAAAATAAAATAAAAACATGAGGATCCTTCATTCTCAACTGTCCAATAATAATAGTGCGAAAGTCCATAATGTCAATCTGGTCATGTTGCCCTTGCTTCTGGGACAGCCTTCCATGGTGATTCCAGTTGGATACAGCATACAGTAATGGCCTTTGGAACAGCTATCCGGGCTTTCTAAGATTATACTTTATTAATGTGGACAGAGTTAGAGAAAGAGATACACAAGTACATTTGGGACATATGTATTCAAATTAATGCTTGTCTGGTAAGTCTGAGCAGTAAGGACCTTTTAATTGCCATAGATATACTGCAACATAAAGTGAGACCCTTTTCCCAGTGACATGTGTAACAATTTTAGGTTTAGGTTTTAGGTTTACGTCCTTATGCCAGGTTTCTGATTTCACCCCTCATCTTTCTTCCTCCATTGTCATATGCCTGCAAGTAACTCTGCTCCACCTTCTGCTGAATACCACTGTGTGTGTGTGTGACACTTTAAGTGTCCAGGGGGATCTTGTTGCCATCGCAACTCACCACTAGCTCCTTTTACTGCAGCTATGTTCAGTGCTGGTGCCAAACATTTGGGCATATAGCTCAGTCCTTGGCTACCATGGGTAGCTACTGTACCGTCCGGCTTTTAGAAGGCTACAGAAGAGGTCACCACTTTGAGAGTTCTATGTGCAGATTAGGCAGTGTCATCTACGCAGACAAAAATAAATTGATTTCAGAATATGGATAAGTGTGATGTCACCAGTCACTAGTGGCTTCAGGAACAATCAAACTAAAATACTTTTAAGTACAATTGTACTATACTCCCTGCTATTTGCCAATCACTATGAGTCTCACCAGTCCCAGTATATCTATATTATATTCACGCAATGCTCTTTGACTTATTATGGCACAAAAAGGAAAACCTGACCAACAAAAAAAAACAAAAAAAAACAATGATCAATGACCACATCTGATGACTGCCCAATATTAGAACTGTAGAGAGGATTGTATGTCACATTTACACAGAAAATAGTCACATGACTGTTGTTAAATCCTAATATTACTAGTGTCATGATAAATAGCTACCATGACCTAAATTCATATAAAACGATTATCCCATGTCATAAGAGAACACTAACACCTGTTGGAACTTGGCCCATCCCCAAAATGCTACAGGGAAGCCTTAATATTCTATATCAACATTTCTAATCGCTTTAAATGTTCTCCATGTAGTGTTCCCCATACTCACTCCCCTCTTTTTTTTTTTATTTGACCATAGTCACGCAAAACTGAAGAATCACCAAAAAAAAAAAAAATAAATAAGGTGATATAGGAAAGAAATTAAAAAAAAACAAAAAAAAATGAAAATCCTTTCCCTTAAGAGAAAAAAAAGAAGAAAATCAAAAAAAAAAGTTTAAAAAAATAAAAAATATATAAAAAAAATATTTAAATTAAAATAAAAAATAAATAAAAAAAAAACAAAATAATAAATACATACAGATTGAATGCTGGCCCAAACTTTAACTTTGTTGAAGAGCCTTAAATCTGTGTTTTGTTAACCCAAAAAAAATAATTGAAAAACTGCCTTTAGCATTGTAGCTATACTAAAGGCAACCCCCTCTCCCGGTTGTGATTAACATATTAATTGACTCTCAGTGCAAACACATTTGCAAGTCAAAAAAGCCACAAAAAGTTGTTTTTAGAGAGGGTAGGATGTCTGTTTATTGAAACAGACCGCCCCAAACCAGTGTTTAGAATTTAGCTAGGCCTGTAATTAATTATTTTCAAGGCTTCTCCTCAGAACATACAAAAAAAAAAAAATGATGTTCTTTAAGGTCCTTATGTGTATTTGGGTACACATCTGGGTCCAATCATCCGTCCTTGTTTGTGCATTTATCCTATAATACAAAACTTAAAAATCATTAATAACATCTCACTGTACCTCTCTGAGAGGTTCATACTGGCCTAACTAGTAGTGGATGCTTGGAACTGCCTTCCAGCAGAGGTAATGAGTCTATCAACCGTAAGTAAAGTCAAAAATGTACAGGACCCACCCCATATCTATACTCTGATAGCCAAAAATTATAGGAAAAATCTGTAGGGTTTATAAATACTTACATTCTAAGAATACAACATGTAGACCTATAATCTTCACATGAGTGAATTTGGAAGGGAAAACAACACGCAACCTACTGAATGCCTAAGATGCCACAATGTGCAAAGTAATGTATCATGTAGTTTCCAAGTGTCAGAGTGAATGAACCTTCACTCTAAGCCACCTGAAAGGACATAAAAAAAACGAACGAAGGGAAAGAAAAAATAAATAAAAATCTCATATCTGTGCACAGGTTATTTATTGGCGAATACATTTAAACTTATAAAACCAAAAGTTATAAATTTAAACTGGTACCAGTATTGAGCTCATTATAAACGGGAAAAAAAAACAAATATTTATAAAATAATCATAAACAGTACAACGCATGCGCATTAGTGTGATCACACTTATTGATAGCCATAAAAAAATGTTGGGTGCACCCCCTATCACAAAAAAAAATCTTAGTTTATACATGTACTGTTCATACTCATGCATTCCATCGCTCACACATACACATTCATTTCAAATGCATCCCATACATTCTGTA
Organism: Lithobates sylvaticus; assembly: GCA_028564925.1. Lineage (NCBI taxonomy): Eukaryota > Metazoa > Chordata > Amphibia > Anura > Ranidae > Lithobates > Lithobates sylvaticus. The sequence continues at coordinate 261,656,936 of CM053030.1, forward strand.
TAAGGCTTTGGTAATTGCAAATGAATTGCTAGGCATTTCCGACCTCTGGGAGAATACAAAGGAAAGAGAGAGAGGAAAAAAAAAACAATGGGCCTTTATACCTTACCTTTTGTTAGGCGCATATTTTGCATATGTACAGCTAAATGATATGCACATATCATTTCTGGAATTCACTTAACCTGAAAACAAATAACTTTATAGACAACAGTTGTTAATCTCTTCCCAAATTTTCCTAACCTATTTTAAAGCAAACAATACATAAAGGGTCAATGACATTCCCACGTTGACCTAGTGAAACTAGAATGCCACAGACCTTTAAACCTAATTTATTTTAATAGATTGGAATGTATAGCACTTTATCTTTTGTAAAGTAATAACGCATCCCTTAACAACTGGTGTGGTTTTAGGTTGATTGACCACCTTTCCTGCCTTCCTAAGAGATCTAGGGCTATTTACCCCAGAGCTCTCACCTTTCAAGGAGTTGTTAAAATTAACACCTACTCCAGATGGAGATAATTTCCTGTTGTCTCTAGAAATACTGAAAATGATTGCATTACCATCTATGGTATGTGTAGTTTGCCCATGCTGCCCTGTGCTAGAAGATGCCTTATTCTGGTCACTAAGACGTCTCCCACCTATGTGTGCATTATTTTTAATTTTGACAATGTTAGGGAACTTGTCTTGCTCCTAATTTGTGGATATCTGGTCCCCCTTGCCTGTGACCATGGTGCATTTTCTTGTGGCTCTGCGATTTCTCCCATCGCCACAGGAAAAGTAGAATTAGGATCCATATCCTCCTTTCCCCCATACTTTTCATATACGTTATTGTCCCCAATTTCATAGGCACAAGTAGATGCCGTAGCATTTAGCATTTAAGAATTGAAATTGTTTGTAGCAACTGTGACATTGTTCTGTTTAAGAGTAGAAGTTGCTACGGACTTCTAGACGGGACATGGCTGCCATTACCAACCAATAATATGCACAATTTGTAAGCTAGTTTAAGTTTAATGTTGAAAACAACAAACAGCTCCGCGCTTAGGGACAAGTGATCCAGGTATGCAGCCTTTCCAGAAAAAAAATTGACCCCCTAAGAGGCAAATTTAAATGATTGGTACAAAATAGGGAAAATTGGCGCTTCCTGTGAGTCCAGGTACAGGATATTAGAATGTACTTGACTAGACCGTACGATAATAAAGAGAGAGGGGTGGAAGTAGACACCTAATTGCTGGCGGTACTACCATATACCTATCATCCCCCTCCTAGACAGTGTATTATAAACCCAGAGCCTATACTGAGATAATAAAATGAGTGTAAGGGAGGGCAAACCCTCTGGGTATAAGCATCCACCCCTAATTTGCCTGTCTCCAATATCCACTGATAAATATGTGCAAATATGTATGCAATAAAAAAATGTGCACGGGGGAGAGAGAGTGTACCCTAGGGCGGCTATCCGAATAACCTATATCCTCTACCCACCCGTCAATAGTTTAAGTTAAATGTTGCCCTGTACTATACAGTCCTTTTTAGATTACTGTAAAGAAGTTGGGAAAACGAACATTAAAATCAAATAAAATCCTGAAAATACAGTAAAGTGGAGTGGAAAGAAAAACTAAATAAATAAATAAATAAAAAAAAAAAATATATATATATATATCTATCTATATATTTTCAGCTTTCAATAAAACAATCTTTTAGATTACTGTAGACACCCCAAATCCACTCACAATAGCATGTATTTTACCTTATTTGAGCCTACACCCCCAACACAATAGACCCAGGGGACAATAGGAACAATAGTAGGGCCACAAGTATCAAAATAGGGTGAATAACCCTCTTGGTTTACAATAGAAAGGTAAACACATCCGTGTTTACACCAAAGTTCACCCAATTCAGTTTAAAAAAAAAAAAAAAAATGAATCTAGCACAAACTCAGATTAATTTTGTCAAATTTGTGGTAAGGTTTCATCCTTAAAAAAAATCAGGGTATAATACAGTATGCTAAATGAACCTTATTTTACCCTATACTAATAATCTTTCTCAGATATTAGCTTCAGCATTCAGCAACAAGACTTCCACAGTCCTGTACTTTAACTGACAACAATGAGAATATTACTGCTCTCCTGTCCTATACACAAATATTATGCATTTAGTGGACAGACCATTTAAATTAAAAATCTGTTGAAACTTTTCAACAGAAAACCAAGACCCCACTCAATTGTTGTCTTTCCAATGAAACATGTACTCACCCTGCCACCCTCTCAAACAATGGCTAGAGAGAGCAATTAAGCTTGGATGCTAGCCTTGAGTGGCTGCTCTCCCCTGTGCAGATTGATCAGCAAGAACCACAGCTCAGAAAAAGGAAGGAGACTGCTAAAGATGGCATAAAACTAGTTTTTCTGTTGGGTTGCTGGGACAATCTGTTTTGGGGGAGTGGCCCCCATTATCAAGTCTAAACGGCAACCAAGGATGCTTCTTTTATTTAGCCAAGCTACCCTGTAATCGCTAGTACTGATATCAGCCAAAGATCACTGCTGGTACAGCAGTAATGTAAAAGTTTATTGAAAAAAATAGCAATCATGGCTCTTTCCCTTAATTACTATATGCCAAGTATATAAAAACCACGTCTAACAATCTAATTCATGTATATAATAAAAATCAAATGAATGTGTAAATTAAACAAATATAGATGATATAAAAAATAAGGATATCTATACAAATCTATCTCGCTCTCTCTCTGGCACTAATGGGCACTCATAGGCTGCACTGATGGGCACTGATAGGCTGCACTGATGGGCAGCACTGAATGGCACTGATAGAGCTGCACTGATAATCAGGGCATTGGTGATCAGGGTCCTGATTATCAGTATAAATGTTGGGCTGAAAGGCATGCTAGGTAATGTCTCTCCTTTCCTCCTACAGACGCAGCATAAGAGGAAAGGACTGCAGATAACCGGCAAGCCTGTTTACATGTGATCAGCTGTGACTGGACACAGCTGATCACATGGTAAAGGGCCGCTCTGACTGGCCATTATTTACCCTGATCTGTGATCAGCTGTGTCCGAAATACACATCGGTCACAGAACGCAGCCAATGGGCACCTCAGGAGGTGTGCAGGACGTCTATTCACATCCTCCCAGAACTGGATGATGCACTGTAGCCGTCTTTCCGCTATATCACTGTCAACAAGTCACAATGTAAAATAAAAACTGAAGAATTTCTAAAGATGCCATACATACTACAATTCCATTGTACAAACTCTGGTACAATCTAATTAAAGCGAGTCAAAATTTGGTTCAAAGAACAAAAAATGGGACTTTTAAGGCGCAAAAAATACAAGAGAAATTACATTAATAGAAAAAAGTTTTATTAAATTTCACAATATAGCTTGATATTGCATATTTGACATCAAATGTCTATGAAAACGTTTTTTAAAAACCATACATCGCTAAACAGAGATGAACTTTTCATTTATTTCTCTTTTTCTCAACATGTTTCACCCAAACTTGGGCTTCCTCAGGAGAGTTAGATAATGTCAATTAATATTTACTGGAATAGAAAAAATACAATCAAAACATTGAATACACAACAATTTACACTGCTTTGATAAGATAATGTAGAAATGGACATCACATAATTGAAAAGTGGGTGGAGCTGGTAGGCTCAGAAGCTGACCTGAAAGTCCCGAGAGAGGGCTCTGCAGTCCACGAAAATGCTGAATACATGGGATTGTATCGAGTGCATCATAGAGAGGGAAATAATGTCCAAAACTATATCAGTTTGGCAATCCATCTATGGGGTACATTAATATAGATACTAAATTTGTTAAGATATTGGAAAGAGAAAATAGTGTATGTTATCCCAAAAATAGAAAACCCACCTGGATAATGATTCCTTGGAAAGATAATAGGAGCATATAATGGAGCATACAAACAGGGTGCTCATAACTGCCAAAGGGGAAATCCAAGTTTAAATCTATAAGAAATTTTAAAGGGAAGAAACCTTTATCCATCTGGGAAATATTATACAGATATAGTTACCATCAGCAAACCAAGGACTGATCACAATGTGCCAGGTATATATTTACCTAATGTTGAGGGTCTGCATCAACTCAGGGTGCCAGCCAGGATAGATAACTATCCAAGAAATAGGGAGGCCAGAGTGAGGTACTTAAAACCCCTTTAAATAGAGTAAAGAAAAAGGGGCATTTAGTGATCAGTTCCCAGCAGAAAAACGGATGGCAAATAGTCTGCTAATTCTCTTACCTTAAACAAGTGTTGTTTGGGGAGTGAACCTCCGCTGAGCTGCACAAATGAAGAGCTCAAACAAGTCCCCTTAAATAACCCTCTCCACCGCCGTTTTGGCGCCAAAATCTCGGCGCCAAACGGTCATGTGAGGACAAGTGATGTCACTACAGGAGCGCCAGGCGCACAGGAAGTGACAGCCGTGAAACAGGAAGTGCCATCCCCAACAGGAAGCCAGAGCAACTGACCTCTGTGCTGATAGCAAATTGAATCACAGGATGTAAGGTCACATCTGAAGGACTGTCAGCAAAGGAGTAAAAGGGAAAAGGACTGACAAATATTGCCAGTACATGTCAGTGAAGGGATATTTGCATATATCCCTGGGCTGAATGTGATCAGTGTGTAGGAATGATTTTGGGTCACAAAACAGATCCATATATACTACCTCTGTTTTCTTGGGACATATATGTAACCAAGATAACGGCCGCAGTTGAGCGCAAGCGTTTAACCCTTAAGTGACTGGAACGGCGCAAATTAGGAAAAAATAGACAGACGAGGTCTAAAGACTCCAAAGATAACGCCTCACGTGTCCATATGATGCACCTGAACCCCATTTCAAAGCATTTTGCTACAAATGTATATAAGGCTGCAAATATTGCTCCTTTTAGGGGACCAGAACTAAGGGTAGCTGATACTGATTAAATACAAATACAATGGAGCAGTGGAACTAGCCAAAGGGCCCCCTACCATGATCGATAGGTCAGCAAGCACCACACCAAGCAAAATATGCGATGAACATCTGGATAATAATAACCAACAGTACAAATGATAAAATAAAGAAAATACACATAATAATATACATATTTAAATGAAAACCAATAATGTTCTCAAAAAGGAGTGACAATGGCGACCTACCCCTATAAGAAGGGTTTGAAGCTCAGAGATTCATTCAAGCCAGGATGCACAGTGGCTCTAAGGTTATGAATCCATTTTGATTCTCTCTGTAAGAGAGTTTTATCAATATCACCTCCGCGGTTGAAGTCTGGTACATATTCTAGTGCAAAAATCTGTGAAATATCGTATGAATGGTAGAGACCCATATGTCGACTAATGGTGGTCTCCATTTTTTTCTTTTTGATGAGGGATACATGATCTCTAATTCTATGAAAGAAGGGTCGTTTAGTTTTCCCTACATAGAAAGCCTGACAGGTACATGTCATGAGGTAAACAACCCCAATAGTCTTACATGTTGCATAAAAGTTGGGCTTAAAGGTTTGACCAGAGGGCAGCATTATTTCAGTCGAATTAATCAGTAAATCACAGAATTCACATTTTCCACAGGGGGAAGTACCTTTTCTATGTGTCTTTGTTCTTAAAGTAAGATGGCTATGGACTAGTCGATCTTTTAAAGAGGTAGATTTGCGGTAAGTAATTTGTGGGTGAGCACCGACATATTTTGAGAGAACATCATCTGTAGAAAGAAGATGCCAGTATTTCTCAAAGATGTGGCGTACTTTTTTGTGTTCACCAACAAAAGTGGTGATTACGCGGACTTTGGATTCAGATTTATATGGCTTCACTTGGTGGATTAATTGATGTCTATCCTTCTGTTTTGCTCTATTGTATGAACGCTTAAGGCAATTTTTACTGTAGCCTCGTTCTAAGAGACGAATTTGCAACGCTTTGGCTTCTAGTTCAAAATCAGCCTCTTTGCTACAATTTCTTTTTAATCTTAGATATTGACTGAATGGTATACTCTGGACAAGGGACGCGGGATGAGAGCTGTCAGCGTGAAGAATAGTGTTGCCTGCCGAGGGCTTCCTGTAAAGAGAGGAGCCAATAGTTTTGTCCTCATTTACATAAATCTTAATATCCAGAAAATTTACAGTAACCTGATCACAGGTCATCGTAAACTTAAGATTATAGGAGTTAGTTTCAAGACACGATAAGAATTGCGACAGCTCATCCCGGGTTCCAGTCCAGACAATAAAGATATCATCAATAAATCTTTTCCAGATCAAAATATTCTCAAAAAAACGACTGAACTGAACAGCCGAGAATATCTCCCTCTCCCACCCCCCCCAGATACAGGTTGGCGTACGATGGGGCACATTTGGTCCCCATCGCCACCCCCTGTACCTGGAGGTAGTGGGAGCAATCGAAGATAAAAATATTATTGCTCAAAATAAAGAGCAACAGTTCCAAAACGAAATTGTTATATTGCCTGGCTGATGGCCCCCGTTCAGAGAGGAAGCCGTCCACAACTCGAGCCCCCAATTTATGGGGGATCGAGTTGTAAAGGGCCTCCACATCTATGGCCACCAGCCAGGCTTCATCAGGTAGGCATAGTCCATCCAGGGATCTCAGCAGATCAGCTGTATCCTGGATGTATGAGCTCAATGACTTGACATGTGGTCTTAAATAATCATCTATGAGTTTACTAGCTGATTCTGTCAGGCATCCATTTCCCGATATAATCGGGCGCCCAGGAGGGAAGGAAGCATTCTTGTGTATTTTAGGTAATGCATACATAGTAGGTAATCTAGGATTTTCAACAAGTAGAAATTCACAGGTTTTTTTGTCAATTAAATTATTCAAAAAGGCCTGAGTGATGAGGCGTTTGTATTTATTTTGAATATATGAAACCTGAAAAACAGGAATGGGACGATACCATTGGCGATTGGATAGCAGATCCAGAACCATAGTTTTATAGTTTTTTAGGTCCATTAGGACTATATTGCCTCCTTTGTCGGAAGGCTTTATGATCAATTGATCATTCATTTGTAATGATTTAATTGCTTGACGTTGCTTTGAATTTATGTTGGATCTGCTATTCCAGGGTCGCCATTTGGTGTTTTGAATCTCTTTACATACCTGTTGGGTGAACGCCCAAATATTTGGATTGCCCTGAAGGACTGGAAAACACCTAGATTTTGGTTTATACATAGAGGGCCGGGGGAAAACCATGCCTATACCTGTGTCAAGAGAGGGTAGAGGGCAAGCCCCTGGATCCTCCAATGGGAGATCCAGGGGGTTGCTCTCCTCCCAAAGTTCCATCAAATCATTAATCGCTTTGACCTCCTTTATAGTTTTATTTCTCCAAATCTCAGCCGAGAATTGATCAGTCTCGGGTGCGATTTGTTGTTTATCATAAATTGCCTTAAACATTAACCTACGAGCAAAAAGGTTGACATCTTTGATGATTTCAAACGAATCCACCTCCTGTTCCGGACAGAAGGTCAGACCAAGGCTCAAGACCTGTGTCTGCTCCTCCGACAGGGGACACGAGGATAGATTAATTATTTGGAAACTATCT